>VWZN01001172.1:93922-165159 GCA_013396955.1 Regulus satrapa
CTACATCCCTTCTCTATGATTACAGCTTGTAGGCAGAAACTTCACCTACAGCACAAATATTCTGATAACACCTTTCATTTGAATTTCAAATGTAATGATAATTTTTTTTTTAAATCATGTTCAGTTATGAGCAGTTCTCTGTCAAAGAAAATGTTACATTGGTTAAATTGCTTGAAATAAAGAGCTGAAGCACCTGAGTTGTCAGCATCACCCATCTTTTTTAGCTGTTTCAATTTCTTTGCCTTTTGTTTATTTTTTACATATTTTCTTTTATTTAAGAGAAACATTGCACAGATTTTTTTATTAGATCCTGAACATTGAAAGAAAATGTGTTGGTTATGAAATATTTTTCAAGTGAAAGGTTCCATGACAGCAAGTGGAATGTAATGAGGAATAGACACTGTAAACATGCATTGAAATAAAACAGGTAATAAGATAACAATTTAAAATTTAACACCATTTTCACTGAAGCAAAATTCCCAAGGGTGATTATGGATATGTGTGCTTTGCTCTGCTTGTTCCACTCCCTTGACACCAAATGGAACTTTCAGATAAGAATATGTTTTGTGTGTATTTAATTCAATAAACCTGTGTGCTGTATGTACAGAAAGCAAGGATATAACATAATTGTTAACGCTGTTACATGTGAACTTCAAATAGCAAGAATATGGAGGAAAAACAATGGAAACTTCAGGACAACATTTGGTTTTTCAGAAATCTAGCCTGGTGTCTTCAGTAGTTTTGTTTTTCCTTACAGTATAGCACACTGGTCTAGCCTGTCCCGCTGCACTACATCTCAGGCTGGCTACACATAGGATACATCTGTTTTGCTGTCTGTTTCTCCTCTGAGCCAGTAATGCAGTACAGAAAAACAGAAAACCTTTCTTTCTGGATCAAACAAACAAAAAAAATCTCTTTTATCATTTCTCTTGATGTGTACACACATAACAGCCGTCTCAGTAGGAAGGAAAAACATTCTAAACTACAATAAAGGAAAAGAAAATCAGCAGTCTGGAACAGCTTATGCAACTAGATCAAATTGTCTTCTATTTTTATGTTTGTTGTTTACAATAATTGTTTTTCATCAAACTGTATATCAATGTCTGTATAATGTTATTTTTGTGTAGATTGCAAACTCTGTTATACCTGAATTACTTGCTTCAAAATGCACCAAAATAATTGTTTGTTTTTCTATAATGACAATTCTTTTTCTGTCCTTGTACAATTCCTTTTCAGCATAATGATATGACAGAATTGACCAGAGCCGTTTCCTGTTATCTTTTGAATATGAAACATCCCTAAACAAATGCTTTGTTGTGTACATGTAAAGTGCAACATTTTCTAGTAGAACTTCATCCCAAGGGGAGATCCTGCATCTGGAGGTTGTTCTAACTACATTGGATCCTGCTTGAGGGATTTTTTTATTTTGCTGTTAAGTCTAATGGGAAGTAATTTCTTTTTAAGATATATTTTTGGAAAGGCTGCATATCTTGCCACAGCCAAAGTTGTTCCACAGAGAGCATGGCTGTTCAGAGGCAAAGGGAGGCTGCCTTGGCACCCAAGAGTTGAGTAAAGGCTAAAAGTGCTGCAAAGGGGCTTAACATTCTCTCATAGACTAGAACTGCAAGGTAGCATGCTAGAATTGTTGTGGGGTAGACTTTGTGATGATCTGTTTGCCCAACACTTACACTGACACACAAATCCTTCTCATCTTTTTAGAGATCTTGAAAGTTCTTAGACACATCTTGTCAAATAGATTTTCTACAGACAATATTTTTTTTTTTTCATTTTGGAGCAGGTCATCAGATTAGGGACAGCAAATCTTGTCAGAAAATTAACTCTGCTTCTTACCTTCATTTGATAAAACCTCCATGCAAATTAAAGATTTATTCAGATTTGAAAACATTGCATATTCATGTCCAGACCAAGAGAAATCCATGGACATAGAAATGTTTATTAATAAAGTGTTGGTGGTTTTTGTTGGGTTTTTTTTGTTTGTTTGTTTGTTTTAATTTAAGTTTGCTGAATCCCATTTTAAAACTAGAATAATGATTCTATGAACATAGAATATTGTCTTCTTTCAAGATGGTATTTTCAATATTCCACACTGTTTCTAGATGAAAAATATTCAGCAAAAAAGTTCTTTCCAGGCTGCTATCAGAACCCAGTTAAGATTTTTTTCAGCATGTTCAGGTGTATCTTTACTATAATTACATTACTTTTATAACTGTGGTCTAAGACTATATATGAAGATTTTTTTCCAGTTTTCCCTGGCACATATAAATATATACACATTGACATGCATATATGCCTATATATGTATGTATATTTTTTTCCACTGTGTATTTGTAGTCTAATTCTTCTGTCAACTGAAGTTCTGACAGCGATCTCAAATGGATAAGATCATCATCTATATTTTTACCTTCTGGTGCTCTTTTTTTGCAATACTTGTTTTTCTATAATCCTGTAATGACAGGACATTGTCTGTTTTCTGCCCATAGCTTGCTTATTCTTTTCTTGTCTGCAGTTCTGCTGTACTATATCTCAATCTACTCTTTGTCTGTGTCCTACATTTCCTTTGCCTTTTTTTTTTTTCTGTCCTTGCCTTTTTCTATTTTTATCTTGTTTTTAATCCCACTTCATGTTTCCTTCAGAGATTTTCAAAATGTTACACTGACTTACCAGAAAATCCCTGCAGGGTTTCATTTTCTCACAACAACTTGGGAAACTCTTCATGCTGAATTCATATCACTTGAGAATTTCTGGCTAAATAGACAAGATGTTGAAGGACTGAATGTGGAAAAATTGCAGGTAATGACTAATTTTAATCTGATTCTTTCAGATATTGTGTAAGTACATACTAATGGATAAGAATACAACCCCCAGCATGAAATCACCAACAACTTTCAGATAAACAAGGAAGCCCTGGTTGCAGCTAACTGACATATCAACACTACCAAAACTGACATGAAGAGATCTTTTATTTTCCTTTGGGCGATTTCTTTGGGAGCTTTATCTCCCTATGTTATTTCCCACAGAAAATTCAAAAAAGTCTGACATTGTAACAGCCATCCTCTCTGACAGAGCAATTGTGCATTGGTCCATCAGGAATACAAGGAACATCACCTTGAATTACACACAGAGAGTGGGTAGGTGGAAGTTCCTCACTCCTGTAATGCCAATCTGTTCTGTTTCTTCAGAGCTCTAGGTATTCCTCCGATTGTTTGGTTGAAGGTTGCATTTTAGAAAATATCTAGAAAGATCCATACATATAAAAAAAAACCTACCTTCCCTTACGCTTACTATGTACCTCTTATATATGTAAGAAATTAAGAGTTTAATTTTATTTTGGAGCTAGCTCATGACTGGATTTACAAATATAGGTGAAAATAGCCTAAAGGACAAAAGAGAGGTATTTCAGAGATGAAGGATGCAATGGGTTTTTTTGTGAAAAAGCATGAAAAATAATACTCATTTTATTTGCCCTCTCAAAAATGCATACATTGTCTCTTAAAATATTTTTAATCTCAAAGAAACAATTCTATTACATCAAAAGAGTCTTAGGAGTTCTAGAGGGAACATTTTTCTCACTTGGAAGTGAAATCTAAAAGCCCTTAGAATATGAGCTTCGACATTAGGCTGAATATTCTGGATGAGATTTTTACACAAAAAAATATCAATAACTGTCATTCATGAGCTCCAGGGATTTGGTTGTTTCTGAATATCCTTTTATCTGATACCTAAGCAGTTATTTTTATCACTGATAAGTAATGTGGAATACAAAGTGTTGTACTTATATTTATCATTGTGATTATAGGGTTGGTTTTTTTTAGCACTAACAATATGGTTAAAACTTTCCTTATAATTTCTGGTTATGTATTTTCATTAAGTTTATGAAACTATGGGTTTGAAACTTACTTCTTTACTTCAGTCTACAGGCTAGTGGTGTATTTTTGAAAAAATCTCAAACAATTAATTCAGTTTTTCCTGAGTAATAGAATAAAAGCATGTAATGATTAGCATCTTAAAATACTAATGAGCAGTAATAACAGAGCAGAAGGACGACTGAGGTGAAAAGGGGATTAAATAATTTGCATACAAAAGTTATTAATTTTACTGAACTGGCCTGAACTGAGTTATAGATTTGGTCTTTTATAACAATATGTGAGGATTTTAGGGAAAAATTTAATCCATTTTAAAGCTAGGAAAAAGACTGTTAAGTAGATTCTTTGAAATAGAGATTTTCTACAGGTTATATGCTATGCAAGAATAACAGCAGTTAAAGTGACAAAAACTGGAAGGGTTTTGCCAATTCTTTTGACTAAGTAGAATCAAAGAATCACAGAATAAGGTGAGTTGGAAGAGACCCATCAGGATCATCGAGTCCAACTCCTGACCCTGCACTCATCCCCAAGCATCACACAACGTGCCTGAGACTGTTCTCCAGACACTTCTTGAACTCTCTTAGGCTTGGTGCTGTGACCACTTCTCTGGGGAGCCTGTTCCAGTGCTCAACCACCCTCTGGGTGAAGAACATTTTACTGATATCCAAACTAAACCTCTCCCGACACAACTTCAGGCCATTTCCTCAGGTCCTGTCATTGGTCACCACAGAGCCTGTTCTTCCTCTTCCTCTCAGAAGGAAGTTATAACTGCAATGAGGTCTCCCCTCAGTTTCCTCTTCTCCAGGCTGAACAGACCAAGCGACCTCAGCCACTCCTCACACAGCTTCCCCTCAACGCCTTTCACCATCTTTTCTACCCTCCTTTGGACACTCCCTAATAGTTTGATATGTTTATTATATTGGGGCACCCAAAACTGCCCCCAGCTCTCAAGGTGAAGCTGCCCCAGTGCACAGCAGAGCAGGAAAATCCCCTCCCTTGCCTGGCTGGCTGGTGATGCTGTGGCTGATGCACCCCAGGACAGGGTCTTCCTGGCTGCCAAGACACTTCTGGCTCATATCCAACCTGCCATTGATCAGGATTGTCAGATCCCTTTCTGTGCTACAACTCTCCAGCCTCTCATTCCCCAGTCTGTACATCCAGGACTGCCTCATCCCAGGTGCAGAATCATTAACAATGGCTTTGTTAAAATTAACAGAATTAGTGATTGCCCAGCACTCTAGCTTGTTAAGGTCCCTCTGCAGGGCCTCCCTGCCCTCACACAAGTCAACAGCTCCTCCCAGTTTTGTATTGTCTGTGAACTTGCTCAGTATCCCTCTCTGTCCTGCATCCAAGTGATTATGAGGATGTTGAAGGGAACAGGGCCGAGGAAGGAGCCCTGTGGAGCCCTGCTAGTGACAGGTCCCCAGTCCGATGTCACCCTGGTCACTGTAACCCTTTGTGCCTGACCTGTGAGCCAGCTGCTTACCCACCACATGAAGTGTTTATCCAGCCGTGGGATGGACATTTTGTCCAGAAGGACCCTGTGAGAGACAGTATCAAAAGCTTTACTGAAATACAAAGGGATTACATCAACTGGCTTCCCTTGGTCAGCTGGGGGAATTATCTTGTCATAAAAAGAAATAAGATCTGAATTAAAAATTAGATCAAAAACATCATCATTCCGATGGCAGATAAGATTATGTACATTGTAAATACTTGGCTTGCAGACACATTATGTGGATGTAAGTCAACTGAGATGATGTTTTGAGAATTGGATTTGTGGGATTCTCAGCTGGTTAGGGACTCACCATTCCTAGGATAGCAATCTTGTGGGATCTGCTGCCTTTTCTGCAATGTGGCATGATTATCCCCAACTGTCCTGATAATTATATTTTTACATTGCTAAGATAATTTGAATTGTAGGTAACCCAATTTTTTTCTGGCTGCTTAAAGACTGCTTGACATCTGTAGTCAGAGATTAAAATACTGGGAGGTGCACAGTTTCTTGGTAGTGAGCTACAGCTACTCTGCACTTGGACATTAGCCAAAGCCTTCAATCAAATGAATGCATGGGATCTCATGCAGTCATATATGGGATTCATCAGAGAAATGCAGGCAGCTATTGCTGGTAGTCATCTACACTGAGTCATCATATCCTCCCTTCAGAACTAGAGAAAAATAGTCACTACCAGGACAGAGTGACTCTCACCTTAAAGTGGATGTCTAAAAGAGGCCTAATAAATCACACTTCAAAAATGCTCAGTCCTCCCCCAAATGTGAGAGGAGCTCAGCTTGGTCATAAAACTTCTAAAGTTAAGTAAAATGTATCCTACCTCTGGCATCCAATTTATTATGGTCTTTTTTTATGGGATATGGTAATATTACAGATTTACAGAATACTTCCTGAGGGATTTTTTTATTACTTTACATATTTTATTTATGCCTCTTAGCAGAGAACAAGACTACTCTTACTTACAGAAGAACATGACGAGCCTTTTCCCATCAGCAGCAAAGAGACGAAACATTTAAAAGCACCCAGGAGATGCTAGCTAGTAATTTCTAACAGGTAAAAACTTGTAGATAAATGCCAGAGCAATGAGTTATTGTAAGTTTCAGTTCTATAAAGTAGTATGAAACAAACTTTTATGTTATTCTTCATATTGTCTTTTCCCCAGCTAAATGCATTCCAAGTTTTTGGCTTACATACAGAAGCCAAGAAGAAATTGAGGATAAGAGCAAACAAACACATTATGCATGACTGAAATGAAAGGTCAGAAAATTATTCTGAGCTTTGCTGTCTGCAGAAAACTTAAATTCCCTAATATTTTTACTTTGACTCTTAATATCTAAGGAATTTTCTGGAAGGCAGTTCTGCTTGCCTAGAGACAGCACTATTATCACAGGAATCAGAAGAGAAGGTTAGAATTAGTTTTCTGCATAAAATATCCTTCAAAAAAATAAAGGTTTGGGGTTTATTTTAAATCTGTGGCAACAGAGAGATTAGTGATTCAGATGCCAAAAAGAGAAAGCCTCAAGAGAAGACTTAGGATTTATTTATCTTAACATTTTAATTAACGCTTCTCAGAAAGAACAAATCACAAAGCAAAACAGGTGACAACTCTGGCTTGTTCTGTAAGGATAAAATCCCATTTTATAAAACCAGAAATCTGTTTGTTGTATTCAAAGCTTGTCCGTAGCAATGACCTGAACCTGAGACAACTTCAAGTGCAATCAAGTGCAAAGTTAGAACCAATGGTTGTACCTCTGTCTTTTAAGTGAAAACAAACACAGGGGAGTTTGAAAAGAAAGATACAAACCATGGAGAGGTTTCCATCTTAGCAGATGACTTTTTAGATGGCATGGTTACAGATCAGGAATGGAATATACAAAAAACAGTAATTGTACCTCACATACTAGTGTGGCAAATGTTTATCCTCTATCTTTCCTTTTTTATAAAGCTAGATTATTTTTAAAGAAAGTCATATCAATAAACTAAATTACATTAAAGGTTTTGTTGCCTTTTTTTTTCTTTAAATTTTGCAAACTTTAAAAAAATTGGTTACTTCTAAAGATTGATATGACGGTATAAGAGAATCAAGCAGATCTTCCCTGACTCCCAGTAACTGTATCAGAACTTCTACATCTTAGCAATGCCTTTAAGCGCTATTGGCTTTACATCTTTTATATTTCTGTTTTCTAAGTCCTGCTAGTAAAAAAATTTCAAATATTTCCTCTTTGGCTCTAATAAAAATGATATTAAGTGATGGCATACACTAAAATATGTCCAGTCTCTGAATCAGAACTGTACCTCACTATATCTATCAGCTCCTGCAGTTACTATCCATACAGGTTACTTTAAAATAACTCTATTAACCTATTTAGAGCTATAATGACATACCTAACAAAGGAAAATTGTTTAAAAATTTACACAAATTCAATATGTTTTGCTTCCAAGTGTTTGAAGTACCATTCATGTCCCCTTTGTAGAAAATAATTTCTCTATTTGTTCTTGATGTCCTTTGCAACTCTATTCCAGATTCATATAGTTTCAAATGTTAAGAAATGCAGTTAAACTAATGACAAAACTTTCAATACTTTCCACTAATGTACTTCCAGGTACTGCTCAATGCTTCTAAAACCTCTTCTAAGGTTTGTCCAAGATCATGACTTATAGGTCTTTTGATATTGACACTCTTCTGAAAATCGATCTCACAGTGTCTTTTTGGAGAAAGTAGAATGCATTTATAGAAGTGTCTGTGAGGTGCAGAATCTGCATGATGTGAAATAGGAGAGATTGCTAAAATGAGGATGAGAAAATAGATTCCAAATATCCTTACTTAAAGGAGTTATAAAGAACAGGTTGTGTACTTTCTAGATATCACTGTGTTTTTTGGGAGAAGGTTTTTGCTTTGTTTTGTTTTGTTTTGGTTTTTTTAATAAAGTGTTGTGCTGAACTGGGAAATTATTTGGTATCTTCTCTTTCAGTGATGATCCACAAGACTTTTCCCAGCCTAACTCTTCAGTGCCTTTTCCCCTATGTAAGGCTTTTCAAAACAAGACAAGCAGAAAAAAACTACCTTTTTTGTGGCTGAAAATTATAGATGATAGGATAAGGATTTCAATAAATCAGTAATCAGCAGAGATTCTCTTATTAGTCCAGACACAGGCAAGAGATATGTGGAAAGTTAGAAAATATGTCTTTAATCAGATCTTTCATTATTACATAGGGGAAAATATTAGCAAGATTTAGGTACACATTTTCTAAACTGGACAATTATCAATTGCTCCTACATTATCTTTAATAGCACAAACAGAAGTGTGTTTATTGAAAGACTCCACTATTTGCATGTTAAAAGGACTGCTGGAATAAAATGAGCTGTTCTCTACACTTCATTAATTTCTCAATAAAATGGGAAGTACAGTCTTTGAATGGCTGGCTGCTTCAAAAGAGCTTGCAATTATTTTAAAAATAAAAGTCCGTAGAGAGAGTACAGTAACACAATCTAACCAAACAGGACAATATGCTGTTGATTTTTGACCTTCTAATGTTCCAGGTTGTCAGAAATTTTTGAAGTGACCTTTTATGCTGCAATATATTTGCCATTTTTTGTGTCAGCCTCTGATTTTCCTCACCATGTGAATCACACAACTGTTCCTAATGTAAACTTTTCACCTGAGGAATTGATTTACGCAGAGGCCAGGTATTACATACCCTACTGATTTACAATACTCCTTTCCCAAGATTTTTTTCATTTTATTTAGGATTAAACCACTCATTTCAAACCCCAAGAATGTACGAAGTATCAGAATGTTTCAACTGTAATGAGGGTAAGAAAGATTATATGTGTTTATGAATTAGCATTAATTTCTAAATTATCCAGGAGCTCACACTGAACATGTATACTGAAAGAATGGAATCATTTTTATCATATATGTGCTGTACCTGGAAGAATTTTTTTCTCCTCAGATACAAGAGTAGCAGGCATTTGCAGATAAGAACTCCTTGCAATATTTACAAATTAGAACATGAAAAATTGAAAGTGTTTGGACATGACTATTCATTGGAGAAATGATATAGAACTTAGTCAATCACCTGCAGTGAAATATAAGTATATTTCCTTCATGTGCTGTATAAATATTTGATTAACCACTGTGCAAAACATTAGTAAAGCATCTGCTCAGCATGAGACTGAAACCTGCTTGACACCAGTAAACAGAAGGAATAAACTCTGCCTGGTGGGATATGCTCAGAAATTTTGGGCTTTGATATTCTGATGTATTGAGTTGAAAAGAATAATGAAATAAGCATTTAGGATAATGGAACTGAAACAAAGAGCTGTAGGCACCAGCATTTACACATTAAGGTGATGTGTGGAGTTTGGACATGGTATAGTTAATCTGGAATTCAAATTTCCTCATCAAGTTATTGAATAACTGGCTTACCTGAAAAAAACCCAACCATAAGCAGCTCAACAAAACAAATCAAAACAAAACTCCACAATAAAACAAACAAATAAACAAAACCAGCCCTGTATTGTTCCTAGAATAGATGTGGGTAGTCTCTATTAACATGTATTGTTCATTAAGGCCTTTAAGTGGCAAGCATACTTCCTAAAGAATGAGTTATTTATCTTATTAACTATTCTTTAAATGTGGGTAATCTTATGGGTACATAGGGAAAAAACAATCATCCAACCTTTGATCATTTCTAATACTGAAGTAAAAACTTCATTTTTTAAGGTAAAAGCGCAAAGTGACTCCAGCTTTTTCGGTTTAATTTCCAGAAATAAGAAACACTAAGAACTGTTTCGAAAAATATGCTTCAATGTTATCCATGAAAAAAACTGAAATGGAAAAACCAGCCAAGCTATTTCTTAAAGAAAGAATCACATAAAATACATGCTAAATATTTCTCCTCCCTATATTAAACAGAAAATACAAAAAAGCGCCAATTTTGTCTAATACAAACTAAGTTCTTTGTCATATGAAATTTCACCTCTTCATGAAACTGGCAAAGTAAAAGCTCATCATTTTTGAATATTTGTCCTTATTCTGACATTATTAATGAGCTATATTCACGTAATTATCTAATGGAGCACAATCCAATTGAATGTGGTATTTAATGTATTTTATTATATTGCCAAAAATATCAAATTTATAGAATAAATTAAACCAGTTGAATTACCTTATTTGTTTTAAGAAGAGGTTATATGTTTGAATATGGTATTCTGTTTAATTTATTACACTGAATTCTTTGCTCATCAATTAAATCACAGTAAAAGTAGAAATGAGAATCAAAGGCTGAAAGAAGACTAAATTATCTTCCCATGGTTTTTATTCAGTGTTTACAGAGTCCCAAAAGAGCTGAGAATGAAGACTTATGTCTAAAGCAAGGAGACTTTCGTTTCTGATTTGCATTCACCCAAAGCTCACCAAATTTGTGCTCACCACGGTTATTCATAGGCCTATTCCAATTGTATTTTGTGTTTGTTATCCCAAGTGGTCCTAGTGTTTTTGTATAATGAAGACTGTACCTCTAAATTGGTGAATAAATGTTAAAATACCTAGGATGGTAAAAGTTTAAAGACTTTTAGACTCACGTTCATCTATGAAATCTCTCTTGATATTTATGGGATGTGTTAAATAAGAAATGGTTTTCTTCAGCTTCTAGCCCATTAAAAGAGAGTGACAACAATGCATGGTGCATTTAAAGACACAAAAAAAGTTTTGAAAAGCTCTGTTTGGCAGTCAGTAGTTAAGAAACACTGTAATAAGAGATTCTGCACCATAGACTTCTTGATTGGATGTCTCAGTTTCCACAAAACATATTACCAAGTGTGAGATATTCAAACACTTGCAGACAAACACACCCAGGGGTGCACCTGCAAATACCTGCTCTAAGCAAGGTGAATCTGAACACATTCTGTTGTTGTATTTGACATAATAAAATAACTGGTCTTGCACTGTTTACTTTGAATATCTCAATTTCTCAGCCACAATCACTTTGTCTCAAGTATTGTGTCATATCTTCACATGTTCCCCCAGGGAACACTAAACTGAAGAATAGAAGTAACAACAGGAAAACCTAATTTTCCTATCTCACTTTATTTAATAATTTTAAATAATGTAAATTTTGTTACTCATAAAGACTCTGAGCACTTGCCTAATTTATTTCTACAGTATATTATGTTGTGATATCAAACAAGGTTCATATTCAAAAAGGAAGTAAAACAAGCATAATGCTTTAAAAAATTGTGTCCACAATAAAATCTAGTATTGACTATTGCAAAATAAAAAATAAATTACAAACTATTCAGATACAACTTAGTAGAAAATACATAAACATTAAATGTGAACAAAACTATACTAAGATGAGAACATTTTAAAAGCAATATTTTGAAAGATTTAGGAGAAGCTGTGCTGGCTTTAAATGCAGTCATTTCTTAAGCTATTTTGAAATCCTATTTTATACTAAAATGTTTAGATTCTGTCCCCCTAAATAAATTTTTTAAATAGTTACTGTATATACAGTTTAAACATTCTTTTGCTTCAAAATGAAAATAAAAACATACCCTATAATTTTAATTCAAGAATATTCTGAATTTGAAGTAGCTTATCTGATACATAAATCCATGAGGTCTTTTTGGTAGTATTTTGGAAGCAGAATTGTATTCACTAATTTATTCAATTACTTTTATACTTTCTTGGTATTAATTGTACTCTTGTCTTTTGCTTCTTTTAATTTCAATACATTATTTTCAATGTCTTCTTTTCCACTCATTTCAGACCTCCCTGTCCATGTTCTCACTTGTTAGTCTTCTTCTCTTCCTGCACAATAGCAATAAAATACTTAAATTTAGGTATCTAACCTGAAAAATTTAAATTCCATATTAAAAAAAAAAAAAAACCAAACAAGTGCCAGTGTACCATAGGCACCAATGTTTTATATATCTGGGTAATGTGAGTTGTCGTGTAAAGGTTGTAAATGCGAGCAAAAATGAGGCAAAATGCTTATGGGCACCTGAATCGAAGCATGAATGAATTTTATGGTAGTAAGGAAGCATTGCTGGGAAACTGCCTGGGCTTTTCCATGGGTTTCCCTGCCTTCATCATCCTTCCATCCCCTCCCCTCAGAAGCAGGTTCTCACTGCTTCTGTGGCTGAGGATTTCTGGTCCACTGCTCAACTACGCTCTGGCTATTCTCTTTTGTCTTCCACTATTATCTATTCTTCTGTCTAAGACTGTGCAATGCACCCAGCAGAGTTTCTGCAATTGCTTTCCTGAGGAAGCTTCTCTTTGCTCATAGCCTTTGAAATTCTCATTTCACTAATTTTCATTCCTAGCACCTCAGGTGGTCTTGATGTAACTTTCCCACCTGCTTGCACATCATTCCCCACACTCTTTAATTTCACCTCATTTTGCCATGTAATATTACCTATATGGCAGAATTGCAGGTGACCTCAGTGCATGCTATTTCTCCTCTCCTTTGCTACTTGCTCTGATCCATATAATAACAAAAAATAAAAATTAAGATTATAATAATTTTTAAAACTTCGCAGATGTATCAGAAAACACATAAACAAATAAGAAGCATTCACTCTACTTCAAATACATTCCTCAGCAGATAAAAGGATAAACCCCTTCTTGCGAAACTCCTTAATGTAGCCATATATAACATTATGTTTTGCAGTGATAAGTCTTCCATAATACTTACAGAAGCGGGTTTACAATCAACCCTCCATTACAATACAGAAAGTACAGCACTTGCAGAAACATTACCAGGAAATGCAGCATTGTACAGATGTGCAAAACAGAGCTCAAAGTCAATATTTTTTGTGTGTGCACTGTAAAAAGTACTGCATTTAATGATTCAGTCCTCTGCTGTGCAGAGTATCTCCTGCAGGGTGCCAAGTGCCTTCAACTCTTAAGTCTGTCTCTCTCCAGAAGCATTGGAAAATTGAGCTATAAAGCAGTAAGGTACTTCTTTATAAAATAATGCTCTCCATTTGATTTGAAAAGAAATCTTTCACAGAAGGAATGAAAGCTACCGCTGAGACACTCTTGACAGAAAAGCAAGTTGATTCAAGTGGCCAGTTCTTATGTTTTTGCGATAACAATTCATCAAATCTTGGTGATCAAAAATGATGGAAAAAGAAATAAAAGGGAAAAATACATGGCAGCTAAATGGAGCTTTGAGCCAACCCTAGACTTTATAAAGTTTGAAAGATGCAAAAGTTTTATGTTTCAAAGTTCTTAAAAATATATTTCTTTATATATTGAGAGGCCTTGTTTCCGTGAAGCCGATTTTATAGAGGACCATTTAATTTCTTGGTTTTCATGTAACATTCCATGGTGATCACTCCCAAATTGATCTTTAATGTCATGTTATGTTATCTTTCAAATTGCATAATAGAAATGGTTGAACAGGAAATAACAGGGAGAACTTCAAACAAAAACCTTCAGGCACGTAAGGGGCTGGGTCACGGACACACTAAAGGCTTGCCACCCACCTCCTGGTAGCCCCTACTCTATCATGCCATTGAATCTTCAAAGCATTGGGAAACAAGGTCTGGTCCAAGACAAAAGTTGTCTTAACATACACCACCACCCCATCAATTCTGTGTGTAGGAGAGTGGAATGGAGGAGAAAAGTGATTAGCAGGCTGAATGCACTGCGTAGGATAGGCCAATGCGCCCAAAGTCCTAGACACCACAGTGCCCCTTAGAGCATTTTATGTATACACATTTCTTCACAGACATCAAAATCCTGGCTGCAAAGCCTTACTCCTGAAAGCTGAGCCATTTATTTTTTCTTCTTACATGCCATCCCCACCCAAGCCTTTGTAATCCAGAGAGCAGAGAAGGAGGAACATTGCATCAAGAAACTTGAAAAAAAATTCTCAGAATCCCCAAAAAAGCAGAAACTTTCCAGTGTGCTTTTAAATCTCTCAGATTGCAAATGACAGTTATTTGCCGAAAACACCTAATTTTTAAAAATACAGGAAGTGAAAAGCTCAGTGCTCAATTGAGCTCAATGCATAAACACGGCCTTGTTCTTGGATAATTTGTTTTGCTGGATCTAACCGTTTTTGACTTCTGGCAATTCTTATCTCATTTGATTACTTTCTGACCTGTAAAGCATTGCTTTCTTTGTCAAGTTAAATATTTTTCCCTTTTTTTTTGTTTTTGTTTTGGTTTGTTTTGTTTGTTTTTTTGTTTGTTTGTTTGGTTGGGGTTTTTTGTGTTTTGTTTATGGCTTAATCCTGACATAGTTTTACCATGAATAAGCACCAGAATGCTTCTGTGTGATTTCCATCACCTTCCTACTCAGGTCTGGGTGTAGATTCCAGATTATATTGTATTTTCAGCTTCACAGGCAGTTGGAAAATTAGAATAGTTCATAATTTCCCACTATTTGAAGGGATATTTGGCTTCAGTTATACAAAAAATATTTATCTCTATTTAGCTTTAAATGCATTTCATATAAGAAGTTACAGATTTCAGCCAATTTGAAATAGAATATCTGTAATTGTCCACTGTGATTTTTAATGCAATCAATTTCTTCTTATCTAGGATATTATTTAAAACTTTTAGCATAATCCAAAGCAGAGCTCTTACAAGATGACTTTGATGGATGGTAAGATTCAAATCAGAAGACACGATACAATGAGAGAATTTAGTTAGGCACAGCTATATTCCAATTTTTTTAATAAAGAAAAAAACAATATAACTGACAGGGATCTAATTCTGCATAAAAAGAACATCTACAGGATGTTGTCCCCTAGTTTCTATTTTCATCTTCTTCCTACTCATGTCAACATCAGAAAACTTTGTTGAATATGACATCTCATTTGTAAGTACTTTTATGACTCTCACTTTTTCCAGATACTTTTGGCCAACAGATTATATATATTCTGTATTTAACTTCAGTCAGTTGTCTAGATCTGGCTTTCTTTTATATATCCTTTCCTAAATGTTCACCACCATATTTTATTCTCAGTAGAAGCCTGAGAATTTTGAAAATCTAATGACATGTTAAGCAGAAATCCTGAGCTGACCAAATTTTCTGTGCAGAAAAGGTGACTCTTATTTTAACAAACTATATTTAAAACATGTGTATAGTTTTGGAAAATAAGAAGAATGTGGAGCTGAACATTTTTAAATCTCACTGAGGGGAAGGCACAAGGGGATCCCTTAGTGGATTATATAGGTTTTCAGGCTACAGTTCCATATCTGGAATGGGTAGTGGATGTGGGCTTTAGTTTAAATGGAAACTTCTATTGGCATACCAAATTCGCATCTAGTTTCCTAGAATGTACACATAATGGAGATTAACTGTTTTAAGCCTATCAATCTTTATTCCACATGCAATCAAAATTAAATAATAGGTCACTCAAAAGTCACAGGAACAACTGATAATAAAAGGCCTTTAATGTATGATGGGATAAGATAATATTTCAAAATTCAGAAAAATATTATCCAAAGCTGCTTTCTCCAGCAGTGCTTTGAGTTTGTTTGTCTGGATAAAATATATAATATCCTAAATTAAGGTTGAAAATAACAAACCAAAAATATTATATTAACATATAATAAGTTATCTTTGAAGATAAATAATTCCTAATGGTTTTCCAATATATGTCACTTCTATTATTCTAATAGGGGAAAATAGCATATTAATATATGCTAAAATTTTTATTTGCATTTGTAATTAGCATGAGAAAGTAGCATGAGAAAGTAGTATGCAATATACCATGATTGTCTAAGGACTTACAGATCAAAAAACATTCTAGAGATAAATGTTGAGTGTTGCCAACTACTAACTGAATAAATAATTCATAATCCAAGGACTTTGCAGAATTTAGGTCTCAAAGAGAACGGATTATGAGCAAAACATAATGCATGCAACTAAATGTTTGAGGGTTATCTTTCTTTGTCATTTAACCAAATCTAGATCTTGTGTGTTTTTCTGCATTCAAACAAAACTTTAGATTATAACAAGAGAAATTTTATAAAGGGATTTGAAAGCAAAGATACAAAAAGAGGAAGGAATTGTCAAAAGCCAAAATATACTTGCAGGGATTCCACATTTTATTGATAGGCAACCTGCCTCTGTAGAAGGATTGTTCAGGCTAAGATGAAGGTGATGGAAAGAAGGTATGATATAGATCAATAAAATCACTGTCCCTTTCATTTCTGGCCCAGGGACTTTCTGCACCACACATCACAGAAGGTTCAGAGAAAGTTCTGTGGGGAAAAGTTCACTCTTTGCTATCTGATCTTCACTGAGCGTGTCCTGCTGGCCACTGTCAGTGATCGGAGCCGTATTGACCATCTGACCACTATGTGCCTTCTTTTACAGATGCTTTTTTAAAGACATAGGAGCACCAGTATATTGTGTATTAAAAATCACAGCAGGAATATAACCTCTAGGTTATGAATCTCAGCTGTGGAGGAATAGCATGGGAAGAGAGGCAATGTGTCATATAACTAATTCTACGCCTGCAGTGAAATCTTCAATAAAAAGCTTTTGCTCTTATCCTCAGGTCCCTTAACATTTTATGTACAATCTTCTTTATTACCAATACATCTATGAATTTAAAATGTCTACTTTTCCTCTGAATAATCTGTGAAGAATAAATATGAATAAAAAATACTTACTAAAAATGATCATTATGTCCTATTCATACCCATCTGGTGTAGAGGTGTATATAACCTCATGGTGGTTGGATACAATAAAGTATTTGGTATATTAAAAAAAAAAATTAAAAATAGTCCATCCCAAAATAGTCTACTCACACCCAGCAAGAACAGATGGCTGTAAGGAGATATTACTGGTCACACACTGCTTTGTGTGGCATTAACCAATAAGATTGGTATCCTCCATGATGACTTAAGATGCTCTTAAATTTGCCAGCTCATCACCATCTGCCAGGATGGTTGACCAAGTAAGAGCAAAACAGTAAGAAATTTAGTACAGCTTTTATTATAATTCCAGCTATAGTTACATACAATACCTGTATTAATTGCCTCATGTAGGCAACAAATCCAGCAAACCACTACTGATAATCATTGGTGAAGTTTCCCTCCCTAAATCAAACAATTTTTTTCTGATATCTCTTGCTTTTAATTGATTAAAGAAAGATGATTTTTGGGATCATGAGAGACTCTCCAATGCCCTGTGTCACCAGTTCAAACTATCAGGGAAAATGTATGCAAACAGCTGGTATTGCAGTAGTATTATATGACCTCTTTCTTTCCCAGGTGTAGGTTTTTTGTCTTTTTTTTTTTAATCAATCAAAGAAGTGGCCCAGTAGAATATGTAGAAATCTCTTATGTCAAAATCTGTTTTTAAAGGACAGTTAAATTTGTTGTCATCTTATATCAGACAATAATATAACAACTGGAAAAATATTATGCAAATAAAGCTAAAACAAAGTTTGTTTTTTTCCCCACACCAGGAAGGCATACTTCTTATTCAGAGCTTTAGAATTCCTTGAAAAGATGGTGTTGTAAAAGAAAGGAAAAGAAAAAAAAAGTAAACTGAAGAAATCACAGGGATATTAACTTGAAATATAAGTAGTTTTCTTTTTCAAACATCTGGGTTTAATTTCAACCTCCACAAAGTGCTTTAGTCTTGAAATCAGCATGACTTGGGGACAAAAGTGGTTTGTCTTCAATTGCATTAGTCATCTTTGGTGGCATTTTATAATGAATTGCATTTTAGGTGGAGAAAGGAAAAGGGTGAAAATATTAGAAGGAAATAATTGAATGAGTCCATGCTGTTAATTAATTATTAAACAGAAGCTGATAAAGTGACTTTCTAATATAAATCTCCATGATGGGGCTTTTGTTCAGTAAAGAGTAACTTTGTCTTTTATTACTTTGGGTCTATAAATGTAGTGATACTGTCTCTACAGCTAGCATAAATCTGCTCTAATGAAGATGGTGAAATGTTAAGGCAAAAGCTCTCTTTGTTAAAAAATACTGCTCATTTTCCTTATAAGCTATTATCAGTATTCATGGTACTGCAAGACATCCTATATCTGGTCAAGGTTTTTTTCATTAGCTTAGATTAAGGCTCAGTTAAGAAGCTGAGAAAACAAAGGTGCAAATTTTTGGTATAAGTGAAACTTGTAGCAGAACTCCCATGCTCTTCTCCACCATCTGACAAACATCCTCCTGGTTCATACGTCTACCCCATTCTTAATTTTGATTTTCTGGTATTATCTTCTAGTCAGTGTGCCCTTGACTAATGCAGATATGCCTTTGATTTTTTTCTCTTTTTGTTTTGTTTAGAACAAGCTTAATTCACTTGCTTTTTGTGAAACCCAGGGGCTACTCTAGATTGATGCATTCTACCACCTTAGAAATATTTTCATATTACACTGAAAACAAGCATTAATTACTGAGTCATTTCAAAAAGGAAAATCCATATTTCCTCTATTTCCAAACGTCATCCCATTTCCTATACACTCACTTTATATTAAAATGTGGATTATGCATTAGTTTTTTGTGTGCAGGGCTCATGAATATGAAAAAAAAAATGCATAGCCATTATCACTGAGGTGTTGTCATCACTGGACATTTTTACTGGCAAAGCTAAAATATTTTGTAATGCCACTGAGAAAATTCTGCTATATCTTAGTAGCAGGTCTTTTATTAATTATATATATGAGTTGGCATTTTGCTCCACTGCCTCATTGCTGACCCTTAAATTTTGTGAGATTTAAGACATTTGTTTACAAAATACTTGTACACTGGAGAAATTCTGCTTTGTGCCTTTTATAGAATTGAGGCACTTTATAGAAAATAAAATTACTGGATCATAAAACTCTATAACTTCAGGAATTTAAATTCCTAATTTTATGCCAAAACCTCACAATAAGGCTT
The DNA here is from genome assembly GCA_013396955.1 of Regulus satrapa. Lineage (NCBI taxonomy): Eukaryota > Metazoa > Chordata > Aves > Passeriformes > Regulidae > Regulus > Regulus satrapa. The sequence continues at coordinate 113,196 of VWZN01001172.1, forward strand.
AAAGTAACTGGAGTCCATTGGGATGCAAATTTCCAACATTAAATTTCCTTAAGTACATAGAGACCTCCTGGTTACTTCTAAATCTGTTTCAGATGTGTTTACCTTGACTAGCTTGACACAAGTACACTGAGTACATCCACCCAGAAAATAGTGCAGATTAGGTCACAGAGAGAAGAAAATTAAACAGTTGAGAATAGTGCCCTAACAATCTTTCAGATAACAAGAGTATTTTCAGGATACAGAATATCTTGGGTTTTTTCCATTCTCATTCTGTGATTTTTGATATGTCATTTAGAAATGCAAAATACTAAAAACTTATGATATGTATGATAAAAAGTTGGTTGTTCCCATTTTACTTTTGATGTTATTCCTCTTACATAGTGTAATTAAATAGTGACTCAGCCAAAGACCATAAGATACTGATTATTATAATTGGTCAGTTTCTTTGCAGAGGTGAAGGGAAACATGGATTTTCCTTTCCAACACAAAGTAATAAAATATTAGTGGAAGAAGGAACTAGAACCCAGATTCTCTCCTCAAGAATGGGTGCTCTAGTAAGTGCAATTAAATCAATCTTCTAGGAAGATATATATTTTCTTAGGCAAAGTGGAACAATACCAAGCAGGCAGATTGAGGGTCCCTCAGCTCACCTACCTGATGATTAAAAGACCCTTCTGGGAGATATGGCTACCAATCTTCATGAGGGATGAAACATTTAGCACAGGTCTCCCTGGGCTGAGAGGAATTTAATTATAAATTTGTGTTTAGAAGTACAGTCTTGAAGGTGAGCTAGCACTTAAAATGTAGGAAAGTAAATTATTTATTCCCCTGTCCTCAACATCTTAAATTATCTTAAACAATCCTTTAGTCAGTATGTTTGATTTTGTGAACTTGACAGAGGGCTATGAATCCTTTCTTTCAGTTCAAAATAAAATTTGATTTGTTGACTTGTCATAAAAGATTTGCACAAGCTCATAGAGACAGTAAAAACCAGGTACTTATCATCCAACTGATGATTCTCCAGTTACTGTCTTTATGTAAAGGCTGTCTTTCATTTTGCTCTCTCCAAGAAAGATGAAAGTAATACAGATGTGAAAGTCTAGGTAGAAAACTTCTTCATATTTAAAGAAAAAAGATTGAGTTCCCACTCCATAATTACTTGACTTTGAAAGATTCTAAGCAATTTCACTCTAACACAGCATATGTTAATATATTTTCAGCAGTATGAAACCGAAATCCACTTAAAATTATCTTTACAGGATAAGTGGGTGAGAAAAAGAGAATGTAGTGCCAATGTTTTCTTAAATATCATACTAAATTTATAGTATACCACATTCTTTCATCCAAAAAGGAAGCCACTGTTTCTTGTGTAAATAAACTGTTAGGAACTCTCTTCCATTTCCTATGTATTTCATTGATTTGACAAAAGGATAGGCTGTTTTCTTTCAATAGCCAGGCATAATGTGTGCCATTTTTTACTGGTCTTTAATATACAAACAAATTTCCTTCTGTCTATAAAACACATCTTTAGACTTGTGCCTGGGACACATGACTGCAGACACTGAAGTCTGCTTCATTGGTCTAAAGAGTCATGGGTTTAACAGCAAGGTTAAACCTTGCTTTTCTTAATTCAGTCTGGGCTTCAAAAATATCTTGACAAGATTGAACAAATACACCTATTATTGCAAAATAATAGTACTGAGTTGCTTAGTGAGAGACTGGATATTATACTGAATCACTGAGTACAATAGTTACTTTTATCAGAAAAATTAATGGCCATGAAGTCATAGAAATGAATAGATAAGTTTATTGCAGATAGTAAGCTTGGGATGGAGAAAAAAACAAGGAATGGCTATTTTCAAATATTATTGTATTTTGCCTTTCTATCCCCCCACCTGCCTCATCTACAAGCCCACACTTTCCTCAGTGATAAGCACATTGCACAACATAAACTTTATATATCTACAATGAAATTTTTGAAAGTACAAAACTCTTGGAAAGCCCAAGACTTTTAAAATATTTAGCTTTGTTCCCTTAGACCGTATTATTTTCAAACCAATCATAAAAATGTCAGTGTTTCTAAACAAGCAATTACTTTAATAGGATTTGTATTTAAGTAATATAGAATTCTCCTCTGTGGAAAAAAATATTCTGAAGGTTAAAGTTTTCTTTTGAGTGATCTTGTCAGTTTGCTTAATTTTGGATTTAAAGGCAGTAATACAAACTATATTAGAACTGCTGTACTTCAAGATTAGGGTGGCACTAAAATTAGCTGAAAGTCTTCTTTAAGGCAAAGAAAAACACTAATCACAACTATTTTGAAATATGATGCACATTTTAAAATTATTGTTTCACATCTCAAATAACAAAGGATAAGAGTCCGACAGAGTAAAAACAACCCTAAGAAAAAAGCAAATGGGGATATAAATAAAATCGGAACATGGAAAAGACTAGGACCCATAAATGTAATTGAACCCATGACCCAACAAATCAATATGACTTGAAATACAAAGAACATAGATCAAAGAAGAAGCTGCACTATACCTAGACTTTGCGATCTCTCCTGATATAAATTTTTATGGTCTATTATGTCAGAGCACTCCTCTTCTGCTCAGCTTCTGGACCTCTAAGTCTGAATTGAAATTACATGTCGGTGTAAGAGAGATGGGATTTTGGATGAAGGCAAGTACTTGGGGGAAATGGAATACCAGTACCAGTCATAATCAGAGTAATTCTGACTTTATTTCAGGTGAGGTTTCTTGCTTATTTGCTTGCTTGAATCTTTCTTTATTCTCTTTAAATAAAGTCAAATTTATTTCAGCACAAAGAGGAAGAAATGTTGCCAAATACTGTCATAGATAGTATAGTTCTCTCAAAATCTAGTTTCATTTCTGTTAGTATTTTCAAGTATAATGAGGTCAAAACTAGCATAAATTTGTATACCCAGCTAAATATTTTAAATTTCATTTGAAATATTTTTAAAATAATTTAGATCAGCAGAAATCTAAATTTGTTTTAATTTTTTTAAATATTCATTTACAATATACTAAATATAAAGAGTAGGTTTTTTGAAGAAAAAAAAATTGAATTTATTCCTCAGTAGGATTTTTACTGATTTGTCATATTTCTATGTAACGTTTTGATTTATATGAATGTATTGCAGATACTTGGCCGGAAACATTTATAATAATTCTTTAAATATTTAGTGTCTTTTCCAAGCCCCAGTTCTTCAAATTCTTTAATCAGATGTAAATTTTAGCTATAAAAGAGAGAAACTTCACAGTCTTACTACTGTGAAATAAATTTTTAGTTGTGTGATCAAATTTCACACTGAAGGAAAAAAATTCAGAAGACAAATACAACATTCTCACTAATGATCTGGATCTTTATGGGTCTAATCTGTCTGTAAATGATCACATTTTTGTGGGTCAGCTTTTCACAGGGTCGGAAACAACACACAAGCAAACTTTCCACTCAGTAGCAAGGAGCACCGAGCAGGTGCCACATCTGCAGGGGTGGTGGGGAACAGGGAATCACTCACAGCACACTTGGTGGGAAGACACAAGTGGAATTTTATCTCGAGAAAGGAGCAAGAATATTTCCTGTTGAGTTCATTGGATAAGGTGGGGTGTGTGAAGGGTGCCCTTGTTGATCTAATCTGCAGACCCCACACTTTGAGGAGCTGAAAGAGGAAAAGTATGGTGTAAAAATGCTAAGATCATTTGAGCTTGCACCTGTCTGATATAAAGAGGTTGAAATTTTGGGAGCAGTGTCACCACAGGAAGTGTTTTGGATGTTATAGATTATGCCCATTACAAATTTGTTATACAAAAATCATTAAAGCTGAATTGAACTTGGAACAAGGTTTTTTTTAGAACTGAATATACTTGAGTCTGAATGGAAGAAGATATTCAGTATTATAGGTGTCCTTCTTTCTAAATAAATTATTAGCAATGAAACTGAATCTGAATGCTAACTAATTCAAGTGAATCCTGCTCCCTAAATGTATAGTTAAATTTAATTATTATGCTTTAAAATGACTTAAAAATTATTTTCTTCCCCTGAAGATGTTGCTTATTGTTGTATTTATTATTGTATTGTTGTATTTATTATATGTAACCAATTTAAATTTGCAGTAATATTACAGTTTCTTCTATATATAAACAGTAGGCAAAAAGTCTGAGTTTAAAAACAATTTAAAACACTTAAAGGATGTCAGTGTGAGATAGATAAGGCATCAGCTGAATCTGCAGGGGGTAAATTGTCCTTGAAAGACATGAAGATAGTTTAAAGGGGAATTTATAATCTCTCTCTTGGGTTTGACAATATTAATTTGTCTCAACTATATCAGAAGTTCCCTGGTCACAGTGACAGTTTCCTAGGTACATTCTAATAAGGTGATACTGTATCATTAAATGAGATGGCATTCAACAGAGAACAGTCATTCAAAAGCAATTGTTATAGAATATAAGATGATCTGTTACTAATAAATGAAAATAGCATGTACTTTATGAGAACAGAGCAATTATTCTGCAAACAAACCGCAATACATTGTGTGTAGAGGCAATGCCGTTTTTCTAACTGATATATAGAGCTGTACAGCATTGCTTTCTCAGCTAGACTGGTGTTTTTTCACTATCTATGAGCTGCTGAGAGGTCATGTCTGTCATCAGATTTCCAGTGTTGTGGCTGCTTGGTGGTGTTCTTACCTGTAGGCAAGTATTACCAGAGCGGCTAATGTCATATTCATGGAATAAATAATTTTAAGAAGCATTGCCATTGCTTTCTAGAGGTGTATATCACTTAAACACATCTTGGCAGCAAGCAGATTCTTTCCTTGGTGTCCTGGAGAAAAATGGTTCCTAAATAGGCTGAGGATTTCAGGTATTAAGCAGAAAGAAGATTAAGAAAGTGCAACTTATTATCTATCCATATGGTAGAAAAAAGCAAAGCAACCAAGAGACATGGTGTGCATCAAAGTGAAAGGAGGGCTGAGTAACTTGGTGACAGTTATATTTTGGCTTAGCAAGGCAAGCAGCTGCTGCTTAAAAATATTGAGAATTATTTTTCATTTGTTGGCTGCCATAATGCCAATATTAGTATCTTCATGTGTTTTCTCAAGGCCATTTCATTGCAATTGTTTCAGGCCTAGGATAAGTGCAGCATTTATTGCTCAGAAAATGACTGATTAGAAAATAGCCAAGCTGCCATGGATATATAGATCATCCACGTATTTTTTCAAAAACCCAATAATGCTTCCACTAGACTGGCTCTGGATCAATGCTTTCTGGAAAGATATTTACATTTATTAGGCCACTTTTACTCTAGCATAAGATTGTCAAGTTCAATGGCAGTCATTCTTGCTTAGACTGTGGTACTGCAAGGAAAAAGGCAGTTACTCTCAGCTGGATGAAAGGAATTTTGGAACAGTAATTGAGGCAATAATTATTTTAAACATTATAAACTACTAATGTAATTCAGAGACAATACTTTTTTTTCTTCTTTTTCAATTAGATCAAATTGACCATGTACAGGTGCTAAAGAACCCACAAAGACTTCTTTGTATCACCAAACCAGACCTGTCCTCTCCAAGAACTGTGAAGCATCCTATGTGCTAAATGAGTGATTCCCACCACCCAAGGTAGCAAAAAACTTCACATGCACTGTGCTCATAAGATGTCAAATACATATAAATTACAGTATCCATAATTTCAATCCATTGTGACCCAAGATATTAAAACTTTTACTTTACCAGGAAAAGCTTACAACAGGCAATGACTGTGAATGACAGTAGATTGACCAGAACACTATTAGAATTGATCTAACGATGTCAAGGTGGTTAATTCTGTTTTGGGTACAGCTTCTAGGTAGCAGTTCATGCAGGGAATAAAAAGAGTTTGTATCTCCTTTACATTTGGAGGAAGTTCAGGACACCTGCAGCAGGCAGAGATACAGATGTAGAGTTCACAAATGTGCCCTTACTCCACTTGAAAGGAACGAACCAGTATCAACTACCATTTTGGTCTCTTCTCTTCAACAGTCACTTCTGTTCAAATACTCCTACTTGAAAACTGCCAGTGATCTGAATTATGGCAGTACAGTCTGTGAAGAAAGGATTTCTTTTAGGAAATCAAAATCACTTTGGCACTTCTGGGTCAAAAGCCAAGTGTTATTTTCTATTGGAAAAGTTATCAAAAGTTCACACACTACTTGCAATATCAGTGTCAGAGACCTCTCACCAAGAAGCCAGATTCACTCCACACTAACCTGAAATTCCAAACATTTCAGTCTTTTTGGTATAAACACAACCTGTTTCTGTATAAGTTATGAATACATTTTAAATGTTAAAGGTAAACATTATTTTTGTAAATCATTATACCATAGTAACTCTTATTTTAGCATGAATAGATGAGATTGAGTAAAAGCACATTATTTTAATTTCCTTTTTTCTTTTCTAACAGACACTACTGTATAAACTTTCAGAAAGTTGTTCCTTCTTTAAAGTCTGAATGTGTCTTCTAACTTGATGGGATGCATCCATGGTGAGGGAGCTGGGTTATGTCATTAATAGGTCACTATCAATTGTCTTTGAAAGTTCATGGGAGTTGAAGGAGGTTCCTGAGGACCTGAAGACTTCTGTCTTCAAAAAAGGCAAGAAAGGAGATGCAGGGAATGGTGTGATCAAGCCTGATCACGATCCCTTGAAAGGTGATGGGGCAAATAATCCTGGAAGCTTTTCCAAATCTATTAAAAGATTTGACCACCAAGCCACCAAGAGTGACTGTGAACAGTCAGCATGGACTGCTCTGACCAGCCTAGTAGCTATGAACATATGACAAGTCTTGAAAATATTCCTATATGACTGTGGGCTACCTTTATTAAGATATGAGTCTTTTATTTACAGTGAAAAGAAGGTGCAAACCAGTTCTAAGACATCAGCTAGAAGTAGATGTGGTTTTGGCTGTAACAAGTCAGCCACAATAATAATGCAGCTGCATGGCTTCTGATTCAATACCTGTCAACTGAGATCCTGCACAGCTGCAAAGCTGACTCCTACTTGGCCATCCAGGTACATCTTTCTGCAACAAACCAAGTAGAACTAGTGCTCCCTAGACAAGTACAGGCAGTAAAAGACAAATGATACAGCATACAGTTGCTGCACAGCAGCAATATCTAGGGAAACAAGATTTCATTGTGTTTGCAAAATCTAGTGAACTTTAATAAGGCCCGATGCACTCACATGGAAACACCAAAGAGCTGCTGTAAAATATTGCCATTTATTTTTGTATCTTTCAGATGGTGCTCACCTGCAATATAGCTGGAATGGGAGATGAAACTCCCTGAAGTAGTTTGTTTATGTCAAGTAGGTCTCCTACTGTGCCCTGTGGATAGCAGCAGGTGACAAAGGGTGAAGTCTTTGGTCCAGGAGGGTATTGGTTGCATTGTAAGTCATTTAAGGAAAGAGTCTGAGCTGATGAATGTTCCCTGTGAGCACAAGTCCCCAGGAAAAGCCAGCAGATCAGTATAAACCTGGCAGCTATAAGAAAGGAGCCAGCATGTGAAGCAACAACAGATCCCCTTTCCCACCACATGAGACCCCAGTAAGAGAGTAAAACTATTGAGGGGAGAAAGGCAAATTTAGGCAAATAAGTCACTACATAAGCCTTCCCCAAAGTACATGGCTTGGGGCAAGCCACAGTGAGAGTGTGCTGCTCCTAGAAAGTCAGGGTTGCAACCAATGGTTGGGCTGCTCAGAAAGCATGAAAGTGTGCTACAGACACACGCTTTCAAAAGTGAACCCTTAAAAGATTAACAGAAAGGTAGTAATTAAACTATAAAATTAATCATAAAGAAAACATTTAAATGGAAATATTTTTATTTCTGTGGTTTTTTACAGCTTATGTAAATATCAATGATCAGGTGGTTCAGAAAATTTTTGAATGACCCACAGAGTCTGTGTCACATTAGTACATTTATGCCACAAAAAATTGTTGTGTTTCAAGCTGAAATACATGTTTCCAGAAACTCTAGAAGCCGTTCAGCTTTAACTCTCTTATTGTTACTAGCCTATTAAGCAAAAGCATTTTGCCACTCTTCTGGCAGAACAAAGAAATTGAAAAAATTATGCATGCTTTTTTTGGTAAGTAAATTGTCATAAGCTATAGCACAGCTCTGAGCACTATGATAAATCAGTATTTAATGGTTTCTGTTTTCACTGACATGATAAAATAGACTAAAATATTAATCTCTAAATGGCCACCTATTTTTGTGAAACTGAGTACAAGTGCCCTGTACATAATATCACATGCCAATAATTATAAATGTGACCAATTCACAGGTTCTCTGTGAGTGCTTGGGTTGACAGAATGCTCCAGATGCTTATTTCCAGATCTAGAAGCCAAACTTATTTTTTAAAAAATCTCATATCTCTAAATCTTAAATTTGCTTGCTCAGTGACCTGAGATTTCTGGGAACCCATCGTAATTTTTAGTCAACAAAAAAGAGGTCTGTATTTTGCCTGGTTTGGGACAGCAAGGAACACTAAAATTTCTGACTTCTGAACTTCCAGCTCTTTTGGGATAAAAGTGAGTGACATTAGTGGGGCATGACATTCAATCCCAGCATATGTTATCTTCAACTTGGCCCCAGCTGACTGATTAAGAATGGCAATGACTGAGTCTTTGCTGACTCCACAAACAAGTATAAATTACAGAGTCAAAAAGAAATGTTTCTACTCTGGGACTATTATATATTAGGAGAGTTGTACAAACTCTCACTTTCAGTGCACACTCATTTCTCAGGCATCCTTTATTCCTTTTCCTAAACTTGCTTTCCTCTCAAACACCCCTTGACTAGAACTCATTTTTACTTGGAATGAGGAGATTGGGAAAGAGGCAAAGGGCAGATGGGACAGGATACCCAGAAAAAAATACAATATATTACAGGGTATTTCATCACTGGTGAGAATATATCATTGTTGAAGAAACTCCATGGACTGATTCTCTTATAGTATATAACACAAATGACTTTATGTCAATATACATGTCATTAATAAAAAAAGAAAAATGTATCTTAAATAAGACTGTGAAAAAAATTATTCTTGCTAATATGACAGCACAAAAAGCAGTTAAATAATGCCCGTGAAACTGAGCAGCATCATTAGGCACAATGATGAGATGCAAGTTTTGGCAAGGCTTTCAAAAAGCCCTGTTTTTTACAAAGTATTTCCAATCCCTTTAGTGTGCAAAACATTCTGCTCAGGCTTTATTCTCTTTCAGACCACAGAAAAATTTGGATTTTAAAGAGGTTTAGTATAATTTTTGAAAACTCTAAATAATTTGGCCAGCAGCAAGAGACTAACTTCATTGTTAAATCAAAAAAAAAAGCCAACTTGAAAGAATATTGATATGTAACAAGGAACGTTCTTGGTGTGTTATGTAAAGGAAATAAATATTCAAAAGAAAGAATGTTCATTAAATTTCATCACTTATCAGCATTAAGCAGCAGATGCAATAAAATGATATTTAACACTGTCCATTTTTTCATTGTGCATAAGGAAAAACCCCATCTGACGTAAACTGTCTGTAGCCACTGTTTAATGTCTGTTCAATGGAAATAATTTTAAAGAGAGAGGCTATACGTAACACCATGAGATGCACAGGGACAAAAGAGAACCAACATAAGAAAATAATCAGAGACAGTCATGCCCTCAGATGAAGGATTCTTCTGTTCTATTTTCCTGCCTCTGACTGTGCCCTACCTCTGACAGCAAACGCCTTGAAAAGAGGTTAAAGAAAGGGTAAGCATGCAGTCACACAAGATTTGATACAGTCACTGTGGTCATGGAAGGGTTGGAAGCCTGGCCAGAGAATTGTATGGCAGGCTGAAACACATTAGATGACACTTAATCCCAGTTGCCTTTTATTTATGCACTACTGGTATCCTCAAAATCCTCATTTAACTTTTGCTTGACCCTGTGAGTGTGCACTGCTACTCTTTAGTGGTTCTAGCAACAAGTTATAGATCTAAAACTAGCAGAACCCTATCATAAATTCAGATTCAAGAGACACATACCAGGGGTGTCCCATCGAGGCACTGCTCTGTAAAGAAAAATATGGGCCTTTTGGCTTGAAGTGCTATAGGCAGTTTGCATATCAGTTTTACGACTGAAATTTTATTCCATTAAAATGATCTGCAATTGCTTGAAAGCAGAGTAAACAGGAATTCAACCAGATACTGAAAATTTGCAATTTCCCAGTGTATGTATGATATTTACTGTATTCTCTCTTTAATTAATTTATAGAAAGAAAAGTAAATATATGTTTTTATTTTAATTTCACTTTTTTTTTCCTGTGAATACATGATTTTGTTGGGCTTCATCTTTATTGACATAAAAGAGTTCACTGGAACTGAACAGATACTTTTAAAAATTAGTCTGTCTGGATCATCAGCAGTAATATCCTCAACTGAGACATCCTAATCTGCATGGGTCCTTAACGAAATGTTTTGCCACAAGGGGCTTTCATTAGTATTCTGTATTTCAAAAGCTCTTAATGAGGCCTCTGTGGCAGAAGGTCCTTAAAATCGTATCCTTGACAAACATCTTCTTAATGTTAATTGTATTAGGAGATAGTAGAATGGATAGTAGAATGGAAAGAAAAAAATAATGGCAGCAATGAAAATGATGTACTAAAGTATGTTCTAAATCATGCAAAACAATTAACGTTTACTGAGCATTAACAACCAACATCGTCTTCAGCCAAGTCATTAGCAAGACTATTTTTAATGAAAAAGAGTGCAGTTTCACACCTACAGATTCAGTAATACTATTGAAATACAGGCTTGAAGTTTCCAGCTTAGACACATTTGAACACTTACTGACTGCTTTCATTGCATGATATAGAAATATGTTAATTTATTTCATGCATCAGAACACCTACCTTCCAAATAATTTTGTATAAGAATTTAAATGGAGATATTAAGAAGGGAAAAGTTTTCTGTAATCTAAAAAACAAAGAAGGGGAGAGGGTGGTGATGGAGGAAGAGTGTTATGTATTAAATCTAGTTGAATGTTAAAGTTTGTGGTTTGCATTTTACTGTCTAGGTTTGTAATACCCCATTCAACACACAAGAGCATTTAAACTTAAGGGACCAGAGCAAGAATATAAACCACAATGGCAACACAAGTCTAAAACGTACTTTGAAAGACTAGAAGAAAAATATTTTTGTTTGAACAGAATATACAGAAATGTAAAATGCATGAATGCTGTAATAAATGGCTGGAAAGGGAATATATGAATTTGATTGCTCTGAACATGATGCATTTACAGCATCATTACTGAGCTTAGCTGCTTAAATTGTCACTGAGGTGATGCCTAGAAGTGTAATTCATTTTGTGGTTTCAGGCACCACAATGTAAGTTTACTGTGTATGAAGATAAAATTTTATCTTTCTTTGCTGATAAAGTTCAACTGGAGTGAATCTTTGACTGACAGTAGGCAGTGTTCTACCTCCAGTCTCTTTAGAGTATTATTCAAGGAAAAAGCAACTTTAATTCTGTTCAGAACTCCTGATAAATCCCTCTTATTGGCTATTATGTAAAATAAATTACCAGTGCCTCATATATCTTTATTTATTCTTACCCTTCTGTGCAATTTCAAGACACAACTTCCTAATTTGGAGACAAAAGTATTCCTTTGCATAGATGTAGTGAGTACAGCCTTCAGTAAAAAGGTCTTTTCTTTAGAAAATAAGTTGCTCTAAAGGACTCGAGGGTAACACTGCTCTTCAATATTTTTTCTTTAGCTTCAGAATCCTCCTTCAGAAAGAGTGAGCACTGTTTGTACACTTTGAGATTATAAAACTGGGCTTAACACTGGATTGCAGTGAGATTTATTGCGAAGTATCAAGCAGAAAAAGAATGAGGTGAAGAATAGGTGATTCTAATAAGTGAAAGGAAAGATAAACCCATCATGCAAACCAAAAGGTTTTTGTAGAGCTCACCAGTGCTCTAAACAATATTGGCTTCTGATGAGAGAAAAAGAACAAAATATAAGGCAGTAATGACAGCTTTATTTTATTTTCATTACCACTGTGTTGCAAGTGGTGTTGCTGTCAGTTCTGTAATATGCCTCAGTTAGTAATTCAGTGCAGAAGAAAAGAAAATTATAGAATTTTCAAATAATGTATATGACACATTTTTTTCACGGCAGGAAAAACTCTACTAGTGATATCCAAAAAAATGGAAAACAAAGCACGTTACCTATCCAGCTCTTTTTACATGACTGTGAATTCCCAGGGATTTAAAAAAAAAAAAAAATTTTAAAAAAGTGGTTTTTACTGATTTCCTTGCTGAGATTCCTTGTTTTCTCAAAGCTTGCGACCTTGTAATGCCACTTACAATTATTGCAAGGGAACATATATGTCTACACATGTATAAACTGGTTTATTTATGCCTGCCTATGCCTAGAGCATAAATATTTCTTTTTAAGCAATAAACCAGGAAAAGAAAGTAATAGGCAATAAAAATAGCTTGGATTTTCATGTGTTCTTATTTCTGTGATATCAATATGCATGTATATTCAATTCACAGTTGACAATTGAAGAAATGTAAAATCTATTCAAAAACCAGTAGGAAACAGAATTATGAGAAGAAGAATAGGCCAGTGATAAATAACATTCTTCATGCTATAGCACAATATACACTGACAAATCAATTTTATGTATATATTTTAAGATGGTTACTGTGATATAAACAATTATTCAAAATGGGTTTAGAAATGTATTTATTTTGAAATACTTCAAGAAAATCTAGTAGAATGAAGAAGTTGGAGCAGATTATGCTTCTTGTGGAATGTGCTCAGCAGTGTTTAAAAAGAACAAGGCATATACAAACACTTAGAAATTTTGATGCTGCTTTTAGCTAGCAGTAATAGAGATGAGAAACAAAACATTAAGTAGTTTTCTGGTGTTTTGTGGTCATTTTAGGCCATAGATAGGCTTATCATCCAGCACCAGAGTACTCTGGTCTCTGGTCAAGAATTTTGATGTCAGAATTCATGCCCAGGTGAAGAAATAGTCCACCCAAATGTTACCTAGTAAACTTGCAGGAAAGATACGTCCTGGAGATACTGGTTTTTATAAAATATATAGATCTCAAACTTTGAATTTAGAAGAAAAAATACTGCTTCAGATATTTTGGAATAAAGTATGAAAATTCAACCCTGCTGTATCTTGTGCAGCACAACCTGTCTGAAGCTACAGACACTATAATCACTGCAGAGAGGTTTCAGCATCATCAGCTGTCTCTACTGTGGTGCCCCTGCAGAGGTTCAAAGTTTCAAGAGGATCCTCAGTGTCCCTGTAGCAACGCATGCCTGACTACAGAAGTGTGCCTGAAAGAGGGCAGGGCTATGGATCCACCTGACTTTACTTCAGTAGCAGTTTTAAGTACAAGGAGGTCTTACTGACATTATTGTCTTTCTAAGGAACCTCTGTGGATGCTTTTAATAGAAAAGTCCAGACATTTATACTGTTGTTCTTCACACCAAAGGGTGAGAAGGGGATGCAACTACCATGTGTCCAAGCTGAGAGAGTGAGCCTGAGAGGAAATCCTCAAATGCCATGTTTAGGCTTAAAGACACAATTATCCCTTCCTCCATCTGAATCCTTCCTGGAAGAAACTCTGGAGACATTCACAGAAAAAAACGTTTATAGAACAAAGCTGATGAGTTGCCCTATTGTCTAGTGCCTCTCTGCTGTCTATCAGCAATACCTATTCAATAGTATTTGTCATTGCATTATGATTTAAATGCCATTTGCTTTTATTTTCTATAAATAGGAAATAGGAGCTTGCAATAGACAGAATTCTAGTTCAAATCTGTTAATTTTACAGTCATCTCAGTCACAGTGATTATTAAATAATTCAAGCATTGCATTTGTAACCCCACTGAGAGAGTTACCTTAAATTTTTTCAAGACATGGCTAATGTAGACGGTATGTTGGGAGTCAGCACAAGTACTTTGCTTTCTGAGGATTAGAGTTATGATTGGACAGAGACACTAGTAAAGGGTCAATATCTGGAAACTGCCTATAGTTTTGGGAGAGTTTTGATGAGATTCAGTCTGTAAAGAAGAGACAAGGTGCAAGTTCGTAGCAGTAGGAGAATTTGGCAGTACAATTGGGTAAAATTAACTGATAGCACGGCAGTGGAGGAAGATGTTTCTTATTCTCAGCATATGAATCATGAAAGCAATTAATCTTCCAGGCACTTTATATAACAACTTGAAAGCATTAAAAAAATTTAAAATCTTTCTTTAAGACTTCCAGGTCTGTTACATACATACACTGAGCAGTTGAAGTTTATTGGTTGGGGCAGGAATGCACCACCCATCCCACAAGGAAAGTCACTTTTCTGGGCCTCTACAATGCAGAAAATCTGCAGGGGCTGACAGCTAGAAGTTGGTCTTTACCCAGCATCAGGATGAATAAGATGACCCAAGCATTGTGTCTCTGACAGTCCACCAGAGCCCTGGCATCACTTACAGTCCCATGATTGCTATCAGTGATCCAGTAAGACACCATGTGGATGCATTGTTCCTCATCTTTCTCACTGCCTTAATAAATCTGGATTATAATGTGCTGTCAAACATTACCATTCTGTCCACATCACCCTTCCTATGATACTGCTCATGAAGCGATATTTGACCTGATAATGATGAATGTTCCTCTAGAATGACCAAACAAGTTGCTGAGGCTCAACCCAACAGTGTAACTGGTTGTGCCAGGGGAGAACAATCTGGAGGAGTTTTTTTTGTTTGTTTTGGGTTTTGTGGTTTTTTGTTTTTTTTTTTTTTTAATGAGAGTTTTCATGAGGAATCTGAGTACAGACTCTCTCTCTGAAGAATGTGGAATTTTTCACTAGTTCTGCAGGGTCAAACACCTGAGTTACCATCCTCAGTTTAGGATCTTTACATAGCCTGCTATTTTAACTGTGCTTCCAACCTGCTACCATAACTTGGTTCCCTACAATTACATATTACAGAGATAATTTTTTTTAAAAGCTTTTTGTATCCAACTCTACCAAATCTTTGCTGGTTATTTCCACATTCGTGGGCCATGGTATTCATTAATTTATAATGACAAACCAGAAATAACCCTTTGAATTGTTTTCTAAATATATCTGCCTACAGAAGAAATCAATGACTACTAGCCAGTGAATTAATTTTTAAAGATCCATTTTAAAGCCATATTTGGAACCATATGGGGCTAGAAAATTTTTCAACACAAATATCATAAGACCCTATAACTATTAATTAATCCTGGTTATTACTTTAGATCTAACAGTAAGTTGCTTGGCCAAAATCTTTTTTTTTGGTTCAAAAGCACACACAGTTTTCTTATCCATGCTTCTGAACTTAACATGTCCCCCCATTCCTCAAGCCACTTTCAGCAATAGCATATAGTCATGTTTGAAGCCACTCTGAGTTTCAGAATCAAAAAGTGCTCCAAAATTCATGGGATATTAATCTCATCAAATGATGACATTCTAATATTAAAGTTTCTTAGCCTTTTTTTCCCCCTAAGCTTCTGACAAGGTGTTACTGTATGAACTCACAAAGTACTAGAAGTCACAGGTGTAACTGGATTTTATTAAACTTTATATTTGCAAAATGAATAATTCTTGTAGGTGCCATGTTTTAATGTGACTAACACACAGGTTATCTGTAAAAAAGAAAATTAGTTTGGTAGTACTGGAAGTTATACATATGGATGAGTAATACGAGGCAAATTTTATTGAACTGAGTATTTTCTCTGACATAAAACAGAGTCCAGTCCTCTCTTCCTCCCTGGCACAGAGCAGAGCTCCTCATCCCTCTGTGGTTGCCTCAGGAATGAACGCTTGTCACTATTGAGCTGCAGGAGCACCCACTATCTTGTTTTTGTCTCACCTGCCTCACAGAACTAAGCACCTTTTGCGTGTAAAGCACTTTTTCTTTCTGTATACTTTTAATATTAACCTATTAAAGTCTCCGTCACTCTCTCACTGTAGGGAGGTGGGCAGAAGGGAAATGGCTTATTTGGGGTTTAATTCAGGCCAAAGTGACTGAAAGTGATCAGGACCTTATTTTTTTGTTAATATTTATGTTGGAATCCAGACAAATATGAACTGGTTTGGGTGTGCAAATCACACAAATGTCCTTATGTTTAGCATTTCAGTCTCTGGATAATAACTAATAAGCCCACATACAATCAGATGACCTAAAAATCATCAGTTCTTTGATCCATCAACTGAGCAGTCATTTTAAAATGCATTTAAATCACTTTTTTTTTTCTCCTTGCATTGTCCCTCATATACTACTAATGTAATGTTCAGCTATATTTATGCAAACTAAGTTTAGTTGCATGAAATATAGATTCTGAGTTCCCTCTGGCATTCTGGAGTGAATATTTTCTTTGAATTAATTATTTTAATTCAGTCAGTATAATCAAATTCAACTGACTATCATAATTTATTTTAAGGATTATTCTGTCCAATGTATTCCTTACCATAGCAAGTAACCCTTCTGGGTAGGTCTTAAAAGTTTCAAATGTCAGAAGAATTTTAAATGTTCCAAGACACTACTTTGAAAGTTTAATAATAATCCAAAAATTCCCGATGCTCTTATTCAGACTTCTAAACACCAGAGGGATTTTTTTTAATATTCTCCAAATGTTTTACCATGGAATTGTTTAATTAACTTTCAGACTTGTTGCTCAGATACTCTCACTCAAGAAAATACTTTATTTAAATAAAATTAGCAAACATTTTATGTTTGTCTTTCAGTTCTATTTCAAAAAGTCTACAGAAATGTCTCTTTAAAGGAAAATATTCTTGGCAAAGGATTCTCTAATAAATCACTTCAGAAACAAAACAAAAATGTGAACAACCTTATATTGCAACCGTTGTTTAAAATATAGTTGATTTAACCAAATTTCAAATACACTCTGTAGAGAAGTGACTGTCCATGGTGAGGAAGAGAATACTTTTATATTATCAGGACATAAAACCTCGAGAAAATAATTGTCATTTAATAATTTTTAATATTTTTAATAGTAAAATTACAAATCCTAGGTATTAAGCCTACTTTAAAAATTTGCATCCAAACAAAATTAATTCAAATATCTTTTTGAATCACTGCACCTTTAAGAACAGTCAAGCTTTCTTCTATATGCTTAGGAAAATTATTTCACATATGAGCAAATACTTATATATGGAAGGACTCAACAGAAGAGATTTATTTCAGCTTCTGAGAGTCCAGATCTACTTCTCCAATATCTACTCTTAAAGTATTTAAGATTCTTTTGAGTCACACAATTTAGAATACTCCCATTAGAAAACTGAACTAAAGTACAGATCAGTAACTTCATGAAAATAAGTTCCAAAATGTGTTATTTTTATAAAGGATGTCTCATGAAAGTAAAGAATCTTTCTAACTAATTCTTACCTTTGGATATAGAAGGCAGCTTTATTTATTTGTCATAGATAAGAGGCAAGATTAGGGACAAGATACTTCCAATAATTCCTTACTGTATCAGATAAATATATGACTAAAACAACATGCTGGACAGACTCCCATTTGTTAACAGGTGAAGGACACTCAGGTGGGAACATTGAAGAAAGCGTAGGATGATATGTTGGAAGAGAGAACAAGTTGAACTGTGTGTCATATTCCACTTTATCATCTTTAGGGTTTGTATTTTTCTTAAAATATGTTAAGGAAATCCCTCAATCCAGAATTGTCTTGCTGACAGTAACCTCTTCTGAACTCTTCATTTTGCCTCTCCCTTCTACAGGCTGGTCTCTATGGAAGTTACCAAGCCACTAATGAGATTAGCCCTACATAGTTTATTCCTGTCATTGGACTGTGTAAGGAATCATTATGATGCCATATACATATCCATTTTAATTTTTTTAAATTCCAATCTCAGAAATTAGGCTACATTAAGTTACTGAAAAAGCATTACTTTTATAAGTGAAAAAAGTATTTCTGTTATAAAGTCAGATTCTCATCAGACATTCCTCAGTCAAGAAATTCAATGACCAGAGGTGAATATTTTTAATAATTTTTCACTTTTTTTGGCAAAATTTACTCTTCACATGTCAGATAATAATGATTTACAGTAAATCCTTTAAGATTGTGGGAGATGGAATATATGCCTGTCTTTAAAGAAGGAGAATCCCCAGGTCACATATAATTAATGAGAGCTGCTTCTATCTGGCGTTATTACTTTCAAATGCTGAGACTTTTTTTGTAAACTGTGTGCACTATGTCAGTAGTTAACTGCTGTTTTTTCTTGCGTTAGTAATACAATCTTTTGAAATAATCCTTTCACAAATTTTATGGTAAATCTCACGGGTTTGTGAGTTCTCTGCTGAGAATTTACATGTTAGGATGCACTGATACAAAAATACAGAAATTACATATGCTTCTTTTGGAGGCATTATTATACCATTATAGCAAGCTTTAAGTGAACTTGTACCACTCTGAATAGCTAGAAGATTATAACTACCACAGTGACTTTTTTTTAGAATGTACATAGTTATATAATGGAATTTAGCTTTCAAACTAATGTAAATTAATGTAATATAATTGAAAATTTCCATTTACCATTTATTTGAGTATTACTCTCACTGAAGTATCCTCAGTATTTCCAGCTGGCACTTTGAAAGTATTCTACCAAACACAGCAGAGTAAGAGTAAGTCAAAGTTGTTCTGAAAAGTTAATCAGTCACAAAATCCTGACTAATTTTTCATATTATGTAAAGCTCTACTTTCAGATGAGAACTTTAGAAAAAAATTTTAAGGCCTTGAAATATAAAAAGTAATTGAGAGATAGAGGGGTTTTTTTTATTTTTAATCCATAAACTACAGTCCAAAATTAGTCATGGGTAGTTGTTCTTCAGCTTGTTTTCTCAGGGACAAGACATTTAAGCAATCAGGTTGTGTCTTTTCATCTGTATATCCCTCTTAATTTCTTTTAAAAAATTGCCAGTCTTCAACTCTCTCAACAAAGGAACAGAGTTAAAAAAAATGTTATGTTCCTTTTACCCTTATGGTAAAACAGAGCCTTCTGTAGCTTAGACAAAGGCCATAGGACCAGCTCTCATCTGTTTAGATTATTTTGCATCAGGCTGAGCACTTCTTGTCCCAAATTCACCAGTAATTTCTATGAGAAAGAAGGAAATGAAGTCTCATTTTTAATGCTGCACCCTGTCATATTAACCCACTTCTTGGAGAGCAAGGACAGACAAACAAAATTGAAGGAATCAGTAAGTATTTTGAATCACCTAACCTACAGCATTGTTATAAGGATAACCTATGTATGAAGAAAACATAAAAAAAATTATTTGTGATGTTCTCTGCTGGGTATGTCCAGTAGATGTAGCTAAAACAAGCCACATGGAAATTGTTCTGCTGATACCCAGCACTGGAACAGCTTCATGAAAGGCTGGTCCATATCCCAGCCAATTTCAAACAAAATAAATAAATAAAAACCAACTGATTTCTGTTGCTGGCTAACCCAGAAATAGATTCACTTAACCATAATGAAAAATTTGGCCCAGTGAATTTAGAAGACATTTAAATAGCTATCATTTTACTCTCAGAAAAAAGTAACTTTTTGACTCATAGACCATTTCCTATCACAGATGGGATTGTTTTTCTGCTTTTGCATCCTTAAATACTCTATTTAACATTTTTAAGAAGTGTTGTTTGAGATCTTAAATTTATTTATACATTTTCTCCAAAGATATTGAATATTAATATGTTAATTGGCATGTGCAATAAACTATAAATTAGCAGCTTTTATGTAACTGTTGCAACATATTGGAAACACAACCGAAGCATTTCCTCCCCATTTGATTAAAATTATTTTTGAGTCCACTAACAGTATAATAAAATTTAATGTCAATCATTTTAAAAGTATTCTGTGTAATAGAGGAAGAAAGCTATTATCAAGTCTAGGAATTTAGGAAGTGTAAAGAAAAAAAGAAAAGCCTGCTGCCAATACTGATTAAGATCTAAACCACCCTTTGCTTTCACATACAATTTTACAGCAGATAGGAGCTGAATTATGTGCATTTAGGACCAATGAAAACTGCGGTCTTTGATGCCAAAGGATCATGCAATTGGATACTGCATTTGTATTGATGTCTTATATCTTGTCTCAATTGTATGGTCATGTATCCTTTCTTCTCTCCAGTAAGTTCATAGATGTAGTCTTTCTGCTTTATGCTCCAGGTTAAAGTAAGTTCTGCTAAAGACACAGATATCTCTGCAAGCTGTTCTCTCCACTTAGTTAAAACCCCATGAAAGCATTGTTATCTTGAACATTTTCTGTCTACTGCTCCTTTCCTTTTCACCTATACAGATCCTGAGGCAGTTTCCTTACACTTGTGCACTTCTCTCTTTGCCATGCCATCTGTGTTTTAGCACTGTCTGGCTGCTGGGACAATAAAAAGTTGAATTTCAGCACACCAAAGTACTGGTAGCCTTCCAAAACAATCTCAAATTATTTTAAAAATTATCTTTGACTATTTATTCTGAGGCTTTTGAAGTCAGTGGACAATTAATGAAACAGATTTCTGTGAATCTTGTGAGGAATAAAGTTGTTCATGTGGTTCCTATTCATCTGTCAAAATTCAGCCTTGATAATATGTGGGGTTTTCTGCCATACACCACAGTCCGCTTTCTCCTGCATGTCTTATCCAAGATTTAGCACAAAGAAAACATATTTAGAGATTTTTCTTGTTCATTTACACTCGAGTCATTCGTACCAAATGTTATTTTGTTATAGAGGAACATGGTGGTTGTGGTGGTATGTGTGTGTGTGTGTGTGTNATATTTCAGTGGTGCTGGAATATTCAGAAACAGAAGGGATTTTAATAAAGACCCCAGTTTTGATGCCTTTGTTTTTNGCACAGAGAAAATTATGACATTCCTTATCATGATGAACAGGCTAATACAAGACTTGATGTACAACAAAAACATACCTCACAATAACTGAATTCAGTTCTTTTATCACAAATCATGTTCTATCATAGCCTTTTCCTTCTCCCTGGAGACTAGGTTGCTAGACCTAAACATCCAGGAGAAATTAAAAAAATAAATTATGTAAGGATCTTTAAGAAGTTTTTCTTCTATCTTATTTTTAAATAAATTTTAAGGCTGTTAATTTTAGTATGATTCAATCTTCTCTTTCATGGTTAAATTTCAATTTGCTTTTAAGTCCATGAAATTCTATTTTATATTTTAAAATGAGAAACTGCTCATNACCCCAGTTTTGATGCCTTTGTTTTTAAAAGGTTGTGTTTTCCAAAAATATCTGACTCCAAATGAGGCCAAGTTGAAATTCAATATATTTGCTCATTTTTATTATCTTTCTTTTAAAACTGCAGTTTTAAGTAATAGAAATTCCAATTCCCAGTGAATTAAAAAAAGTATTTGGGTACTTTTATTGCCAACATGATAATTTTAAAAGTCATCAATACACTCTGCCTCCAACCCCTCTTTGAAAAGGAGTCAATATTCTGCTCGTATTGAGATTCTGCCATTGTATTTAAACATCCTAATAATCTAATATTATTCTAAAAGATTCCCACTGAGAGAACTCTCTCTACATTTTATCATTGCATTTTGCAGCTCATAAAAACCAGAAAATAATTACTAAAACCCAAAGAAACAACAGACTCTCATCTTCTTTANAATTCTATTTTATATTTTAAAATGAGAAACTGCTCATTGTGATTCCCACACATACAATCTGATGTTATCAGGGTTACTTCTAATTCCAGACCAAATATCGCTGGTTTAAAAGGTGTTCTTATGTACTTACTTTGCCCTATAGTCCCCCAAATTTTTTCCTTCCTTCCTTCCTTCCTTCCTTCCTTCCTTCCTTCCATCCTTCCTTCCTTCCTTCCTTCCTTCCTTCCTNGTCATCAATACACTCTGCCTCCAACCCCTCTTTGAAAAGGAGTCAATATTCTGCTCGTATTGAGATTCTGCCATTGTATTTAAACATCCTAATAATCTAATATTATTCTAAAAGATTCCCACTGAGAGAACTCTCTCTACATTTTATCATTGCATTTTGCAGCTCATAAAAACCAGAAAATAATTACTAAAACCCAAAGAAACAACAGACTCTCATCTTCTTTAAAAGAGATCTTTCTCTCTGCATTTCTTTCTCTTCATCCAAAGGAAAAGCTATATATCTCTTCTTTCCTGGAGCTACACTGATACTATTAGAAGAGCTTGCCCTGAGTGATCTTACTATTTTCACTGAATTTCACACTAAAATGGAGGTTTTCAGCAATGGTCAGCCTTGTCTCTGAACCTGTAACAAATGTAGGTAGGTTATACAGAGCTTATAGAAGAAGGAAGGTATTCTGAGTCAAAATGCAACAATATCAGTTAATATAAGTTCAGTATAACTGAAGCACATGTGTCAGAAGTGTGAAGATCACTCAGCCTCAGCATTAAAACCCACCAGACAGGGTGTTGACCAGGGTGAGGATCACTCGGCGGTGGGAGGAAAGTGGGCCAAGGCTATCTCACTAAATTTCACAAAAAATGTAGAAGCTATAAAGTGAGCATTGAATATTAGTTGCATTTGAAAGTAAAAGAATCAGTTAGAAATTATAATTTATCTCTCCCCAGTCAATAAAAGCACAAAGGTAAGAAGCTAATATATAGAACATAATACCTACATTTCTTTGGTGTCAAGATGCTCCTGTGAGCATAGGACCAAGCTATTAATCAAGAATTATAAAAGTGATCAGAATAAGAAATCAACCAACGTTGAACATCACAAAAAAAAAAAAAAAAAAAAAAAAAAAAAAAAAAAAAAAAAAGCTATTCTGTATTCTTTGAAGGAAGAACATATACAGGAGGTGGATTGAATACATGCTGTAGACAATCATTGAGTTTAACTATAGAATGAGGACTAAGGACTCTTCTCAATGAGAACAGCAAGAGATATCTTGCTGAAAGACACTAAGAAACAGCAAATAAAGATCAACCTGTAAGAGAAACCTGTCAGAGAAAGTAGCAAGAAGAAGAAAACTACATTACACTAGCTCATTGGAAATGATTTTTTTATAAAGCAATAAATGTGGCTATTTAAAACATATAGAATTTTTAGTTTATTGTTTGTGCAAAAAAAATCTATGAGGAAAAATTCTTGTTATGACAGGGAAATAAATGAATGGCAGAAGTACTGATATGTCATATAATGTCAGACAAACAAATGGAGAGCAAAGGCCTGTTGCTTGATTTAATAACTTTTAAAAATATCACGGATACTGAGTAAATGTTTTCTTTGGCCCATTGTCACTTGCCTTAATCATCCTGCATTTCCACCACAATCCTCAAGTTATCATGGCATCATAACAATCAACATCTGAGCAGACATGCTCAGCTTTCCTTTCTGGCTGATAAAATAGCATAAGTACTTCAAAAAAAACAAGTCAATTGATTTATTCTATATTCTACATTAAGGTGAGATCAAATCTGAAGGTTTCCTGTTTCAATTGATAACACAGGTAAAATTGTCTAAACTTACTGTCATCTTGTCTAAGTACTTGTAGTGTCTCAGGTCACATAGAAGCAACTCCTCTATTTTGTATAACATCATTTCAAACCTTCCAGTGAACAGAACTATGTCCATTTGACAATGTACTTTCATGCATAGTTTAAACGCTGTACTTATTGTATTTAAAAGCTTATTTTTAAAATAAATATTTTATTGATTTGACATTCGTAAAGATCCATGTCAGAAGTTATTAAGCCTTATAGTATTACTCAGAAATGTATACAAACTGATAAATTTTGTTGCTTACATAGCACATATTTGGTAAAGAAAACTGGATATCTATATGTGAAAGAGAACATATGCTTCCATATCTATTCCCACTAACTGTTATCAAATTTATATGCAAAAATTTGCTCTGGATTATATAGAAGTGGGTGAATTAATTGAAACATAAAAATTCACCCTCAGAGGCTTCAACCAGAATTTAAATCCACTTAAAATATATTTATTGGACTGATTTAAATTCCACTTCCTTTCACTTTCTTTGTGTTTTAATTGTCCATGTGAACAGTGAATTGAAGTTGTGATTGATTACTTATATAGACTAACCACTTAAAGAACTATAAAATAGGAAAAGGGCTTTGCAATTACAAGGTTTCAACTGCAGGTATTAGTATTCAAGAAGTGTGAAATTTTAAGGGAAGTTCAAGTCTCACAACCATGAATTAGTAGTCTTTCTCAACATAACTGACAAGATAACTGTCAGGACCAGTCTTGAAAACAACAACGCCTGTGAAGTACCCTAGCTGTAACTGTGGTTAGTGACTGCCAGTTGTTCTATGGCTACATCTAGCTTTAGTTCTATATGATGTTTACTCTGTGTTAGAAAAGCATTACAAATCTTGACAGTTATAAGGTGCAAATTTGTCTACCTGTCTGAGGTAGAAAAACAATTTATTTCAACATGCTTGAATAGCACCTTTTAAAGAGGACTTAGATCACCCCTGGAAACATTTTACATTATGTCTAAAGAAATTGCATGCAGTTATATTGTTATTATTGTATTTCATTTCCTATGACGCCTTGACATATTTTGGATAGCACTCCTAATAGCTTGTAACAGGAAATGTAAACAGACTTTCACCTCAGGATGAAAGCTGCAGACACAGTAGATACAAAGTGGACATACAGAGAGATGATTGGTATGTTGGTGACCCTAAAAGTAATACAATTTCCAATTCTCCATGTAAATACAGCTCCAGAAGCTGTTCAAAGACACCCACCTATGACAATGTTAAGACCTGGCTAAAGAAGAGGGCATAGGGAAGATATATCTTTCAGTAATCAGAGTTACCCCAGAAAAGTTTTTCCTAAGAGTACTTGAAAAACAGAATATGAGAAAGAAACAGTACACTCTCTAATAAACCTGTACATAATGACAGGATCTCATAACAGAAAAGTAAGGCCAAAATAATAACCTTCAAGCACATGAGTGGAAAGCTGCAAACATGAGACATTATATTTGGCATTATCATCTCATCGCCCTTTGCATACCGAGATCAAGCTTGAGAAAGACAGACACACAAATTTGTGATCTTAGGAAGTTTACCTGAAGCCAGGAAAGAAATACCAAAGCAAAATTGCTTTGCTTGTATGAAGGGTTTTATTCTGAACTTGTAAAACCCCCTTGCCCTGGGCAGGGCCTCTAAAAAACTAAATGTCCCATACAGTAGCTATCCAATTGGCTTTTCAGACTGAATCATCTTTCCTTTAGGAGAGGTCATAATTTTCTCTTTGTTGATTCTTTTTCTAAAAATTATGGCACCCTTTTGATTCACTATTGGCCTTGTATACAAAAGATCAAAGGGAAGGACAGGACATGCTCCATAAATCACAAAGCAGGGATATAAGATATTGTTGCCCCATGTAAACAAGCGATTACAATAAAATTGAAAAATCAAATTTTCTGCTCCTTCACTGGGTTTTTTTGCCTTTTGATTGCTAAAATGAAGTTTGTTTTTTTTTATTCTTTGTTTTATTTTGTTTTGATATACTCTTATTCCAGTGATTTTTTGCTGAAAATATGTTGCTGTGGAACAGCTGCTGTCTTTGTCATTTATTAGTTTAAAGGTATTCTGACACAGAAATTTAGTATCCAATCACCTCTATTTGTCCATGATGTTCTGCCCCATTATAGGAAGTTTTCAAGTTTATGATAAAAAAAATTTCTTTTCTTCCTTTCTGTTTCCACATCTTCAGTTTTTCATAGGTTTGGGTTTTTTTGGTGGGTTTTGTTTGTTTGCTTGTTTATTTGTTTGTTTGTTTTCTTATTGCACTATGTTTTAGTTCAGTTTCTCATTCCTATGAACACAGTTCAAGATTCTTTCCTCTGAAAAGGGATTTAGAATGTTAAACTCTGAACAAAATCCCATGATTCTCAGAGATAAAAAGGCCATGAGGTTTGCTTCAATTTCAGTAATCAAAGGAAGTCAAGAAGGTTCCTTTTAACTCTGCAAGTAGAGTCTCACTGGCTGCTGTGCAGCAGCATTGAGCTTGTTCTGTTCTTGATGAAGTTTTAATATAAGCTCTCAACAAAAGTACTTCTTCCTTGATTTTTGACCTATGTGATCATTAACATACAGATATACACTATATCAACAATGGGATACAACATAAAATCCAATGTAGATTGTCTTGAAAGATACTTGAAGACAGTCAAAAATCTGGCTTATTTTTAATGGACCATAATGGGGAAATTGATTTTTTTTTTTNTAAAAATTCATAATGTTTACTGCTTGTTCTCATTGCAAGCCATTTGATTTTTTTTTTTTTTTTTTTTTTTTTGTTTAGTCTAATACTACACTGGTATATGTCCATAGTTTCACTATTAATGCAAAAAAAAAGCCACCACTATTTTTACAGACAAATTCATTCATAAACTGCTCTCTCAGACATATATCCTAACAAAAACACACTGTTTCATTCATATTCACGATGGATAAAATTCAGTCTATTTTGTAAATAGAATCAATACATTTATGTCTTTAAACTTGAGGCAGCTGAAATTTTTCTTAAATCTAATCTGACAATGTTTGATAAAAATTTGTAAGACATTCTGTGAGAGAATCATAGAACATTTGGGGTTGGAAGGGACCCTTGGAGATCACTCAAGCAGGGCTACTTAAAGCAGGTTGCCCAGGACCATATCCAGGTGTTGTTTCAATACCTCCAGGAACGAGACTCTGCAACCTTCCTGGGAAAACAGTGCCACTGTCTCTTCATGTTCAAATGGAACATTTTGTGTTTCAGTATGTGCCCATTGCCTCTTCATAACAAGTTTAAAGTCAAAGTATGTTTAAAGTCTGTGTCATTTGAAGGTCAAAATAAACATGAAATTTGAAATACATACCTCAAACAAGAAAAGAGAAGGAAAATATTACCTATGAAATGTACCAAGGTAACTATGCACTCAGAATTAGTTTTAAGTTCCTGAAATGCTGTTTATATAAAACCCGATCTTTTCTTCTTTTCATCTACAATTTGGTTGTTTTGATTCAGCATATAGGCTCAAACCCAGCTAATTATCTTTGTGCTCGTTCTTATGAGAAATTTTTAGTGGCACTAGAAATTAAGAGAACACTTGTGATAATGGAGGAAATAAAAATCTGGTATGTATTAAAAATGTGTCGACAACTATATATGAAATAAAACAGCTTTATACATTTCAAATGCCATTCCCCAAACAATCAGACCTTTCTGAAAACAGAGGTTATAAAGTTAGCTGACAACTGCTCAGCATGTACACCCTTTGCTTGACTATTTTGCTCAGATAAAACTTAAATAAAACTATCTCATATTAAATAAGATTACTATAGATTTTGTACATCTATGACATTTAGCCAGAAGTATAAAATATAAGAAATGTTAATTTTTTTTTTTTTTTTTTCCCTAGCAATCAAGGCATCTTTTTATCCCTCCCTAGAAAAGGACTTGTAGGATTTTGGACTTCCTTGAATGAGTGGATGGGATGAAGCAGGCAAAGCACTAATAAGCTGTACTTTAAGCTTTTCAGGAAATCAGATGTTAATATGGAGTCATTGAATAAATATTTAAGTGTTTATATGGAGATTAGAAATCTAAATTTAGATTTCCATTTAAAAAAATATGTACCTGTGAGAAAAACTTATAAGATTAGCAATTCTTATAAAATATCAAAGCAGTTTCCAAACCCACTACAAAAGAACTGTCACATTTCAAAGTAAACCAAGAAAAAGTGGTTGAACATCTTTAAAAACATGTAAAATTAATAACATACTTTTTCATTAAGGAAATATGAAGCAAAACCCCAATTGAAAGCAACGGTTTCTATGGCTTAGTTATAAAATCACCATGCAAACAATAAAAGCTCTAGTCATTTTTTTCATTAAATATGCTTTCTGAAATTAGTTTCTCATGGAGATCTTCAGATTCCCTCAAATTCAAGTATCTGTTAATATGAAAGTATGTGAATGCCTTCTGACAGGTCTGGTAATCATGGAAATTTAGTTGCATACTTTTATTGGGTCTCTTCTTTAAATGAGGGACTAAAAATGAGGTAGAATCAACAGATCTGTAGCAGACGTATGTTTCCTGCAGATTAATTTTCCCTATTTACTGATTTGAAAAAAACCCCAAAGTTAATTTAAAACAATTATTTCCACTGACAAGCAACTACCATTAATCTTTAGCAAAGGCACACAGGAACAGGAAAATCAATTTAATCAAATATGTAGGCAGATTTGTGTGATAAAAGGATAAACCAAATACTAAAATTTCAGCAGTAGATTTTTCCTGAGGATAATTTGGCTACTGCTCACTATTAACAGAAGTATCTACTAGGTACCCTACTGAAAGATTACAGTTTATTTTTCAACAATTAAACCAATAGTGTGGTATATGGAAGTAAACCTCTAAGTCTTTCTGGATTCCCAATCAGGTCCAAGTGATTTCAAGCACCTTCTCTCTTGCCAATTACAACTGAGTTTGGGCAGACGTGGGGCCGCAGCCCTGGGCCTCACCCTGCAGGTCAGGTTGCTCTCACTGTGACATCCCTGAACCTACTCCAGGCTGAAATAAAATTTGTCTTCAGGGACCTTTCAGAAAAGGGATGTAACAGAGGCAAGAAACATGGTGCTTAGGGGGAAGACCCACGGTCATGCAGAGGCTCAAGAATCCAACAGAAAGGGAAGGCACAATCATACTCAAGAAATTAGGGTCAATGAGGTGTGAGGAAGAAAATTGAAGATGTTTCTGCCCTCTGGTTACTACTTCTCATACAGCAAGTTTTCTGTGTTTTGTGATGAAAATTTTGGATTAGGGAAGACACAGTTTCTGTAGCAGTCAATGATCTTTGAGGTTTTTTGTTGCTCATTTTCATCACAGCTAGAAACTAGATATGGCTTTTAGCAGAAATATGTGGGATTATTATCACTTTTATTTATAAGGAAAGAAAGTTTTATGATGCAAGCTTGGTAGGAATAGTAAAGGGATTTATAACGTGGGCTACTTTTAGCAATGACTGTACTTCATTCTTCCTACCAAAACCATCTTTAGCTGAGAGTGCAGTACTAAAAATAATCTGAGAGTGAACATTAAGCACAGTACATAAGGATGAACTGGCAGTGTGATTCAGCATGTAAAGGGTGTTTTTCAATTTCTGTTTGATTGAAGTCTCTTTTCTCTGGTTTTACTTTCCTGCCACTCTATGTTTATTACACTAATATAGCAGATACAGTTTCTGAGTCAGTATTGCTCCACTGTACTTAACTTGATGCTTTTGGTGTCAGCAATTTTCTGGAACCCAGTTCATCATTTATTGGTATAAATTAGTTCCAACAAACATTTACTAATTAATTTTTTCTATGAGTGGAATATATCCTACTATCAGGGCAGAATCTAAAATTCTCTTAATGGTTATATAGTTATGTAAATAAAAATATTTATTTTCCTATTTATTAATCTTCTTTATTTTTTCCTTTTTAAATTTAATCGTTGGCTTGGAGACTTAACTTCATTTGTAAAAATACCCTTTCTAAAAATAAGTTTATAGTGAATATTTAGAAATATACTCAGAAAACAGCTAAATGCAAATAATCCTTTTCAGAGTAAAGACTGAAAATTACTGAAAAATGAACTAATAGTCCATTTTGAAGAAAGAATTCTACAGTAATTTTAAAGATGAATCCTAGTCCTCACATCAGGATAGTCACAATGCAAACTTATTTTCTAACTCAGAGATAGTTTCACCATTTAGATTAATAAACTATCATAGATTTTAACATTACTAGATCTCGTACTTACTGCAATTGAACATGACATTGTAAAATGGAACTGTAGTGGAGACTGTAGGACTGTAATTGGGCCTTCTGACAGTTCTGTTCCAAGCAAACAGGATAATCACAAATGAAAATGGTTCCCTGGTTTTCATCTGCATCTCCAGGGACATCCACTGTTGTCATTCACTTGCTCTATTACAAACACTTTAGTGCCACTAATGTAGGTAGGGAAACTCAGAGTTTCCAAAAGTATTGGATACCAAAAGTGTTCTGTTTTCTTACACTTTCTGAAACTCATCTTGAGTCTCCTCTGGGGACACAATCTCTGCACCTTCTATTATTACTCACATAAGACAGCTTTCTCCTTTACAGATGGAATCTACAATCAGTGTTATAAGTATCACCAACAACATTTCTTCTTTTCATAAATCTTTAACTCAAGGATCGTGCAACAATCAATTGACCCCAAAATTCCTATGTTGGAATAGAGTGCATTTTCCTTAATTTGCTGAAGTAGGCATTGTGCTCAAGAGAATTAACCTCTTCAGCTCCCTGGCTAAAAACCAATTCACTTCTAAAACGAATTCTACTTTAATTCCTCATTATAATTCAAAGTTTGTCAAAAGTAATTTTTACTCCATTGAATCCACAGCATTTTGGATCTGGAATGTACTCTTTGTATACAGGCAAGTACATTCAGCTTTCACCTGAGACCAAAGATCTAAGTAAGAGAGACTTTACACCTCATATATAATTTTAAAAAACCATTAACTCTTCTTCAGCCATTCATCCAGTCAGATGAATCTTACCTTGGCATATCAGTGAAGGTTTTTTTGTACAGGTAGCAGTTACTGAATACATTCTGTCTAGTGAATTCAGAAAGGTATCATTCTTCATTCTGCCAGTGAGTTTCCATTTAATAAGCAAAAAATATTTATGATTGACAGATGATACATCCAAGTTATGAAATATCATTTTTTCATTTCAAGACACGTAATGGCTCTACTGGGAAACAAAGAAATGAAAAAAAATGCAACAAAAATGCCCAATCTAGCACAGTTTATAACACACCATTATAGATTAGAAAATGTAATTTATGGTCTTTTTTTCCCCTACAATAATGATTTTATCAGTAATATCAAATAATCATTTATTCTCTCATTTTAATATAGATATCATTACTGTACACAGATATCCTAATGAAACAGAGAAGACCACACCCCATTTCCACAAGTTGTTGGACTGGAAAGCTTGCCTGGGAAGGATTACCAGGAAGGTGGGAAATCAGGGGATCACCTAATCACTTAGCTATGCACAGGTTAGAAGTGGAGCCATTTTACAGGGAAAATAAAATTATATTCTCGAACAAGGTGCCAGCATTATTCTCAGTGATAGTAATTTCTGGACTTTGGAGATAAAGTCCTTAATTAGTTCATTTAAAAGATATCTAGAAAAAAAATCTTAATTAGATTAAATTATTATTTCAGGAAGCAATATGCCAAATTACACAAAACTAATTAGGGTAGTGAAGAAATCAGCCTATCCACTGATTTACAGGCAACATGGGCAGTCTCTTATCTGTAACTGTCTCTGCCAGCAGGCACAGGATTTTTGTGGAATTTATCAAAGACTGACAAAAAACAAGCAGAATAGTTTCTCTACCACAGTGAGAATTGTTTATTTACATCAGGAAATCATTCAAAATACTTACTGAATATCTAAGGAATAGCTATATCTCAAAAAAAAAAATTTTTAAATATCAGTTTGCCCTTTTAATCCAGTGAAATGACAAAAGGCATCTTCTTTTTCCTATTAAATACAATTTTAACGCTAATAGTAGTCATTAATCTGGAAGACAGGACACAAAGTTTTCAAATTCTGATTTGTTTCCACATATTTTAACACTTTAAATTATTTTTTCTGTATTTTAGTTTTTCACAAACTAGAGGTTCTTCTAAAAGAACAGCACCAGTTCATTATTAAACAATAATTGGTTAATTGTGTATCATCAGAAGTCACGATGTTAAATAAAATTTACTAATGTTCCGTTTCATTTATAAAACACCAAAGCAAAACCAGTTTATCACCAGATATTAAAAATTAATTAAACATTATAAAAATACACAGATAATGACAGTATCTTGCCCACAATTGTGTGACAATGGTCTCAGGACAAGTAATTCACAAATCATCAACTTGAAAATTTTGAAAAATATAATCTTTGTTATTTGGAATGTCCTGAAAATAAAAAAACACCACCCTTCTGAAAAGGAATAACATATGGAGCTTATTTCTTGTGGGTTAACCATGATAAGTGGCTAAATATCACATGGGTTCTCACCCATTTTCCCCAGCTGGGATGGGGGAGAATCAGAACGGTAAAAGTGTGACAATTCATGGGTTGACACAAAGGCAGTTGAATAGGTAAAGTAAAAGCAAAGAAAGTTATTAATTTACTATTTCTTATCAGCAGGATGATGTTTAGCCATTTTTTGGGCAAATAGGGTTTCATCATAAATTACAGTTACTTGGGAAGACAAATTTAATGACTCCAAACATCTTCCCTTTTTAATTCTTCCCCAGCTTTATGTTCTGTTGGGGTCAGCAGCATGAGAAAGCAAAAAGACCTTGATGGTGTGTAAACACTGCTCAGAAATACCTAAAACATTCCTCTTTAATCAACAATTACAAATCCAAAAGACTTTCTGGTTCCACAAGATTATAGTTTTATTGCTCTAATGGTAGTACTAAATGAGGTAAATTATTAAGGCAAAAGAGCACTTATTGGGCATTTTACTGGCACTTAAGCAAAGAAAAAAAATGTTTTGCAATATAATTTGAATATTTGCAATCACTTCTAAAAGGACAAGAAAACCAGGGCTTAAGTATGCAAAGTTCCTGAAACCTTGCAAATATTATTTTTCCTATCCAGTGCCTGGGTTATCAGTCAAACAGTTTTTCTATTGCTTTCATGTCTCTACTCCACTTCCATGATGGTAGATGCCAACTGACTTATTATTTTTATATAATGATTTTCAGTCAGTGGCACTCATGTTTATCTGGTTGCTAGCTGTTTAGTATGGCAGTTGAACTTTCCTGGAACCTTCCTCAAATCTTCCCTTATAAACCCCATTAGCTGCTTAAGAAAAAAGGTGAAATAACTCTGGGGAGTTGATACTTGACTAAAGTGTATTCAGGAGCAATATAAAATCAGCAGAATCTCACTGATTGAGATTGCTTGCTACACATGTAGCAAGAAATTAATCACTCTTAGTGTATGAACGTGCTTGCCATAAATCACACCAAACTAGGAGATAAGGCATCCATAGTGGATATGAATCTTGGGTAGTTTGGAGTATCTTGAAAAAAACACTTTTTAGTTCAAGCAGAAGTTGCATTTCATATGTTTTATCTTTCAAAAAGAACATTGGAAACAATGGGATAATTTATGGAAGCTTTAATATTCCTTGGCTAATGTACATATATACTGATCTCTGATCCTCAGTTTATACAAATACCACTAATGTAGGTGTAAAGTAATGAAAAATAAATGTGAAACAGCAAAATCATAAATGGCCAACAAATCAGAAAGTAGAAGCCTGCACTCATGAGTTATAAAAGACATAGCAACCACAAAACAGGTGTGCATCATGTGCTGGACCTTCTAGAGTGAACAAAAACCTTGCATGATTAGCATTGATAGCTAAGCATTGTGTCTGTAAAATTTTATAGCTATTAATAATAAAGTTACCTCACTATGTATCAGTTAAAAGGTGGCTGTATGGAATGAGCTTGAAAACAAAGCCTTCTAATTAAAGGTTGACACTTTCTGTATTTATAATACATTAACCTCTCCTGCATTTATACTTGATTTTTTTTTTTTTTTCAAAAAAGCTCCACCATGGTGAAGTCTCTATTTTTTTTCTTTCCTTTACTTGAAAATACTGTGAATCTCTGTAGCTAACTGAATGAGTTTGGCCTTCCAATTACATATCATAGCAGCAGCTGTGACCTGCCCAATAGAGTTGACTAGTACATAATTCTTTTCCCACAGGCACTCTTCAATGTACAGCAAATTCTTACAGTGTCGTTTCACAAAGTTCAGATACCAGCAGCAAGTGTCAGCTGTCTTTTCTAAAAATTACCGCTTCATTTTATATCAGCCTATATGGTAACTAGTATAAAATGGTCTTCAAAGTCTGGTGGTCAGCAAAACTTAGCCATGAGCATCATGAATGTTGACAGATAAATTCCACTCATGGGCTCAGTGGTAGCACACAAAGTGCTACCAAAGCACACTAAGTGCTACCAAAGCTACACAAAGTCCCTGTTTTCCAAGAGCTAAATAAAACCTGCATAACTGAAGAAATTTCATCTAGCAAGTGTTGATTTTCATGAAGTCGATGATTTCTGGGAAAGGCTAAATATGACCTATCAAGCATTCCCCAAATGATTATTTTTCCAACAAGCTTTATTATTTTTCACGCTGGGGTGAAGGAACTCAACTGCTAATCCAAGTACATATGTCTAAGTGAGTGCAGTCAAAAGTGTCTTGTTATTTATCTGTTCTTCAGCCCATTCTAGTTGCCCTAGATCAAGCATTAGAGGCCCACAATCCAGCACACTAAACTTCATTGCAGCAATCTAGTTAATTCTGTTTTTTCTCTTTATTGTTCTTATACATTTATTCTTCCACGCTTAGATTCCCCCACCTAGTTGTCTCAAGTAAATTATTTGTCTGTGTGTTCATTCAATGAGTTTTCTTAAATAAGATCTCCAGAGACAGTTTTATAAAGAGAGGAAAGGCTGATCATTAATTATATCAATTACAGGAAATTTTAGTATGGTCAGTATTCTCAGACTTCTGGAGACATCTAGTGAATATTTAGATAGAATATATTCACTATTGGCATTAACACTTCTAAAACGGCACTTCTGTATTTGTCTAACATTTGCCTACCCTTTTAGAACCATATTTTTGAGGATATGCGTGGGTAAAAAAGAAGACATTATGCATGTCTCAATCTACCTGATCTGTTCTAGGAAGCAGTCACAAAACAGAAGTCATACCAAATTCTTTCACCGTGCAATGGGACTCCCATGATTCAATCCACTGAGCACTAACTAGAGATTCTATGAACCCAGGTTTCTCATAACCCAGGTTATGTGTTTGCCACATTTGACCTTGAATCTTTTACCCTTATTTTTCAATTTAAAATTAGTAAAGAACTAGAACTCACTAAGCACCCACTAACCCACTAAGTTGTTAATTATAAATTCAAAGGATATTCAATTTTTTTTGAGGCTTTTCAATTGTGAAGTGCACATTTAACCAATTTCTCGTATGCAATACTGTTTTAGTACTCCCACCAGCTCCTTTGTTAGAGTGCATTATGATATTAAATGTAATTTCAGAGAATTGAAGTTATCCTATGTGTAATTGACTCCAGGATAAAAAAAATTAATCATTTCACAGTCCATGTTCATTTTATTTCTCTCTCTCTTGAGTATAATTATGTCTTTATACTGGATAGACATGCAATCTATGAATGAAATTAAGAGATTAATTACTTTCTCTGATTTCTTTGAGATCAGATATGGCATTTACCATAGGACAACCTAATAAGATCAGGGAAGATAATTATGAAGCTTTAAACTGTATTGTTTGCTGGTTTCACTTTTGTTCTATCAATAGAAAATTATGTCATAAGTTTTTTAAAAAATCAGAGCTCCACTTTAAGGAGCACCTTTGGTCAGGGTCAACCATATCCTGTACTCTGGAATGTACAATACACTTGGTTCCAGGCAATAGATAAGTGACAGATGTAGGGGAAAATCTCATGAAGTATTAAGATCCCTGACAATGTGCATAAAAGAGATTATCTTAGAAAGAATTTTTTTTTTCTAATAAACTGTTTCTAATTTTTCAAGTACATTCTGTTAATAACATTTTAGCCTAATTGCAATATTGATAGGATTTTTTTTTCAATAACCCTAGACTTAAAGCAGCTCTTTGACACAAAAATATTTGGGATGCTCTTTATTGTAATAGCAATTAATTCAGTCCAGAATTTTTTGGCTTAAATTAAAAGTGTTCATTTAAAGAAGTTTGTGAGCCTCTTTGCAATGCAAATCCAAACAGGCTAAAAAACTCATATTTCTTCTGGTACGGAACAGTGCCACAAATTTTGGAGGAAAGTAAAAAAAAGAAAGAAAAACAAAAAAGGTCAATACCCCTTATTTCCCATTTTTAAAAAGTCAATCAAAGAAAAGATAAATTTGGAGAGGTAATTCTATATGCTCTACCTTGCTTTGCAAGCCCTCACCTTCCAGGCTGCTACAAATACAGAAGGAAAGGGGAAGGTCACCTTACTTCTCAGTGCCTCCAGAAATTTCTTATTGAGTAGAGCAGAAATAAGCTGTTTTACAAGATATCAGAATACACAGCTTATGAATAAAAACAAAATAAGTAGAGTCACCTAATATAATTTTATTTTCTCAGAAAGTGACAGTGATGCTCATTTGTGATGAACACCTTTCTCTTGCTTTTAATCTGCAGGTCAATGAGAATCCATTTGTGAGACTGTGAATCTTCTTTCATGAATTCAGAATAATTCAGAAACTGTCCTGCCAAGTGAATTTCATAAATATGAAAATAGCTGCACCAATCTTCAGAATGTTATTGGATGATTACTGGGCAGCTATTAAATAATACATTATACAGGAATAATACTAATTTCCCCCCATCTTTGAAACTGCTGCAGTCTGCTTGTGTCTTCAAATCTAAAGTTGAGCTTGATGAAATACTTAGTTTCAAAAGATCTAATTTGTTATTTCTGAAGTCTTCAAAATAGGGTACCAGGAAGCAGCCTGTGAGAATGATTGACTTCAAAGAACCTGCTGCTCTCAAAGCAAACTAGCTTTGAGCAAACCAAGTAAGTCTACTTGGGGTCTATTTTTGCTCTAGTTCGGTCGCTTCCTGTGAAGATCCAACATCTCTTGGTTGAAACCGCTGCTTCCATTTCATTCTTGTTTGTCATCACTACAACAGTTCAGTTCAGCTCAGACTTACACTTTGGCTTGTTTTGCATTTTGGATTCAACAGAAATGAAATACATAATTAAGGGGAAATATTGATGCTGTTTCAAACATTTTGTCTCGCTGAAATAATGTCCAGGACCAGGGTGTTTGAAATTGGGCTAAGGTGTGAAATATAAAATGAGGAAGTAAGGATATATATTTTATAGATTTTATAAAATGTAGCAAATTTAGCATTTTTCATAGTATTTAGACTTAATATTTCACATCCATCTCTCTGTGAGCCTCTATTATGTAGGTCTGAAGAGTCCAATATCTATCAGAGTAAGTACAAATGCCTTGAGCACTCAGAAAATCTCTGCTGTTTTGACTTTCAAAATTATTCTAATTACTTGAAAAACGTTTTGGAGAGAAACTGTACTTTCTGAACATAGAAACTCCTTATCAAAATAGAATCAAAAAAAATAAGTGCTGGAGAAGGAAATGGTGGCTTTTAGCATCAGAAGAAACTTGTTCTTCTTCAGGCTGCCTTACACTGACAGGGATTCTGAGACATTGGTTTAAAATAAACCAAAAGAAATTACTTATTCCATCATTCCTCTGCATAATGTTGCTAGTAAACTGTTAAATTTATTTTAGCTCATAAAGTTCATTTGAAGACAAATGTAGCTATTTAATAAAAATCTTCTTCTTGTTAACAGCTATGTCTATTTCAAAATGTTATATATCTTTGATTTTTTTTCTGGTGCCAAAAAATAATAAAATCTTGACAGATAATTTTAAAGCCTATATTTTATTTCTTAAAAATATGTGGCTCAGTTGCAAGCTGGTGTATGGATTGGGGTTGGGCTCTAATTTGGGGAGGATCTTGCACATTTCTAGGTGGGGATATTAGTATCATTTATTTCCTATTTTGTAGTATGACTTTTGATTTAAGGAGGAGAGTTTCTTTTCTCTTTTTAAAACTTTTTTTTTAAAAGGTTTTTGAAAACATCACAATAATGAAACTGTTTCTGGAGAGTTTTTCTTGTAGCTGCTTTGGTGACATGAGAATGCAAGTCAGATAAATAGCTCAATAGAACAGCTTAATAGGAAGTTCAGACTACTTATCAATTGTTTGCAAATATCAATTGTCTAATTTTTCATGACAGGAAAGAAAGGCTTGAGTGTAGGAACTAAGCCACTTTAAAAACAAAAATGACCTTGGAAACAAAAGAGACTATGACTATTTTGCACAAAAGGAAAACGAATGCAGAGAGGTAAAACAGTTTGCAAGAGCAGTAGCACCTTGTCTGAAATTGAGTGTCTGAGAAATATGGTCATGGAACAGATTCTCCTAGAAGCTATTGATGCCAAAATGATGTCCTAAGTCACATGGAAGATGGGGACATGATTCAAGACAGCCAGCACTTGAACAGTCTTCAACAAGGGCAGGTCCTGCCTGGTGCAGTGGACAAGCCTCAGGAAAAGGATGCCATCCGGTCAGACCCGGACAAGCTCAGGAAGTGGACCCATGGGAACGCCATGAAGTTTAACAAGACCAAGTGCAAGGTACTGCAGCTGGGTCAAGGCAACCCCCTGTCTCACCACAGGCTGGGGGATGAACAGATCCAGAGCAGCCCTGCCAAGAAGGCAATCTGTGAGTGATAGCCTAGTGAAGAAGAATTCATGCTTCATATTTATTCCACAAATATGCCTCAAAGTCTCTTTTCAGGTTTCTTCATTTTTATTTGCATTCACCTAATTTTTGAATAGCTAAAAACCTCAGCAGAATGAATAAATATATCACTTGATATCAACAGCATGGGGAAGGCTATTAAGGAAACATGAATAATGAGTCATGACTTAGTCAACAGTGAAAAAGTGGCCTTTGCAGTTTCTCACACTACAAGAATAGCAGTAATGTGATTATTCCCAGGACCACAAAATAGAATTATTCTCTTTCTTCCAAACACCACTTGCCAGGTCATCTTTAAAGCTGTATTTGGAGTAAGTGGTTTTCTTCCTGAATCTAGAAGAATTTCTAGAATGTTTCTTTTTCTCTGTTAATGATGTAGAGCAGACTTCAGCTGTGATAGATGACAAAAAGGGTTGGATCCTGAGACATGTCCTCACATTGCCTAAAACTTGCCCAGCATTCTCTCCTTTTAGGGCTTGGAACATTCTGTTCAAACATCAGTTGCTGAAATACCCTTCAGCAGCAGTGTTTCCACTGTTACTGTAATTTCTTTGTGATAGGCAAAAACAGCCTTGTGAAAGATGCAAGGATGCATGGGTTAAAAGTGTAAAATTAATATTTTTTTGCAGATAAATATAAATGAATAAGCTAAAATCTATTTAACTTTATTTCTTTGATGATGATCTTGCTGAGTACAGAATACTTAATTTTGAAAATCTGCTGATGGAATATGATATGTAATACACAAGAGATCAATTTGGCCTTCAGAGAAATTATTTAAACTAAGTGTATTGAGCTCAGGAAAGCATAGAGGAATCAGTCTATATTAATCCTGAAAGAAGGTACTAACAGAAGAGGGTGTAGGAAGCCAGGGAAAATTGCTCAGAGAACTGCTTCAGGTATTAGATAAGTTGTCTTGTTGAAGATGAACAGCAGTTTTGTAAGTTCCAAACCTGAAAGGCATATATTTTTCAGTCAGGTTTCTCTTGAGGAAATGTCAAGCCTGAGTGCTGAATGGCGTTACTGGTTGCAGTAAGTTTCCAGGCTTCTTGTCAATACTAACAGGGTTTTGGGTTGTAGTGGGTTGACTTTGGCTGGATTCCAGGTACTCATCAAAGCCTCTCTATCACTCCCCTCTACAGGACAGGGGAGAGAAAGTATAACGAAGGGTTCATGATTTGAGATAAGGACGAGGAGAGATTTCTCACCAAATACTGTCACGGGCAAAACAGGCTAGAATTGATAAGGTTACTTGAATTTACTACTAGTGGAATCAGAGCAGGATAATGAGAAGTAAAATAAGGCCTCAAGAACACTTTCCNATTTAAACTAAGTGTATTGAGCTCAGGAAAGCATAGAGGAATCAGTCTATATTAATCCTGAAAGAAGGTACTAACAGAAGAGGGTGTAGGAAGCCAGGGAAAATTGCTCAGAGAACTGCTTCAGGTATTAGATAAGTTGTCTTGTTGAAGATGAACAGCAGTTTTGTAAGTTCCAAACCTGAAAGGCATATATTTTTCAGTCAGGTTTCTCTTGAGGAAATGTCAAGCCTGAGTGCTGAATGGCATTACTGGTTGCAGTAAGTTTCCAGGCTTCTTGTCAATACTTACAGGGTTTTGGGTTATAGTGGGTTGACTTTGGCTGGATTCCAGGTGCTCATCAAAGCCTCTCTATCACTCCCCTCTACAGGACAGGGGAGAGAAAGTATAACGAAGGGTTCATGATTTGAGATAAGGACGAGGAGAGATTTCTCACCAAATACTGTCACGGGCAAAACAGGCTAGAATTGATAAGATTACTTGAATTTACTACTAGTGGAATCAGAGCAGGATAATGAGAAGTA
Source organism: Regulus satrapa (assembly GCA_013396955.1). Classification (NCBI taxonomy): domain Eukaryota; kingdom Metazoa; phylum Chordata; class Aves; order Passeriformes; family Regulidae; genus Regulus; species Regulus satrapa. The sequence goes on from VWZN01001172.1 coordinate 153,643, forward strand.
AAATAAGGCCTCAAGAACACTTTCCTCCCATACCTCCCTCGTTCCCAGCTCTATTTCCTCCCCTCACCAGCAGTGCAGGGAGACAGGGAATGGGGGTTATGATCAGATCAACACCCATTGTTCCTGCCTCTGCTCAGGGAGAGGAGTCCTGCCCTGGTCCAATATGGGATCCTTCCCACAGGAGATAGTTCTCCATTAACTTTTCCAGCATGAGTGCATCCCATGGGCAGCAGGTCTCCACAAATTGTTCCACTGTAGGTCACTTTTCCACAGTGTGCAATCCTTCAGGCACAGCCTACTCCTAAGTGCGTTCCCCACAAGGTTACAAGTCCTACCAGGACATCTGCTCCAGAATGGGCTCCTCTCCATGGGACTGCAGGTCCCTGCCAAGGTCCTGTTCCAGCACAGGCCTAGATTCACAGCCTCCTCTCAGGCATCCACCTGCTCTGCTGTGGTGTCTTCCACAGCCTGCAGGCAGATCTCCGCATCCCTGTGGTCCTCCATGGACTGCAGGGGAACAGCAGCTTCTCCGTGGTCTGCACCACAAGGCATACAGCTCCAGCACCTCCTCGTCCTTCTCTGCTGACCTTGGTGTCTACATAGTTCTTCGTCTCACTTATTCTCACCCCTTCTTTTTCTTCTTCTTAAATATGTAATCACTGAGGCGTTACCATAAGTTCTAATTGGCCCAGCCTTGCCGGTCACATGTCTGTCTTGTGACCACCTGGCATTAGCTCTGCTGGATATGGGAGAAGCTTCTGGTAGCTTCTCACAGAAAACATCCCTGTAGTGCTCCCTGCTATCAAATCTTGGCCATGCAAATCCAACACAAGGATAACAACTGATATAAACTATGATGTAAATATAGCCATTATAGTCAGATCCCATTTCCCAGCTTGCATTCCAAATAGTGAAAGTTGGAATTACAGGTAGGTTTAAGCTCATATCTGCTTATGGCCCTAAAAGTTGGGCAGAAAGGCGCTGGACCTGGTTGCAGCTTATCTGTATGCGGTACCTGTAGCTCTTGCAGGTGCATATTCAAAGGTTACGACTCCTATTTTCCTGTTGACACACAGAGCTTTTCTTTCTCACAAATTCTGAGGAAGAAATTTCCTTTTTTTTACAAATGCCTGAGGGTGCTAATTAGTCTTAGAGACAATATGACCAGACAGAACTAATGTGTTGGAAAAGACAGCATGAAGCACAGAGCGGTGCAGCAATTCTTCTTCTAAGTACTGCTTCTGCTCATGATCTGTAGTTACCACTAAGAAAGTCAATGCCTTTAAAGTCTGAAGTGATAGACAAATATATAATCATCATTTGCATGCAGCAATTCTTCAAAAATGGACCTCAGAATAATGATCCATGGCTGTCATTCCAGTGAGTTACTTTACTGAGATTCTGTCAAGTCAAGTCAAAAATTTTCAATTCAGGGCTAATACTGCTACTCACTCTTTAGCAGGTTATATTAGTGGTACCCCATAATTTTTACTGTTCCTACAATTACTGAAAACATCCAAAATACATTAAACTTAGAAGAGGAACCAAGAGTAGATTCTCTTTGTCAGCGCCTAAACTCTTAGGCAAATATTTACAATTCTTCCACCCAAAATTAATGATAATTAGGGCACACTGGGATTTATTTGTATTTTAAGTATCAAACTATTTCCAAATTATCATATATACTTTTTCTTCTTAGCCAAGATAATAATGCATTTTCAGATACAATTAAATAACTTCAACTTACTCTTACTTGGAAGCCCACACCAGCCTGCCTCTCTATGCCCTGGTGAGCTTCCTAGACATGCAACACTGCATTTGAGACTGCACTTATGATCATGTACCTGAAATTGAATTGTAGAAAGGCTCTGCTTTGCAACAACTAAGTACCTGTCTGGATCTCTCACTTTGGCCTTATCATTGATGAGGGGAGCAAAGCCCATGTGGATATTGGATAGTCTGACAAGTTTAAATAATCAGTCAATCAAAGTTTCTGTTTGACTCTTCTTTGCTACCTTCAGTAATGAAATAGCAGGTGACAGTCAAGAGGGAAATAACATATTCACAGAGTGTGATCATGTCACAGTAAACACTACCTGTGATTGAGTACTCAAGTAATTGCAGTGTGTAGCGCAATTTGCACTGGCAATCCAAAAGCCTGATTATCTCAGTACACTCCTGGTGATGTGCTTTTTTTCTTAGATAATTTCAGAAATAACCTAAAGCGATGTTTATTAATGCAAAAATCAAAGAGGGATGAAAGAGACAAATACAATATTTTGGAACATAAGTGGAAACAGATTAAATGAAACCAAATAAAACAATATTACTCCTTAATTTGGACTGAGAGTCAAAGCAGAAATACAATTTTTTTTTAATTATTAAAAAATTATAAAACAGAAAACTTTCCATGTAACATTAAAAAAAAAAAAAAAAAGCTTCTGTTAATAAATTTGATCCACTAGACACTATGTTCATCTGGAGAACCTGGGCCTTTTTTAGCTTTTTCTAGACTTAAATTAGTCCCTTTCTTAGAGTGTGTTTTTGGAAAGTTAAAATTGAATCATTCAAACACTCAGAAATCATAAAAAAAAATATATGACAAGACCTTCCACCGCAAATTCAAAGCCCTTTATCTTGCTATGTAATCTATAAGACTTTTAGCTCAACAGAGTTCATGAGAACTGAATGATTGACCTGGAAACCTGTTTTGCTAATGTAACTTCAAACCAGAGTTTGCAGAGTCAAAATTAAAGTCTTTTCATTCTTTCATTGTTAAAGCTACTTGATTTTAAAACTTTCAATGTGTAGCTAGTAATTTTCTCAAATAAATTAATTCCTGCTGTCTTTTCCTGAGCTATTTTTGCTTCTCAATATAATCAGATTTTTACTGTTTAATCATATTGATTGCCAATTTATAAAGTTTTGTATTTTTCCTTTTACTTTGGGGAAAGTTACTGCTCTACCAAAGATGAGCATACCAGTTGTTTCCACCCTGCTGAAGTGTGATTGCTTTGCTTTTGGGAAGAAATGCCTGAAAACATAGGAATCATTCCACAAAATACAAACAAGTCCATCAGCAGCCCTAGAAATGTAAAAGCGTTTAAGTAACACTTTTTGATGAGGTTCCATGTGTTTTGAGGAGATGGTAAAAAATATTATCAAAAAATTCTGATCACAGTTTTTAAACATGGAGAAAACTTTAGGCTGAGTGATAACAGTTAATATAAGAGTTCTGGGGTATCAAATATTTTTTATGTTTACAAATGAGATTTCATAGTTTTGAATTCAAGGAAGTCTCTAGAAGGACATAATACAAAATTTAAAAATAATATCCCTATAGTAATTACTTGCTTTCACTATAAAGTCAAAAGTTAAAGGCACTTTGTCAGTGACATTTTAGCCTCATATAAATCACAGGGAAATTATGGCATGGCCAGTAACATTCACATTCTTACAGGTTTGCAATTTATCACTTCATATATCAGAAACTGAATAAAATATTTTGCAATCACAGGTTTACAACTATGACCTGATCAATGACTCTGTGATGTCCAACCTGAAATAAAAGTGCCAGGTTTTTAGCACAGCTTTTATCTTAGGTTTTTTTTATTGTCTTTTCCCCAAAGTTTCTTCTGAAAGTATACAGACCTCCATCATCAGGCAGAACTGACAGTGCTCTCAACCTTTGCTTCTAGTTACATATCCACTACAGAGACTATGCATATGTGATAGCAGAAGTTTTTTCAGCTGAAGTTGAGTGTAAACTCACACACTACTCATGTTAATAAGAAGTTAAAAAGTGTTCTGATATCATAAGTGCATAGATTTGATAATTCAACTGTATTTCTTCCCCTGCCTTGATTTCCATTGGCAATTCATTCCCTTCCACAAAGAGAAAAGCACAATTTGGAAAAGGTGGAATTGCAATAGGGTTTAAATCACTAGCTTGATTACAATATCTTTATAACAGAGGTGAGCTTTAAGCAGCCCATCTTCCCCATGGATCACATCCAAATAACGCTGGTATTCTAAGTCCCAAAGTTGATAAGATTCATACACTGAAACAAGTTATCTCCCGGAATTAATGCCTTTTTTGTGTTTTAGCTTTTTGCTTAGTTAAATGCTTGATAATACTTTTAAAAATTGATCCTTTAGGATTGTTTTGGATCACAAAAAGAACATTAGTTCATTTTTATCTCTTCTTGGCTATGCAGGGCAATTAGCACAAAGTCTTGGCAGACAGTTCTTCCATTCAGAGTGATTGTTCAAAAGGTATCATGGGAATATAACCAAGCTTTTACAATACACATATGATGCAAAAAGGCAATTCACCACATACAGCAGCAAAAAAGCATTTATCACCATAGCTGTCTGGAACACGTTCAGCAGCCATCTGCCACTTAAAGAATAATCTACTACTCATCTGCAGCGGACAACTATTTAGCTGGCCAGCAGGCATACAGCAGAGGCAGCTGAAAGGTGGTTAGGAGGGCAGTTAGCTCAACAGGGAATATGAAAGAAACCAAGAAACTCTGTCCCTTACAGCATGGGACAATATGACTGTGTTGGTGACAAGCTACAGGGCTCTGTCCACATGAGTGGCTGGAAGAACCTTCCCCAGAGAACCAGAGCCTTTGGCCATGGTCCACTCCTGGGAAGGAGGCTGTAGGCAGGGCTGGGGCCACAGGGTGTACCTGATGCTGCTCTCTGCAGTTGGAACTGCTGATGGCCTCACCTGCAGGAGCTGTGCTGTGGCTGAGACACGGAGTGACCAGCTACTGGAGCTGTGGGAGGAGACAGTCAGGGAGGAGACAGTCAGACTGGATAGCACTGCGAAGAAAGGTTCGTATTTGCCCTCAGATTTGCAGAATCAGAACAATGCCCTAATAGCTAAGGAAGGGGAATTAGTTCCCTGGAGACAATTCAAAGTCATCTGATCCTGGAACAGTCATTGACAGCAAGGCCAAATGATGGTGGCTCCCATCTTCAGGGCAGGAAGGTGTTGATCAGAGTTGCTGTCATGGGATTCTTATCACATGCTGGCAGCCCAGATCAAAGACATTGCAGAGAGGCTCCCAATACCCATACCCCAAATAGCTCACTCTCACTGTTCATGGGAGTAAACACAAATGACCACAAGTGGAGACACAGAACAAATTCAACAAGGGGCTGCAGATTACTGTGGCCAAAAATGGGAGACATGAAAACCCAAATACTATTATCCTAAATTGTACAGGTGTCTGAGACGGGTTTGAGTAGGAGCTGATGTGTTCTGCAAGTTAACAGCTGGCTGCATAACCATTGCTGTAGTTGATGCTTTGGCTTTTGTAACTATGGTCACCTTTGTGAGATATGGACTATTAGCAAAGATGGGATTTCAAGAATAGAAGCACAGAGATTTTCCTGGACAAATTTCTCATCATATTTCAGCTCAAAACTCCAGAAGCCAGAAGAATTTGGCCCTCACAGTGCTTACCATCCCGCCCTTTGATACATAGAATGCCCAGTTTAAAATCACTCCTGCACAATCTCACATATGTACGTATGTGTATGTATGTATGTAGAGTCTCTAAAAGTGCCTCTGGATGCACAGTTAGCATCTGCTCCTGCAGTATTATGTTTTATTTATACAAAACAATTTAAGCTGGAGAAATCAAGAAAGTGGCAAATACTGAATTAAAATCTTGTGGTTACTGCCCAGACCCAGGACAAAAAGGAACTATTTTCAGAACAACAATTATTTACACAAAACAGAGCAGCTCAAAAAGGAACACTAGAAAAATACTCGATATTTTGTATTTCCCCCCCCCACACACACACACACACCCCTCCGAATATTAGGATATTATTCCCCCTGTATGCCCAGTACATTGTCTTTTTTCTCCCTAAATTATATAGCTGCCCCAGAAGTTTCTGATCTGTGCAAATGTCGCTCATGGGAATTTCAGGCATTTAAACAATTTCCATCTCAGAAGTTTCTTGCAATATTCCTTAAATAGCTTGGTATAACTAAAAAACAACACACAAAACTCTATCTTATGCTGTAAAATATGGAAATATGAGTGATGAGGTTAACTGTAAAAATATAGAAAGTCTTAGAAAATGACAAATTCTGATCAAGGTAATTGGATGCAAACACTAAAATGCCTATTGCAAAGCACAGGTGAAAACAAGCATAGGTAATTATTATATTTTGGTTCCCATCCCTGTAGCTATAAAATGCATGCCATCAGGATCATGAAATTGGAAAACAAACTTATGTTCTAAATCAAAGAAACAGGCCTTGGTCTGAACTCCACAATTTAGAAGACATGGTATCACAAACAACGTTAATGTTCTTTGACAATGTTCACAAGCATTAGAAAATTGAAGTCATAATGAAACTGCAGCTAACTCACAATCTCTGGCCCTAGGATGTACATTGTTGATGTGTGTATTTTGGAAGCCCCATCTGTTATGAGCTAGGCTTTATATACTGAATAATTGCTAAATTCCAAGGAGACCAGGTGGCAAGGCAAATTAATTTGGAAAGAAATAGAAAAGTCATGGGGGAGGGAGACGAAAAATTGTAGGAGGAAGTTAATTCAGCATTTTCTGAATGTACTGAATGAGGACAAGAATAAAAAGAGAAAGAAAATATACAACAAAACATAGAAAGGAAGGGGAAAGGGAAGAAAAGAAGGGACATTTTCGCATCAAGACATGTTTATAGACATATTTGTTGAACCCCAAGAAATGAGAATGTAAGGACATGAAAAACCCTGAGGATTTCGCCACGAAATTTTCTCTTCAAGAATATCCATGCTGTAAATAATTATTCATGTATTTGAAAACTCAATCCACAATGCCATGTGTAAACCAAAACAAGAATTTTTGTCAATGGTTGAAACCAGCTGTAACATGGAAAGGAGAATAGAGAAGGGTAAAGGAAGAAAGACAGATCTATGTTAGGTTCCCAGTCTGAGTGGCACATTCCCAGTTTTTCATGTGAGAAGCACTTGCAGATAACTAGCCAGATAGACACAAACACCCAAATCGCTACTGAAAACACAGGGAACCCTCTGTGCAAGAAATCTCTGGCAAAAACACAGGGAACCATAAAGCTGGATTAGGTTTCTTTAAAGAGCAGCTGGTGCCAAATAGAGTTCTGTTGTCCTAGCCCTCATTTGCTCCTATTACTAGCAGTAGATGAGACAGAGAAGTTAGGTTAAACTGATTTATTAAATTTTGATTATTGTACTAGTCTTTTGGACCTATATAAAATCTAGATCTATTATATATAAAATCTAAATCTAAAAGTAGATTGCCTAAGTACAGAAGTTAATTTGTAACCTGGCAGTAAAGCCAGTGCAGAGACCTATGACACCTATTCATTACACGTGCACTACTCAGATTAGAACTATTATTATCTTGCTTTAAATCCAAACATAGTCATTTAAAAACTGTGAAATCAACCACAGCAGAGAAGTGCTGTGATAGCATAGCAAAATGCAATATAAACTTAGGTCATATTATTTTACAGAGATATGTGCTCAGTGTGAGCACCCAGCCAGAAGCAAGATAATTACATATGCAAAACTGACTTCAGGTAAGTAAGATATGCTGCTGAATGCATAAGGATTATTGACAAGATCCCAAAAAAAACCCCATAAAAACGCAATCAAAAAAATCCCCAAATATAAAATAGAACAGGAATACATGCACAGTGTTTTAATTAAATGTTCATTTTCTCTTCAGATATGAAATACTGGGTTCTCATATGCAGACTGGACCATAAATAAAGATATCTAACAGCAGATAAATATCTGATTTGTATGGTGTAACTAGGAGTAGATAAAAATACATGAAACAACACACTAATTCAAATCAAGGGCCTATCTAGCTCATTATTCTCTCTCCAATAGCAGCTACAAGCAGACCCTAGGGAAGAAGAAAACCAGAGAAAGCCTAAATATATAATTTTCCCAGATTTTTACTATTTTTAGCTCATATTTTCTGAGTGTCTTCTTTTCTATTTACTAATTCCCTAAAGATGCATTTTCCACATGCTTGTCAGATCTGCCCTTGAACACAAATATATTCCAATTATAGGGTACATCCTTTTAAAAGGATATTCACAGAACTCGTGCCAATGTTATGAACAACTGCTTTCAGTTTGTTTAGGAGGATACTAAGGCCATGCTTCCTATTTTAGAAAGGACAGTGAATAACCAGACCTTCTTAAGTCTTATGTTTTCATGCACAGGGGTCCCAGGCTGCTTGGTTGCTCTGCCTGTTTCTCACCAGCCATGTTTCCCACTCTGAACTGTTTTCAGTTCTCTTACATCTCCTTTGAGACTGAGGATCCAGAACTAAATATTGAACTCAGGGGGAGGGGGAACCATGGATTTTATATGACAGCACATGTATCTTCTGTGTGTTGTCTTCTGTTTTCCCACTAAATATTAGGAATAAATTTTTAACAGGTGCAATTTTTAAGGAGGGAAAAAACACAGAGAGACAAGAAAGGATTGTCATAGAGTAACCAAGCTATGCTACGCTGTAGCATTAATCAAGTACACCCCCTGTACTTCAGGTATGTTTTTAATGTCAAGTGCTCATAATCATTACTTATTTATGTGTGTCTCCAGTGCCCAAATTATCCCATCCAGTTCTTTGGGCTCTTTTTTGCATCTTTGGCAAATGTCTCTGGAACTGGTAACCTGATATAGGATACTAGAATAGATGGACAGCAACTCAGTTAAGATGTGATATCTCAAAAATGGATATGGAAGTGCTGCAGGATCATACATTTACTTATGCCTTCAGCATCTTCATTAAATTAAAAGGACTTTTAAATAATCTGTACTAACCAAAGTTTGCATTCCTTCACCTCAAAGTTAATTTCCAATTGCAAAATATTTTATATCACTTTTATTCAAAGTTGATGGAATATGTAAAAAATATCTTAGAAAATAGAAAATATGGAAAATAACCTACTGTTGGAGGTCAATTTATATCACAGTTCTGGGTAGCTTTCCTATCACAGCCTGGAGACTAGTCAAATTAATTTTTTTAAGGATGGAATAAGAATGAATGTATAGGGCAAAATTTGAGCCACATTTTATCTCCCAGGAAAATATAAAAAGCTGATGATCAAAGAAACAACCAACGGAGATACATACAAAAGTAATTGTCTCAACTTATGCTTTCAGCAAAACTTCTGGAAATATGACATTACTGACCAGATAGTCCACCTCTGACATCAAGAATTTGAGCAATAGTCAGGGTTCTTAGAATTCCCTACTTTGTAAGCTAACATTAGTATTGCCCCACTTAGATGCTGGAGTTAGTATCATAAACTGCAGTCCTTCAAACTTCCATACTTATCTGCACTCTGCTTGCCTTTTTGAGGGAAAAACAGACTTGCAATTGAAGTTCAGGATATATTTTTCATACTTTTACAGGGTGTCTTACTCATATGCAGAAATAAAAAAGATAGGGCTTCTAAAGGGATACAAATTCTAACCGACCATATAACCAAGCACAGTGTTTATAAATTTTCTGATATAGGGTCATCTGACTTGTGCTTATTCTTTCAAATCACAGTCTGTATTCCACTGAAGGATTCTGAAAAGAGCCTTACACAGCTTTTACTTTAAAAATCTGAAAATATTATTTTTCATAACAGTCAAAACTATGTTACACACAGAAAAAAAAATTCTGAGATGATAAATTTACCCTGAAAAAAACAAATAATATGTAATATTAATTTAAGAATTTTCCTTACCAAGATAAGAATTTTAAAGAAAAAAAAATCCCAGACAAAATTGAAGCAAGTGCCTTTTCAAAATTAAGAACCCAAAAAATATTTTCTCTGAGTTTCAAATAATTCTAGTTTTAGAAAGCAATCCACATTTTTATATAGCTATACATTATATGTGTGTATACAGGTAGTTAGGCAGGTATATGGCACATACAGATACATATTTCAAAAACAGATCGAACACCAATTCCGGCTCTTGCTGACAAATGGCTGCTATATTAATTTTTGCTATGCATCGTATTCCCTTTACCCATAAGTACTGAATATTTTTTCATTAAAGGAAGTGACTGTCTGCTTAAGCATTTTCTGTAGCAGTATTCCTGAAATAGTACTGTTTGTTCATAGGAGGATTTTTTCCATAATATTTGCAATGTTTCAATTGACACATTTATTCAGTTAAAAAAAAAAAAAAAAAATCATTCATGTGAACATGTATACAAGGTCCTTTATGACTCTGGACCAAAGGATTCAGAGCAAGCATTCTTTTCCTTTTGACAAAAAAGAAGCATGAAAGTTCTGAGGAAGCTTATAAGAAGGCATTTCCAGTAATGACGGTAGTAAAAATGTAGCAAAGAAAGGGATAAGAGAGAGGAGATGGTATTTGTATTTGAAACAAAATCAACGTCCCTCATTCCCAATATTATGTCACATACTCAAGAGCACCAAGAATTCAGACACAAAAGTATGTACTCCAAGGTGATCAAAGAGCATTCACAAAGGTTTTAGAAGGCCTTTTAGTTTTGGCTATCCTGAAAAGCACGGAGCATATTTGCTGTGATCTTCATAACCTGTTAATCTGGATGACAAGTCCACCTGCCATTCTTGTAGCACTTCTGCCATTCATACTGCTATTCTGACAGAATGACAGATTGTTCAGTGTGTCATTCAGTGTCCTGACATACCACTCTGAACATTTCACTGTATATTATCTGTGACTAAAGCATCTTCAGTGGCTATCCAGGAAATCCAGCACACATCTCTAGAAGGGCAGCTTCCTATTTGCCTANAGGGCAGCTCCTATTTGCCCAGGTAATAGAGCATGGATTGCATAAAGCTAACAGAAAACCATGCATTAGCTTCATACTGATACAATACCCAACTATCTAACTCGATTATGGGTTATACACTGATCAAGATCCCTGGTGGCCAGAGTTTTGAAATCCATGTGTCTAGACTTTTGTCTTCTAAAAACACATTTCAAAAGGTCAGGGGGATTAAAAAGTCTACAGACCAAAGTTGTATTAAAATAGAAATGGACATATTTAGTATTTCAAATTGAAAAATCAAAGCAATTAGTTAAAAAAGAGTGACACCAAGGATATGAATACCTCTCCTTCAGCATCCTTCCTCCATGCAGGTAGATGCATCATNTCAGCATCCTTCCTTCGTGCAGGTAGATGCATCATAATAATCCGGTGGCTCTCTGAGTCACCTCTAAGAATGTATGCTCCATTCAGTTCCTGCAAAGGTCTCTTCTGCCTCATAAGGCCAGGTTCTCTATTCCCTGCTCCTCTTCACAATGTCACAGGGTAAGCCTGATCTGCAGGATGTCATGTCATTACTCTTGGTCTCACTTTCTGCCTGCCTTTTCTAACTCTAATGACTGGAACCTTTTCCTTAGGCTGTGTCCATTTCACAAGCAAAGGAGGCCCTCACATGATTCAGCTGTTCCAGGGAGGAGATGTGCAAAGTAGAAAACCAAATAAAAC
>VWZN01001173.1:874-13943 GCA_013396955.1 Regulus satrapa
CCGGCTTCTGTTCCCCCGCGATGTTCCTCTTAGTGCGCAGCCAACACCGGCACCGAGCGTTGGGCCTCGCCGTGCGCTCCCGGCCGCGCCATTCCGCCCCTTTTCCTCCCATGCTGCCCTCGGTCCACGTTTCCCCGACTGTGTGTTAATTCCCGACACAAATGAGGTGGGAACAAGGGGAAACGAGGCAAGCCGCAGGTCCCGATGCGGCGGGCTCGGCAGCCCGGGATGGCCGGGCAGGACTCGCCTTGTTCTCCTTCCTGCGCCTTTTTTTCCCTCCGTCTCTCCCTCACGTTCTCCCGTCTCATTTTCCCTCTCGTTGTCTTTCATTTTCCCTCAGTGCTCCCCTTTTCCTCCCGCCTATCTCTCATTCCCCTTCAGTTTCTCTCATTTGCTCTTGTTCTCCCCGTTTTCCCTTACTCCTTTAATCTCCCTTGTTCTCCCTCATTTTTCCTTTGCTCTCTCTTGTTTCAGTTGCCCACACTCTTTTTTTAATTTCCGTTTCTTTCCTTTTCCTCTTAGTCTCCCTCATTTCTCCCATCACTTTCCCACATTTTCTCTGTTTCCATTTTCCACTTGGTGTCCCTCCTTTTTCTTTCTGTTTTTCTCCTTTCCCTTTCACTCTTTTTTCCCCTTGATCTCCCTAATTTTATTCAGTTTCTCTTGTTCTCCCCTCATTTACTCTCCTTTCTATTTTCCCTGCAGTATCCCATGTTTTCCTCTCATTTTGTCCCTCAACCTCATTTTCTTTCAGCTTCTTTCCCCTCACTCTCTCACATTTTCCCCTCAGTTTCTCTTTCCCCCCCTCATTTTCTTTTCACCCTCGATCTCCCACATTTCCTCTTTAGTTTCCATTTCCCCCTTGTCTCATTTTCCCCCCCAAGTCTCCCTCATTTCCCTCCATTTATCTCCATTTCCCCTTGGCCTTCCTGATTTTTCCCCTCAGTCACCCTCATTTTTTTCCTCCTTTTCCCCTCAGTCTCCCAGATTTCCCCCCTCAGTCTCCCAGATTTCCCCCNCTCATTTTTTTCCTCCTTTCCCCCTCAGTCTCCCAGATTTCCCCCCTCAGTCTTCCTTATTTCTCCCCTCAGTCCCACACATTTCCCCTCAGTTTCCACTTTCCTCTCATTCCCCTCATTCCCTTTCATTTTGCCCCTCAGCTTTCTCTTTTCCCCTCACTCTCCCTTATTTCCCCCTCAGTTTCTCCCCTTTTTCCCCCTCGATCTCCCTCATTTTCCCCTCACTCTCTCACATTTTCCCCTCAGTTTCTCTTTCCCCCCCTCATTTTCTTTTCACCCTCGATCTCCCACATTTCCTCTTTAGTTTCCATTTCCCCCTTGTCTCATTTTCCCCCCCAAGTCTCCCTCATTTCCCTCCANCCCGGCGAGAGTTTTACCCTTTTTTTTTAGACTTTTAAGTGACAAGTTATAGCTCTCAATTTTGCCAGCCCTAAAGGAACGCGGGACTGATCTTTTTACAAGTGCAATTGGTGACTGTTTCCGAGCAAACTCGCTCAGAATTTTTTCTCCCTGCAACTTTCTTGTTTGAAATAGTTTGTTGATCTCTGCGAGGCGGCAGAAAAAAACCAAAAAACACCCAAAANTTCCCTCCATTTATCTCCATTTCCCCTTGGCCTTCCTGATTTTTCCCCTTAGTCACCCTCATTTTTTTCCTCCTTTTCCCCTCAGTCTCCCAGATTTCCCCCCTCNATTTTGCCAGCCCTAAAGGAACGCGGGACTGATCTTTTTACAAGTGCAATTGGTGACTGTTTCCGAGCAAACTCGCTCAGAATTTTTTCTCCCTGCAACTTTCTTGTTTGAAATAGTTTGTTGATCTCTGCGAGGCAGCAGAAAAAACAAAGAAAAAAACCCCAAAAAACCCCGTGTTAGCCAATAACTCTGTGTGTCGCTGACTGATCGCCACAGGCGAGGATTAATCGGTTCCCAAATCGTTCTAAAGAGCCACTTTACCTCATCAACCTGATAGAGGATATTAGCGAAGCAAAATGCTTAATCGCTTCAGTTAACAACAACAACAACAANTGTCCCTCATTCCTCCACATTTCTCTTCCCCTTCCCGCCTTCCTTCCCCCTCTCCCCCCTCTTTCTCCCTCCCGGCGAGAGTTTTACCCTTTTTTTTTAGACTTTTAAGTGACAAGTTATAGCTCTCAATTTTGCCAGCCCTAAAGGAACGCGGGACTGATCTTTTTACAAGTGCAATTGGTGACTGTTTCCGAGCAAACTCGCTCAGAATTTTTTCTCCCTGCAACTTTCTTGTTTGAAATAGTTTGTTGATCTCTGCGAGGCGGCAGAAAAAAACCAAAAAACACCCAAAAAAACCCCCGTGTTAGCCAATAACTCTGTGTGTCGCTGACTGATCGCCACAGGCGAGGATTAATCGGTTCCCAAATCGTTCTAAAGAGCCACTTTACCTCATCAACCTGATAGAGGATATTAGCGAAGCAAAATGCTTAATCGCTTCAGTTAACAACAACAACAACAAAAAAGAGCCCGATTTGGGTTCCTTTAAGTGCTCCGGTTTTAATTTTCCATGTTTCTGTCTGATGCAGTCCCAAGAGACATCTCCTTGGACAGTCCCTTTTCTTCTCCGTTGAGAAAGGGCCTCTTTCTCTGGGAGTTCTCATTGATATCTTTAATTGTGAACATTATTCCCATGCACGTGACTCTCGGGTCTAAATCTTTATTTTCTACCTCCCCATCTTGCCTATTCACTCACAGCCTCATCACAGTCCTTGGTGGTTACGTGCTCCCAGGGCTGAATATTTCCTGGGAATGTCTTCATTTTTTTCCCCAAGTTTGCTCTTGCTCTGCTGAGCTTCCACCTTGTGCAAGAGGTGTTGTTCAGACACACCAGACCCTGCGCTTTTTCTTGGAAAATTGCTTGTTTCTTCCTCTGAAACATCCTTAGAATTCGCTTTTTGTTTTATTTTCCTTCAATGGGCGGTTTTCCCATGCCTTTATTTTTGCCCAGCCTGGTGTTAATGGTTGGTTTTTTTGCTCTCCCAGCTGCCATCCCTCGTCTTCTTTGGACCCGAGTCACTCACTCCTTGCTTTCAGGGACACTTCCAAGGTGGGAAACCCAGAGCCAGGTGCCTCAGGTTCCACATGCACTCTGGCAGCCCAGTAACTGGGCATTAAACCGCATTTTTACTGAACAATTTGGGGTGTCCCGTTTGGGGTAAACACCACCTGGTGCTCCAAGCGCTCTCTGCTGGGACAAGCAGCTTGGAGCTGGACTTTGCTGATCCCCGTGGATCCTTTCCAACTCAGGATATTCGATGAAGTGGCGTGAACGGATTAATTTAAAATGTGCCGGGGTGGCTCTTTACATTCAACTGCGAAAACACTCAAGGAGAGAAATTCCTAGAACCAGCCTTTGCTCTGCTAGCAGTTCCCAGCCTGAACCGTTTCCAGCGCAACCGCTGATCAAACCCACCCCGATTTTCTTTTCAAGCTCCCCTCAAAAAGAGAAAGAAAAAAAAAAAAAATCACAGCCAAGGGTAGAAAATTTGCCAGGCTCTTTGGGAGCGTGTTGGGAATTTCGGGTGCTGGGGACGCCAGCAGCCATCCAGGCTTCTCCAAACTCCTGATTTTGCAGGGAGATCTCAAGCTAACGAGCTGTCAGCCGAGTGCCTTCGCACCCGAGGCAGCCGTGGGCTGAGCTCCTGGGTCTTTATACCTATTCCAGCAACTTCTGGGCTTTGCAATAAGCGTCTGCAAATCCAATTAGCGTCTTTCTTTGTGGCACTGGATGCTGGCAGAGATCCGCTGTGCTGCTGCCATCTACAGTAGGGCCAGTGCCAATGGATAAGAAACAGCCCTTATTTGAATATTCAAATATGCAAATGAGACGCGACAGCTCTCCTTCATTTCTGTTTGGTTTTTTAAAATTATTATTATTATTTTTCTTTCCAGAGTCTTGCCTCAAAGATCCTTGTCTCGGACTGAAAGGTGTGTGTTTAATCTGGCTTGGCCCGTGCTAGGGGACCATGCCAAGGGCTGGTTCTGTCCCGTGAGAGTTGGGGATGATAGAAAATAAAGTGGAAAAAAAGACTTTGCACTGCGCTTATCCCTGCCTTGGCCAGGGATGGGAAAGATTTCAGGGGTGTTTTCCCAGGTTCCAGCCCTGGGAAAGGACAACACGTTCTTTCTCCCTCCTGCCTGTGCGCACCAGGGATGCTCGACAGGCTGAGCGTGGCTGTTCCTGAGGAGTGTGAGCAAAGAGGCATCAGCTGGGCTCAGAGGTGTCCCGCTGCTCCAGCAGGGAAAGTCCTGACAGGGCAGCCCGTGCTCAGGTGTCCCCTGTCACCAGACTGGCAGAGCCATGGCAGAGCCCAGCTCTTGGGGTGGTGTGAGGAGCAGGCAAAGCTGCCCTCCAGGCGCCTCTTCCCTCCCCTGGCTCCCTTTCTGTGCAGGGGCACAGCACTGACAGTACACACACAGCCCCCCACCCTCCCCAGCAGCCCCTCCAGACCATCCTCATCTCCAAGATGCCTGAATTGCTCATTTTTCAGCACAAGTTCTCTCATGGAGGTTTAGCATCCCTCACTGCGAGGTGGGCTGTACGTCACCCACATCGACTGCAAGTCCCTGTCATGGTTTTCTATGTCTGTGCTTGTGGCTTGCCCTTCCTGTCTCTGGAGAAATAAGTTTGTTTCACTGTTTTTCATCATTCATTATTATTTTCTCATTACTAATGTAGTTGCAGCCTCCCCTGCTTCCACTCTTGCACTGAAGACCACGACTTCTGTGGTCAGTCTGGGCTCTGAGTGGCTTGGACACCAGCCAGGGAACAAGCAAGGCTGATTCCAGCACGGAAAGAATCAGGCAGGGCAGAAAAATGATCATCTTGTAATAGCTCTAAAGGATTTAAAGATTAGGACACAAACCTCTCATTTGAGCGGGGCTTCTCTGAGCAAACTCACTCTTCCACTTTGTGCCCGTGTGCAACGTGCTTGAGTGGAAAGATCGTCGAGTTCTGGATGTCAGTGACTTCACCGCCTTCTCCTGGAGCTGCAAAGTCATTCCAGTGGTCTTCACCCACCCAAAGTGCATCCCGTGAGCCAAGTGCTCTGTGGTGTTCCCAAGGTGAGCAAATCTGCAGCTGAAACCCAGAACTGGTGACACTTTGGTAAGAAGGGGCAGAGATCTTTCTCCTGGACCAAGGCTTTGCCAACCACAGCGTCACGTCCTTGTGTGCAGCATCTGAAAATGTCCTGAACCTGAAGCTGAGGGAGGATTTGGTTTCTCTGGGGGGATCTGGGTGCTGCTGTGGTCTGTGTCTGGCACAGGGTCACCTCAGGGTGACAGGGAGAAGCCGTGAGTGAGGGCTGCAGCCACGCTGGCTCCTGGTTTGTTAATCAACGCTGAGATCCCTGCAGGGAATCCTGTGCTTCTTTCAATCAGCTGTGAACCCCAGCAGTGTTTATTCTTCTAAAAAATTATTTTCTTTTGCCCGTTGTCTGCCTTCCCCTTCTGCAGTTCACACTCCACACTGCAGTGTTCACAGAACATATTTAACACTGGGGTAGTGTAGCAAAAGCCCAGATTGTTAATAACCAAAAACTCTGATTGCCAAAAAGATACTCCTAGCAACTACTAGCTGCATCTGGGAAAAATTACAGACAGCTTGGAAATTCTTTAGTTCCTTATTAATGAAGGACTTTGTGAAAAAAAAAAAAAAAAACCCCAACAAAACCAAAAAAAAACTAAATCAAACCCACACTGTAATAGAGTTTAGCTTAACTAAGTTCTTTTGTGCCTGAGGAAAATCTAAATTATAGCATGCTATAGCTACTGAAAAACGCAGAAGGTTTTAAATGTACAATAACCCTCCGAACCAGAAGGAAGAGGGAAAATTTTCTTAGTAAGCGGGAACACAATGAGAATTTATTTTATTCTTTCTGGGTATTTAGTGCTGGTGAAAAGAGCCAGATGAATAGTCCCAAACACGTCACGTCCCTTGCAGATGCAACATGGGCAGCACGGGCGTCCTGGAACTGCCCCGCCAACGTGACCCAGTTCTGAATGAGCAGCACCAGCTTGCTGGGGGAGAAAGGAGCCTGTCGCTATTCAGCCCCTGACCCCTCTGCTCCAGGCTGTTAATGAAGGGGCCTCGTTAACACCAAAGGTGAGCTTGGCATTATAATGGGCTGCTGAAGGGACACCCATCAATCCTCTGGCGCTGGCTATTGAGGTGAGGGCACCTTCCCCTCGTGCTCTGCGCACAGAGGTCAGCTTTGGCCAAGTGCTGTAAGAGCCTGGCGCTGCTGCCAGAGCTGGCCAGACCTGCCACGGGGAGAATTTCACCAGCTGGATGTGTCCCAGGCTCAATACAAACTGCTGGCACAAGGACAGCTGCAGAAGACGGGCCCGGGCACCTCATGTGGCCACTGGAGCAAACACAATCGTGGGCCGATGGGAGGGAGGGAGATTCGCTGCTGAAATCGGTGTCTGCTCTGCACAGAGCTGCTTTTGCCTGCTGCCAAAGCCTTTGAAAGGTGCCCGTCTGCATGCTGAGAGAGGCCACCTTGTGACTGGGGACTGTCACCCTTGCCAGGGTAACCTTTAGGCTGCTGAAAAATACCAAATGAGGTTAAAAAAAACCAAAAAACAAAAAAAAACCCCTTGAAAAATAGAGCATGACAGAAGGAGATGAGTAGGGAAATCTGACCAGCACCAAAGAGCCTGTTCTGAGTTGTGTTCTGGGTTGAAGAGCTCAAGAAGTGAGTAAGGATTGCTCTCTCACATTTCCCAGAGCAGCTGTGGCTGCCCCATCCCGGGAAGTGTCCAAATCCAGGCTGGACGGGGCTTGGAGCACCCTCGGACAGTGGAAGGTGTCCCTGCCCATGGCAGGGGTGGAACTGAATGATATTTAAGGTCCCTTCCAACCCAAACTATTCCATGATTCTACAAATACCCTGAGATAGAACCTGTCCCAAGGCCCTCCCTGTGTTTGGAGTCTCCAGGGGCTCTAAGGTAGCAGCCCAGTGGCTGCATACTCAGGCTTGCCTTGGTTCTGAGCATCCTGAGCTCTCCTCACGTTGTGTGCAGCCTTTTCCTCTTGGGATTGGTGTTTCTGCTATTTCCATCCCCAGTGATTCGGCCTGGTGGTTTTGAGAGTCACTGGTGTTTGCCAAGGGCAGTGGATCCCCAGCCCAGTGGTGTGTGGTGCTCTCTGCACTCAGAGCACATTGTGAGATAACACCAGAGCTCCTGGAGCTGTTTTTCAGAGCTTGTAGCATTCCAAGCCTCAGCCTGGAGAAAAGGAGGCTCAGGGGAACCTTCTGGTTCTCCACAATTCCCTGACAGGAGGGTGCAGCCATGTAGGGGTTGGGCTCTGCTCCCAGGGAACAGGGACAGGACAAAAAACAGCCTCAGACTGATCCAGGAGAGGTTTAGGTTGGACATTGGGAAAATTTCCTCACAGAAAAGGTTGTAAAGTATTGGAATGGGCTGCCCAGGGCAGTGGTGGAATCACCATTGCTGGAAGTGTTCAAAAAGTTTGTGGATGTGGGGACATGGTTTAAGTGGTGCTGCTGCTGGGTTGGTGGTTGGGCTCGACGATCTGAACCCTTGTGGTTGATTCTGAGATTGTATGAAATGATTAAGAATTTCTGATTTTTTGGGTGGATTCTGGGTCAGCCGCTCCTATGACAGATTCCACTAAATTGTTTTTCTGGAATGGTGTGAAAAGAGCTTTCACCTGTCTGCACAGCACCTGCAGGAGGGCTTGCCACACATGCAAATGCATGCAAATGAGCCCCGCTCTACCTGGCTCAGGTATGATACCAGCTCAGATAGTGCCCCACGCTGCAGTGGGGGCTCTGCCAACCTGCTGTGACTCAGGGCATTTGGCTGGCCCTGCCATGCTGAAATTCAGCCGACTGAAACTTCAGCTTTATCAGTGTCATCGTTACCTGTGAGGCAGGAGTGCCCCTGATTGCAGCTAAGCCATTTTTTAGCAGCGTGGCACATCTCGAACACCCCGGAGCTGGATTTTGTTGCATAAAAGCACAGCCAGTGCAGTTTCAAGGGAGTCAGGCTGGAATATAAAGTGACAAACACACGTGACAAATGCTGTTTTGACCAACGCAGGGAGGATTCAGAGCTGTCACTGTGGAGGCAGAGCTGTAACAAATTCTTTCCCTTTGTTACTCAGCCATCAAATAAGCCAGGTAATACCCTCCTGTGAGTGAATCCATTGCACTTATAAAGTTATAAACCAGCAATATCTGAGCTGGATGAAAGACACAATCAATCTGGACCCATTTCACACAGTTTTGGAAGTGCACTCTGCAAACACTGCAGGTGCAGGCCGCTTGGTTTGGGTGCCTGGGCATTTTTATAGGTCAGGAGATCTATTTTAAATACGTGTGAAATGTGTCACGAAACATCTGACATATGTGGGAAACATATTCCCGCACCGTCTGGGCAGCGTGTGGGGTCACTGGGGAACAGCTTGAAAACAGCAATCATTTGCATATGGATATGGAGTTATTTATTTGGTGACACTGTCCCAGGGGAAGAGGGACAGGCCCAGGTCTCGGTAGGTCGCAGGCAGTGTCAGGGGTGTTGAACTTGTGGGCAGTAAAAATGTGAGGGCAAATACAAATGTCTGAAGTGTTTGTGCCTGGAAATTTTTCTTCGGTCCTCGTAAAAAAAGTTTTGTGGAGGGTAAGAGGCAGAAAGAAGAAAATAATGTTATTTTTGACCCTTTGCTCTATGATGTTTTAGTCACTAAGAGTGATAGAATCACAGAATATCCCAAATTGGAAGAGACCCACAGGGATCATGAACCCACCTGCTGGCCCTGCACACACACCCCAAAAATCCCACTCTGTGCACCCCTGAGAGTGCTTGGCTGGGAAGGGATCTGAAAGATCATCTGATTCCAAACCTTAATTGGAATGAATCTATATCTGTGTCGGCCTGTAAGGATGGGAAATGTTATTTAATGTTCCATGGGTAAATTGTGAAGCCTGATAGGATGATTCATGTTGAACAACACGTGCAACTTGTTGCCATTTTTGCTCTGTTTCACAGATTTGGGTTTGATTTCACTTCACAGAGTCAGTGCTCTGGTGAATGTTAATACTTGGCAATATTAGGATAGCAAACAGCAGAATCTCACATATATTAATTCCTGCATTTTCACACGACAGATCTTCATTGATTAATTTTTAAATTGGTCCCAGAAAACACTTAGTGAGATATTGCAATTTGCACTTTATTGGCATTACATGGCACTATTCCTTGCTCCAGCTCAGCAAAATATATTCTTAAGTGTAAGTAAGTGCCATTGATATCAATGGAATTATTCATATTCTTAAAATTAAACATATGCTTAAACATTTCAGGGAGCTGAGACAGCTGGTCTCTTGTTGAAGGCCTATCTAAATAAATGCAGCATCTACAGCAGATTGTGGAATTTATAACCTCATGCACAACTTAATGTTGAATATTTCAGCATTTCAGGTAAATCTTCCCCTTTTTGTTGAATATTTGTGTCAAAGAATCAAAGTGTGACATTTCAGGACAGTCAGGTTTTATGTTTGAACACATCTGTGAAGAACCTCTGCAGAACTGAGCTCATGAATAGGGACAGAAGCGGCTGAATGCTCACAGAAAGTGAACAAAAAATAAATGTGGAGGCCGACCCTAATTGAAACCACGTTTCGAGCTGTAATGGGAAGGCACAGAAAAATTAATCCTTCCATTTTAGGTATTTTGATAGCAGCCATTAGTGGAGAGTTGCAGTTATTCGAACCACTTTGCCAGACAGGAGGGAGCTGCTTGTTTTTCTTCTGCCAGCAGCAGTGAGAATGTCTTCCCAAGTGGAACCAAACCACGGGGGTTTATAGAAATAGCCGAGGAGATTATTTGATCTTTTGATTAAAACCTCATTTTTTGGTTTATTTGCCCAGGTAATGGCTGTACCTCTGCTTCCCCACATCTCTGTGATGTCTGCTCAAAGGCAGTCCTGGCTCAGACAGAAGGACACAGGCAGAACCCTGCAAAAACAGTGACAGAGCACTCCCTGGAATATAGTGACAATATTCCCTGTCAGCCAGTCAGCACCTGATAGCTTCCCCCTGTTCAGAACAGCCACCAATATCTATGAAATCCTAGCATTTATGGTTAATTTTGTCTTCTAAGAAAAGTGGACAGCAAGGATGTAGGGGAAACAGCGAGGAAACAAAAAATTAAGAAGGAATGTCTTTGCTAGCAGCTGTGAAATGTGTGGGACAGGACTGCCAGACCCCAAGCTGGAAATCCTGTGTCAAACCTCAGGAGTTACACTGGGAGTTGAAAGGACAAGACTTTTGGAAGTAATAATTCTTGGAGCTTATCTCCTTCCTTCCTGGGGTTCTCAGCCCTTTGTGTTCATGATTTCAAACTTTTGACTGCAGACATAAGAGATTAAAAACTAAACATAAAATCAAAGCTGAATCAATGTTGATTTCACATGTATCCAGCAGAAGGTTCTTTAAATCGATCCTGAAGATTGACAGGCTGGCACTAAAATCCCAGGACTCTGTGACGTCCATTCCCTGTTTCAAAATTACCCTGTCCTTTCTCTCCGAGACACTTAACAAATAAAGATCTTTTCCAAAAGGCATAAGCGACACTCCAGTGAAGCAATTTCTTTTCCTGGCATTGTTAAGAGCAGGGACTGAGTTATTATTAATTACTTTTGCATTATTTATACAGGTCCATGAATGTGCAATATCTTTTACAGATAAATCACTCTGCCTTGAAAAGTTTCCAGTCTGCCAGCCAAATCCTGGGAATCTGAAACAGCAGGAGGCAACTGGTGCAGCAGAACAGGTAAATGATAATCCTTGATGCTGCAGGACTGGTGCCTTATCAACATTTTGCTTTCATTTGTTTTGCAATTGCACCAAATGGACTCAACTGATGCTGTTGTTTCCCAACCTCTAATCTGGCATCAGCTGACAGGAGCAGCCTCCATCCTCTTCCTCATCCCTGCTCCTCCTCTTGCCTCTCTTTTTTTGTGGTTTGTGCAGCCACGTGGAGAACCAAAGCAGGGAAATGATGTGGCTAAATTGAGGAGAGGTTTCTTCTTGGCCAGTCCCAGCCTGGCTCCCTGAGGACGGGGCTTTGCAGGTCCTCGTGCCCTGCCTGCTGTCCTGCGCTGAGCTGGTGTCACACCTGTCCCACCCTCAGGATCCCGGGGCACAGGGAACCCTCACAACTCCCCAGGCTCTCGAGAAGGAGCCACTGCTGCCTCTCACCCCCCCAAGAGTTCCCCATTCACTGTTCTGGTCATGCCTTCGTCCCCCTGACAGTTTTTAGGGGTGTTTGTCAGCTCTGCCCCACAGGCTGCAGCCGTGGCTCCCTGGCAGGAGGGACAGGGCATCCCCAGCAGCTCGGGGACACTTTGGAGGCGCAAACCCAGACTCAGATAACCCTGTGCAGCCCTAGGTTTGCCCAGTCCACCATCACAGGCTGCTTTTGGGGCTGCTTTGCTTTCTCAGGCCGCAGCCCGCTCAGAGCAGGAGGCCCAGCCTCGGGCGCTGCCGCCCTTTTAAAGCTGCTTTGTGGGTTTCTTTTCTTTTCTCTCTTTCTTTTCCTTTTTTTTTTTTTTTTTTTAATTTTTTTTTTTCCCCACCAGGTTCCCAGGGCTGGGGATTCAGCTTCTGGCCTCATCCAGAAATCCCCGAGGGTTTGAGATCCCCACGAGGCCTCTCAATGTCTTGATCTGCTTGAATAGGCATTTTTAACGCGGCCCCGGCTGTCATCGGGGCCTGTTACAGTCACTCAACTGCAGCAACATTGTTCTCCGGGCGGCAGCGCCGGGGACACCTCCCTTATTTCCATACTGCACGGGGGGATTTGGCCACTGGGCCGAGCATCCCACCGGGGCTCGGTGGCCGGAGGTGGCCAATTAGCCCCGCTCGCCCCCGGCCCAGCCCTTCATCCCCCCGGCCGCTCTCAGCATCTCCAGCCCGCGGGGCTGCTGGCGCCTGTCCATCTCGGCGGGTCCTGCCGGAGGTGAAGGTGACCCCCTTTTCCTGTGCCAGGGGCTCCCAGGCAACGCCGCCTTTTCTTTGGAAGCGGCCTCCTCCACCCCCTGACGGGGCCGGGGGCTGTGAAAGCCCCGCTGCACTTTTGAACTTGCTGCCGGCGCGTTCAGTGGCTGCGCGGGGCAGCGCCGGCGGCGGGGCCGGGCCCAGCGGGGACCCGGTGCAATTGCCCAGAAGTTATTAATAGGCTGGGGAAGAATGTGATGGGCCAGGGAAAGGGTGAGGAGGGGGGAGAGCGGCACGGAGGGTCAGCGAGAGGGAGACGGGGTGATGAGGGGAGAGCTGGGAGTGGTGGCACGCAGGGGAGACAAAGAGGCAAAGAAATGAGATGGGCACCGGGACAGGGGCATGCCCAGGCTGGAGATGAGAGTTCCCAGTGCCCTGCACCTTCAGCTGGTGGCTGAGGGGTGGCCGTGCTGGAGGAGAGGGGTCTGACCCCAGTGCTGGGGGATGGAGAGAACGCAGGGACCAGGCCTGGGAGTTCAGTCCATGGCATGGCATCCCTCTCCCAGGATGAAATATTGCTCGGGGTTCATGAGTCAAATTTGCCATCTAGTGGCCCTGGGGACCATTGCAGAGGGAGCTGCGAGGCAGTCCCGGCCATGGGAGAAGGCACTGCCTGTCACCTTCCCCTCAGACATAAAACCCAGAGTGCTCCTGCTGTTGCTTTACTCTCAGGGGCCCAAAAATGGTCCCTGGAGTGACATTATCTTGCTGTGACTGTGTTGCTGGGAGCCAACTTCAGCCACCTGCCAGCCTTGGTGCTACCCAGTGACAGTCCCTGCAGGCTGGGCCAGGACCCAGACCCACCTCACAGCTTGTCACTGTGAGCAGCAAGGTTTAGGGAACAGGAGAGTGTCCCAGGGCTGGGAGAGCAACAGTGGGGACAAGCTGGAAAGCACAGCAGTGTCTTTCTCCGAGGCTCTATATCTCTTTGTTTCTGCAAAGATAACGACATTTTTATCTAATGTCGTAGAATCCCAGAATATCCTGAGCTGG
>VWZN01001173.1:13956-35041 GCA_013396955.1 Regulus satrapa
AGCCAAGTGCCCTCAGCTGCTCCTCAGACCCTTCCCCAGCTCAGTGTCCCTCTTTGGACACTCTCCAGCAGCTTTGGATCCCTCTGCTCCTGTGGTGCCCAAAGTGCCCCCAGCACTGGAGGTGAGGCTGCCCCAGTGCAGAGCAGAGCGGGACAATCCCTCCCTTCAGCCAGCTTTGACCATCCTGGCTCCTTACCTCATCCTGCCCCCACACAGCCCTTCCAGAAAGCAGAGGAGCCTCCAAGTTACCTTTGTGGCCTTTGGAGGCTCAGAACTGTGGAGGAACAAGAGCAACTGGGGTTTGAGGAAGAGCAGGGTACCCCAGAACCTGGGCCAACAGAGCCTCTTTTGGGCTGTCACCAAGCATTTATCTTTTCAAACAGCTCTCTGTGGGTCAGAAAGAACTTTGGCCACCCTGGCTCTGGGAGTGACTGGCAGACGAGAGGATGTGGTGCAGTCAGAGGAAAAAAAGTGGCTTCAGTATAAGTCAGTGTCCACAGCTTTAATGCACAGCTCTCCTGAGTAAGATCACATACATCAATAAATAGAGTTAATAGTAATTATTAGAGCAGCCCCAACAAACCCAGCTGTCACCAGTTTGGCTTCAGTGTTCTCCACAGTGCCCTTGTCACCAAGGGGTGCTGGTGCTTGACTAACACAGAGGACACAGAAGCAGCACTGTGTCCCTCCCTTCCTCGTGGGAATCTGCTGGAGGAAATCTCCAGCTCCCTGAACACCATCCTGGGCAGAGCCTTCCGAAGCACCTGTGGGCTCTCACCTTGCTTCATGCCCAGCATCACGAGGCCTCAGCTGCTCCCTGCCCCCTCTGCTACCACGCTGCCCCTGCCTGAGGAACAGGAGGAACACAACCGAGATGTTCCCCGTGTGAGCATCACACACCCGTACCCCAGGGAGGCCTGAGGGCACCCAGCTCTAGCACTGCTTGTGGGGTTCCTCCAGGGTGACGTAGGGCACCACAACAGGCCACGAGTCGCTGGGCCAGTATTCCAGCTTTGGCTTGAAGGAGGGCATCTCGTAGCTGACGTCGAAGTAGATGACCAGCGGGCAGCAGTACAGCAGGGACATGGCTATCAGCACGTGCCTGCCAAGGAAACCAAAACCGTGTGTTGAACAGAGGGATCTTTGCCTGCTGCAGCCCCCAAAGTCCCACGAGGGCTGCGGGCAGTGTGGGTCCTACAGGGTTTGTGCCCACAGGAAAATCCTGGCAGAGATCTGTGAGCTGGGCACGGGGTGATTCCTGGCGCAGAGGGGCTGGGGTGACAGAGGGGAATCATTCCAACCATTCTCCATCTCCTGGCTGCAGTGTCTGTCCCAGCTGTCCCAGTGCTTTGCGAGGATGGATCTGAGTGTGCCCCACCTGGGCAGGCCCTGAAATTCTGGTCCAAACAAAGCCCTGCCTTTCAGTTTGGCTGCTAAAATAACCCCAAGGATGCTGCACTTCACACAGCACCCCAGGAGCAGCCACAGCCCTTTGAGGGCCAGCTGCCCACCTGGAGAGACTTCTGGAACCATTTCACTTGCAAAACAGTGCTTGGCTGGTACAGAGGAGGAGAGGGACATTAAACAGTCCTTTGGGCTGGATCCTTGGGCTGAGTGAGGAGAAGCATAGGAAAGGGGGGGGGAGGTGGGGAAATAATGCAGCTGAGCATCTCATCTCAGCTGCTGTGTCTCTGCTGTGCACCTTTCAGCCCGGGAAATGTTTGGGCTGGGGTTTCTGGAGGCCTTACCAGAAGCTGTGGAAGTAGGGGAAGTTGATGGCCTGCCAGAGCCAGCAGAGCCAGCGGTCACTGATCCAGCTGGTGATGGCCAGTGCCCACCACATCACCATGACCGCGGCCATCCGGTGAACCCGTTTGTCATTGCACCTGGAAGGCACAGAGAGGGACAGGGAGCAGAGTAATCGTGTTGGAAGGAAAGGGAGTTTTAAAGAGGGCTGGTTCCCGCCTGCACATGTAGCAGTGCGACCTCCAGCAAGCTCCTTCTGGGAAGTATTTCTCAGAATTCCACAGGAACCGGAAAAGTGGGGAGAGGGTTTCTGACTTTCTATGTGTGAAGATGGTGCTGGGAGATGCCAAAGCATTCCTATCTTTCTCTTCAGACCCTGGTGGGTTCTTCCAGCCCCACACTAGTTCCCAAATGCCCCACAAAGGGGAAGGAACTGCAGAGATGGCAGCCAAGGGGGAGAATCCTGGACTCACTGAACTGTAAAGGTTGGAAAAGACCTTTAAGATCATCACGTCCAACAGCTAACCCAGCACCACCACCATGTTCAGCACAAAACCCTGTCCTCAAATGCCACATCCACAGGATTTCTGAAAACTTCCAGGGATGATGACTCCACCACTGTCCCACGGGTGTCACCTTCTGCGTGGCCACCTGGGCCAGGTGCCCTTTTTGTACCCCGCTGCCCACAGTCCTGCCTGGGCAGAGCCCAGGGCCTGGTCCCTCCCCAGTACATGTGGCTGGTGACGACTTGGGCTCAATTCAGTGTTGAGGATAGAATCAGTGCCCAACAGGAGCACAGCTAGGCCTGCAGGTAACCCCTGAGCCCCCTGCTTACTTCTTGAGCTCCCGCCAGGTCATGTAGAGCAGGTGGAAGGCGATGCAGTTGAGGGCGTAGGCATTGAGGGTCGGCTTGACGAAAGACATCAAGGTGCTGATCACGGTGGTGATACCAGTCAGCCAGAAGAAATGCCTCCTGAGGGGAATTGAGAGTGAGTGTCAGTGCTCCCAGGGCTCACAGGAGGGGAGAGCAAGGATGGGAGAGGTCCTGCTCCTGTCCTGAGAGGGGAAAGGCTTCTCCAGCACCTCCTGTGCATTTGCACGTGGCTGACCTCAGTGTCTGTGGGGTCCTGGCAGGCAGGCGGAGGTAGCAGCCCCCAGTGGGTCTGTGACAGCTGGAGCACAGCCCAGGAGGCAGCTCCCACACTTTCATGGTGGTGCCAGGGATGAGGCAAAGGCAGGGAGCTCTGCTCAGTGAAGGGCTGCCAGACAGGACTGTGCAAACACCGATTTGGGCTCCCTGAGCAACAAAAGGGCTCAGAGGGGCCTTTCACATGCAAATCCTTTCCCAAGGCCCTTCCCTCTCCCCCAGCCGTGTCTCCACGGTGAACTCCTGGTGACCTCCTATTCGGCATGGGAAGAGCAGACTTGGAGCAGGTCTTTGCAAGGAGCTGGTCTGGCTCAGAGGGCTCCAGCCAGGAGGGGACATCCTCTGAGCAAAGCCCTGCTGGATTCCCGTTTCTGCTGCCCATGCCCTCCCAGTGGCCCCATCCTTTCTGCTGGGCTCCTCCAGCCCAGCCAGCCCTCCCTGAAATGAGGGATGTAACCATCCTGTCCTATGGGAAACCCCCTCAGCCTTGAGGGAAAGCTCTCTGTGGATGATAGGGGATGCTGTGCATCACAGATTGACAGCGTGAGAAATTCAGTGTTAATGCTCAAGAACGTTTCATTTCCTAATTAATTTCGAGATCCTCCGTGCAAAGTTTCCTCTGCAGCGACACAAACACAAACTGCTCCAGCTGAGAGGAGCCTGGCACGGGAGGGTTTTGACTTTTCCTCTGTCAGCACCAGAAGAAGGAGGGCCTGGTCCTACAGTGACCTCAGAGCTGAGCCCTTGCAGGGGAACTGGGGGATCTATGGGTCACTGCATCTCAGTGTCAGCATCCCATCCCTCCCCTCAGAGCCTGCACCGTGTCTCTCTGGGTCATACCTGGTCTTGATGAACTTGGGGAAGTAAGCCTGTGGGTACCAGAAGGAATAAGCCACAGCCAGTGTCCAGAGGATGGAGAGCTCGTCCAAGAGCTGTCCCACGTAGCTCAGGGTCATGTGGAAGTACATGGAGAAGAGACCTGCAAGGAGCAAGAGCACCTTGAGTTGACAAAGCTCCATCCTCCTGCAAGCCCTGGAAGGTTCTTGGGGCCGTTCCTGAAGATACACCATTCCTGGAGAGCAGGGCGTGGATTTTGGTGTTCAAGGGGGCTGGACTGAGTCAGTCCAGTCACACCACGGGGAATTACAGGGCTGGAAGCTGCATATCCACAGCTGGCAGGAAACTTGGGCTGCAGGCTTCAAACTGACCCGGCTGCTTGGCTGCCCGCCCGATTTTTCCCTGTGCTTTGGCCACTGAGACCCTCCAGAAGGGCTCATGTTGGGTAGTCTGGCAACCTGTCTGGACTTCCCACAATGCTGGCACCCACCTACGAGGAGGAGCAGCCCCGAGACAAAGTAGAGGGGCACAGCCTTCTTCTGGCAGTACTGCCGGTTCAGGTACAGCAGCGCAGGAGACAGCACAAAGAAGCTCACATTGCTGATCTGAAAAAACAAGAGGCACACTCAGCTCCTGGGCAGCCCCATCCCACCACGTGCCTCAGTACCTCCATGTGTGAGGAGGATCCTGATCTCCAGCAGAGAGCCTGCTGTGGAAGCGGGGGTTGGTTTTGGCACAGGGAGAAGGCAGAGGTGTTTCTCCAGAAGCCAGGCTGGAACTGGAAGGGCAGTTCTTGCTGTGGCAGCAGTGGCTGCAGGGACCTCTGTCTTCTCACTGGGGCCAGCAAGCCCAGGCTGAGCTGCTCTATCCCTTTTGGGTGATGCTGGTTTATCTTCAGCTGCCTGGTGTCTCCAAGTAACTCCTCTGTTTGCAGCCATCCCCCTCTCATGTTAACCCTCCAGGAGTTGACTGGATGGCTTCTGAGCCTTCCAGCCAGCAGGGATTCCCCTGTGAGGGCTTGGAAGGGTGTGAGGAGCTCGGCCAGCACAGCAAGCCAAGGTCAGCAAAACATCCTGAACTAGGAGTGGGTGTGGTGGAGAGCAGCAGGATGAGCAGGACATCAGTAGGTGGGAAGAGGCAGGACTGCGGTGACATCCTGTGCTGGCAGCTGTGAAGCCACCTGGCCTGGGGAGAGGAGGTGTTCTGGACACTGGTAATTACATTAGGTCATAAAGCTCCTCTAAACACACCTGGCAAAGGAACACAGAGGAATTATTCTGCTCTAGTTTCCAAGTCTGTGAAATTCCTTCTTTGGCGGACTTTGATGAGTCTGGGGAGCAGGGGGTGGTGCTGGGGCTCAGCCTCTTGCTGGACTGGCTGAAGGTGCCAGTGCTTCAGAGAGAGGAGATGCTGATGGGCAAAATGTGGGAGCTGGGGAGGAGCGGCGAGTGCCCAAAACCTGGACCTGTCTGCTGGGCCAGGCCTGCTCCACCCTGCAGCACGGGGGAGGGAAATCTGAACTAACTTAATTACCCTCTGTGGGTTCCTACCCTGCCTTTTTCACCTGACTTTGCAAGCTCAGGGAAGGAGTATCAGTGGGAAGCACGGCCTCCCCAGGGAAAATGGCTCTTGGTTATGAAAGGTTGGGATTGTGGTGCTGCATTTACCTGCCAGACAGCTCTTTGGGGCTCTGGAGCCATCTGCTCAAGCACCAGGGTGACTTTTATCTCAGCCTGACTATCCTTTTCCTTTCATCTTCCAGCTCCATGCTAACCTAGACCCCACGCCTGGAATTTGGCATCTACAGCTGGAGTCGCCCCTGCCTCACCAGCACCAGGTTAGCTGGCAAAATCGGTGCTGGGCTTTTGGTGTCCCCTGGGATCCCAGTTTATGGTAACAGGGCTGCAAATCACTGGGATGTTGTCATCTCTCTGGAACACACCCTCTCCTGTTCCAGAGGGAAACACAATTCACGTCTAATGTGAGGTCTCTATTCCCTTAAACACCGGATATTCATCTTGATTTTCACTAAGGCTTCCATGAGACAAGTTGATGCTCCCATTAGCAGCAGTTCTCAGGCCGAATATATCCGTTTTCCATAGGTACTTAGAGCCAAATCCAGGGGAATTCCCATTCCAGCCATGAAAAGAAAGTGCTGCTCCCACTTGCACCCTCGAGGTCAAATTGTTCAGAAACGACTGAGAAATCAAACCATGTGTTCAAGCAACAACCATGCTTCAAACATTTCTTTTCCCCTGCAATGATTAAGGAGGCTTTTGGGAGGTGAGGAGGGATAGCAAGGAGAGGGAAAACGCCTGGAGAAAAGGCAGGAGAGTGCAAGTGCCAGCACGCACATCAGTGAGGAAACGCGGGAGGAGAGAGCTCTGGATCCCTGAGCACCGGGCATTGCAACAGCGCCATTAATTACATGATAGCTGTGTTATCACTTCATTAATTCGGGACGAGATGTGCAAGATCAGATAGCAGAGGGGAGGGATAACCGGGGGAACCGTGCCAATAGGGTCAGGAAGATAAACGGGATTCCTTGCAGAGCAGCCAAGCTGGGAGTTTAGGGACAGCTCCCACCCCCGTGGGGGACACGGCGTTTTCATCACTCCTCGGCTCCAAGCCCTGATTTGTAAATGCTGACTTTCTGTCTTCCCTCTAGGATGAGGCAAGCTGTGGTTAGGAGGGTTTTGCTCCCAGGACACTCAATAGAAATTTTTCTGGAGTTTCTGGTCAGGCTGTTGGACCCTCAGCTTCTATTTCAACCTCTCTGGTCACACTGGGCAGGAGGCCCCAGCTCCCTCTGCCTGGGATGTCGGGGAGATAAGGGAGTGGTGATGGAGCCGAGGTGTGATAGGACCTGTGAGAGTTCCCCTGCCTCAGTCCCCAGCCTGTCCCACTCCCCAGTAAGTGTGAGTTATTGCTCCAGGGTCCCTCAGCTGAGCCCAACTGTTTGCTTCTTTTCCTAGGAGAGAAGTGAGGCTGGGATCAGCAATACAGCTCTAATCCTGGTGCATTAATAGGACCTCAGAAAGACCCCAACTTCTGAGACAGAGAGACAGAGCCCTGACCTGTGACAGGTGAGACCAGCCTCTGACATGGACTGAGGCAGGAGGTGCTGGTTTAAGCAGGGCAATGGCAGCAGAGGCTGTTCCTCACTGCAGCCAGACACCTTCTGCAGGGGAAGGAGATTCCTGCAGGACTCGTGGCAGGGAGTTCAGTCTCACTCACAGTGAAGCAGCTTTAGCTGACAGAGGAGCCCACAGGGCCAGAGACAGAAGTGAGCACCTCTGAGGCTGTCCAGAGCTGTGCAGCAGGTTCCTAAATCCAGGCCTGTGTCGCAGGGGATGGGGCTGCAGGTCTCACATCCCAGTGCTGGTGCTTTGGGGCAGGAGGCAGCACTTTGGGGAGTGTCCACAGCATCCTGGGCTGTGCTCCTGAGCACAACTGGGCAGGCAAGAGAGCCATGGAATGAGCGAGAATGTGAGAGGGCCAGGACACCCCATAGAGCCTTGGCACTGCCTCTGAACCCTTCTCTGGTAGAGCTGCACCCTTTATTTCACCACTCCATCCAGGAGCTCTGGGTGTGAGCAGAGCTGCTGCAGAGAGACACTGCTGAGGACGTGGGTGTCATTGCCAGCATCCTGGGTCAGTCATTTCAGCAAAGAAATGAGGGTAGAAGACAAGTCCCTGACTGATGACCCTCCTTGAGCACAATTCTGCTCTCCCCTGAGCAGCCAGAAGACAATAAATTTCTGGGTCACTGAGTCACTATAAATAGAGCTTTGTTGCTGAACTGCATCCAGCCATGAGCCACCATGTATTATTAGGTACTTAAAGGTACTGTTTACATTCTTTTCTCATACCCCTGGTGCTTATTTCTAATAAAAAGCATTCAAGCCAAGCAGGCCTGAGAGAGTGTGGCTGGCACAGAGCAATCCCCAGCAGCACATTTGCTGTTGCTGGCACAGAACGGCTCCGCTCCAGCCCCAGGCAGGCCTGGGAGGAAGACATTGAGGAGGATGCTTTGTGAGGAAACCCTGCTGATTTAGTGATCCAGGAGGCTTGGGTAGGAGCTGGCTGGGTTCCCAGCTAGCCTAAAACTCCAGAAAATTGACACTGAGGTAAATATTGGTATAATTAATTCAGGGCAGTAGCGCTTGCTGCAGAGAGGCAGCAAGCTTAATATAGGGAACAAATGAATGGGGAGAGGAAGAGAAGATGCAGGCTGTTAGGATCTGACCTGGGACAGTGCTCTGAGCCCCAGCTGGGTCTGCAGGATGCAGCCAGCAGGGATAGCTGCAGATCTCAGCCTGCTCAGATTTCTATAATCCCCCCTTTAGGCCACACCACAAGGAGCTTGATCCTGGGGGACATCCCAGAGCAGGAAGGGGGGTCCCTGTGCTGCTGCAGGGGTGAGAGCCAGGCAGTGCCAGCTGAGGACGGAACCCAGGCAGTGCCAGCCAGGCTGTGCTGCTGAGGAAGGGGTGATGCCCATGCCAGCGATGTTCCTGCCCACTTCTGGTGACAAGGTCTGGCCCTGAGCACAGCACAGCCTTGGGGCTGTTGTCAGATGCTCAGATAATGGCAGACTTTCAGAGGGTTTGCTGCTCTGCCACCCCTTGTCTGGGCAGGAGGTCATCTGCCAGCCTAAGGCAGGAGGCTGACGTGCTCAGGAGTCACATCCTAAGACAGAATTGTTTCCATCCTTTCCTGCACAGGCAGATCTCCTGAGCCTGGCAAAAAGGCCATCGGTGCAGGAGCCACAAAAAGCCTTTATTTGCTGAGGAAGAGCTGCCTAGTGTCATATAAAAGAGAACAAGGGCAAATCAAACTGCTAGGGGAAAAAAAAAAAAAATCCTGCTTGTCCATATCCCTCCGTCCCTCAGTGTCACATTCGTTTTTATCTGCATTGAAACATGTATTGGAGAGATTTTCCTCACTGTGCCCGAGTCCCACACTGTGAGAATTCCTCCCAACAAACCCAGTGGTGTGCTCTAGAAACCTGGGAGATGGCTGTGGCTAGCAGGGACCTCCCTTCAGGACAGAGCACCTGGGTGAGATTTTCAGGAGTACCCACAGAATTTGGAAACCTGTGCCAAAAAGCTACCCAGGCAGCAGAGAGTTAATGTTTTATGGGAATTAGAGGGCCTACAAGAATTAGTCATGCATCTGGCCATGCCAGCTGGTGTCCAGCAGAGTAGTCAGACACTGAAGTGCTTTTGAAGAGCTCCTGAGATAGCTGTTGGTGTGATAAGGATTCTGAGCCACTTGGGCAGTCTGGCTGTAAATGGTACCTCAGCTCCAAAGATGTGTTTAAAAAATTCTGCCTTACAAATCAAACTAGGACATGAGGCAAATTTATCTCCTGGAAGGAGCTCAGACCAAAACCAAAACCTTCACTTTCAGGCTTTGTGGTCTTGGTGGAAATCAGCCCCTCTCCAGTGTTAGCAGCAACTCTCTCAAACACAGAGGCTTTGGGCACTTCCAGCTGCATTTAGAATGGTTTGGGTTGGAAGGGACTCTAAAGATCATCTCCTTCCACCCCTTGCCACGTGCAGGGTTATGTTCCACTCAAAGAGCTTGCTCCAAGCCCTGAGATCGGAGATGTTGCTGTGAGTATTGAGTGATGCCTCCCTGCTTGTTATGCCCTGCTCTGCACCTCTGAGCCCATGCAGCAGCAGCAGTGAGCAGCAAACAGCACAAAACACCCAGCTGGGTGCCACAGGGAAGCAGGATTTGGTCTGGGCAGGCAGATCTTTCTTTTTTGAGTGCCTCAAAGAGCAGTGACTACACACAGCCCCCTCCTCTGAGACCCTGCCTGGGTGATTAGTCCAGCAGGACTTGGGCTGGGGAATTATCATTATTACAGGTAATTTATTAAAAACAGGAAGTACTTTTTTTTAAAAAAAGAGGAAGAGCCATTTCCATGAGAACAAGATCTTCTAGTGTTAGACAGTAATTGCCAAGAGTTGTAAACAAGGCCTGTGGAAGGCTGTAAATCCACATGCCTCACACCCCTGGGAGCCTTTAATTCCTCAGAGGGAGCAGGACATGCTCGGAGAGGCCGCTTATCTCGCAGCCCTCTGCAGGCAGACATGGATGCTCATGCTGCAGCCAAGGCACTGGCACTGGAGGCAGCCTGGGTGATAAAGGATCACAGGGGGTGAAACTGGCTCACACACCAGCTTCCCTGTGCGCCGAGTTCCGTATTCCCAGCCTGCCTGACACGGTTCATGGAAGTGCTGCCTCTCATTTTGCCACTCCTGTACATTTAGCTGGAATATATGAGCCCTGTGTGGGACTTACCCCGGTTGGCAGCAGAGCTGCAGGACTGGTATAACAGGATCTCACAGATCTGGGCTGCGAAGGAGCTCTCCCAGAGTTTTCTCACTGGGAATCAACCCCACACACACACACACCAGAAGCACCCCTGACCCCTGCACGTTTCGGGGAGCGACCGTCACAAGCAACAGAAGTCCCGTGGTTTACCTGACGCTCAGAAAACGCTCCCCATACCAGCACCCTCCAGCACCAACAAGTTCAGAGGAGTGAGCAGGAGGAAAGAAAGCGGGGATGTCCCGTCCTGTCTGGATCCCAAAAGCAGCTCCTGGGTGCCTGGAGCCGGCCCCAGCCTCCCTCAGCCACTCACGGTGTTGTAGTACTCGGCAATCACCGCCGAGCGTGCAAAGTTGTTCTCACACCAATCCACCTCGGCACTCTGGTAGGAAAATATGCTCGGCATCGTCAGGCACCTTGGGAAAAACGAGAGGAGTGGGTTAGTGGTGGGCACAGGGGAGGAGAGGGCTGCACAGCCCAGGGGGACCCCGCTCCTCGCACGTGTGGCACCAGCCAGCCCAGCACAGCGCCTTACCCGGCTACCAAGGACTCATCCTCTTCCCAACACACATCCTACTGCACGATAGTTCCTCTCTCTCCTCGATGCAGGAGTTGAAAATCACCCCAGAAAATGCTCTTGGGCTCTGAGGATGGTCACCAATCCATGGCATTAACATCTCTTGTCAGGTGCCGTTGCTGCCACACAACTCTTCCCCATTTCAGCCCAGTCCTTGTCACCTCGTCTTCTCCCTTCTCCTCACTTTCTTTATGACTCAGACCTTCCTGCCAGGAGTACTTCCCTGTGCTCTGTGAGTTACCTCTGGGGAGTGGACAACCCTACAGAGGTTGGTGCTCATTGGCTCTGTTCTCCACCATCATTCCTCAGCATCTTCCCGAGGGCTGGAGCTCGGCTCACGGGAGCTCAGCCCCGGAGCACCAGCACAGACCCTGGGCATTACCAGAGTCCTGAGGCACTGGGAGCACTGGGAGGTGCCTCTTCCCTCTGCATTGGATTTCACTTGGAGTGCACTCCCAGGCAATCTCCACCCTGGTTTGCCAGTGAAAGGGATCAGAGTTTGACACCTCCAGCGAGTTCTCCACTGCAAGACCCAACCTCTGATTGCAAATGGGACTCCAAACAAAAAGCGAGTCTAACCTTCTGGCTGTTTTTTTCCCCCCATGTTAAAAACTTTCCTGTCCTCCTTGTTCCTTAGCACTCTTTGATTAATTTGAAAAAGCAGTTCTGATCTTATTTTGATCAGAAGTTTCCTATTTGCCATATTTTTTTGAGATCCTTGAGACTTTGGAGCTGTTTTTGAAGGCAGCTTCAGAGGCAATTTGAACAACTTTAGAGGCATCTAGAAGCACCACCAAACCCACGGTAGCTGGAATTTTGGTACAAACAGAGACAGAAACTCCCTGGAGCTGAGCAGTTCAGTCCCTGGATGCAGTGTGGGACTAACCCAGCCACCCGTGCTGCTGCAGCCCTGCAGAGTGAGCAGGTTTGAGGTGACACCGGGCAGGTACCGAGGTGACACTGCCTCAGTGGCACCTCCCGAGGCACTGGTGGCAAACAAGCTTTCTTTGCTTCTCTTTGAAAATCTTTTCAGCTCTAATGCAGGGAAGGGGAGTTTGTCTCAAGCCCATCCGTCAGCTGTGATGTTCCTGAGGAGAAGCTCCCCGTGTGCAGCGGGGTGCAGCAGCCCCCCAGTGCGCAGCAGGGTGGGGCTCCCTCAGCGTCCTCTGCCTCCCTTCCCAAGCAGTTCAAAGGGAGAAAAGGAACACAACACAAACGAGCTCTTCTGCAGCTCCTGCTCTGACCAGACAGACTCGAGGGTGAATCTCCACTGCTAACGATGGCCTCTCCTTAATCCAGGCTGCTTGGCTGCTTCCCAGAGCAGCCGGGCTCACAGCCACAGGAGGCAAATAGGTGACAGGCAGAAGGGTTTGAGGGCTGGCTCTTCACACTCCTGGGTTCCCATGTGCTCCTTCACACCACAGGGACTCTCTCCTCATCCCTCATCGCTTCTACAGCGATGCAAGGTGAAAAAACAATCTGACCCAGGATGGCAAATCCCACCTCATGGCTAAAGAGATGCCAGTTGGGAGATGCTGAAGGGATGGAGAGACAGAAGAAGAAGAAGAAGAAGACAGCCCCACCTAATGGAAGCAGTGATGGAGTGCCCAGCACTGGCTGCTGGTGTCTGCTCCCAGCCTGGCTTACCTGTGATCCCTGGATGGACCAGCACTGCTTCCACACGCTCCGGGAACTCCAAGGTTTCCAGCAAAGCCGGAGCAGCAACCTGCCCTGCTGCTCTAGCTCCGAAGGAGTGCCCACAGTGTGAGCTCACCGCCAGCAGCCGCCAGAAAATCCCCTCGCTCCGTCCTTAGGCAAAGAGTTGGGATGGGACGGGAGCCATGCGCACCCTCCAGGCAAACCTGGGCCCCCACAGGAAACATATTGGCTGGAGGGGTTTATATCTGTGCCCCCAGATGGGCAGGGGCAAGGAGGCAGGGCAAGGAAGTGTGAGCTGGAAGGGTTGGAAGAGCGGGGTGGAAGTGCAGCCTGAAATCATCCGTGTGCCCCCGGGCAGGTTCCCTGCGCAGGCGCACGCACCTGGTCCTGGCCCTGCTTCTCCCAGGGGAGGGAACATCCACACAAGCTCCCCTGCACATGGAGAAAACCCAATACAAGAATTTCCACCAAAAAAGTGTGGAGCAAGGTGATGCTGCCTCTTTCAGGGTTTAAATTTAAGCCACTTCTCAACTTTGTCCCCAAATGCTGTTTTATTATTGTCAAAAAGAATGTTGTTATCAGATCTCACTTCTTCTAGCCACTTTATTTTGTTGTTTAGTTAAAGAACTATCTGAACAAGACACCTCTGGGTGATTGCTTTGCAAATATTTTCCTCCTGGACCTCATTCAGCCGTTCAAGAAATTTGGCAGCAATTAAACTTTTCTCCCCAAAACAACATTTTTTCCCTTCATGTAGAGTCGAGAGAAATATGTTGCTTTCTTAAACATGAAACTTATTATTTTGCTACTGCTTCCTGGTGGAGACACCACAGGCAGGGTGAGACCAAGTTCTAAGGTGTTCCTGTCCCTGTCCCTGTCCCTCTCCCTATTCTCTACTCCTGAAGAATAGGGATCAAGTCTTTGCCACAGAGAGAAGCTCTATGGGAAGCTCAGCCACTTATTTTGCTAGTCCCATGAAAAGGAGCATCCCTGTGAGACCTGGGCTGTGCCAGGGCTTATCAAAGCCTCACAAATCCACCTGGCTTTGGAAATGAGGGTAATTAACCACTGCAGCTGGTGTTGCACCACGGTGGAGCCTCCGTTACGTGTCACCAAGTCCAGGCTTGGTGTCCTTCTAAGACAGGCTCGGGGCAGAGGATCCCAGGGGATCCCAGAGAGCTGCTCCCACGCCTGGATGGTGAGGGAGTCTGGGATGGGTTGGCTTTGGATTCACTTGGAACTCTCAGTGGACTCTGCAAGCAGGAGACCGAGCTCCCAGGCTGAAAGGAGCTCCCCAGCTCCGCAGGGAATCTCAGTGAGAAACAAGTGCTGACTTGCCCATCCCACTGGGAAGAGAGGCAGGGAAAGTGGCAGAGATGGATTTGGGAAGAAGAACCTACACAGGTGATGCCTGGCCTGTGTGAACATCTCCAAAAGGAATGAGTTTTCCCACCCCAATTCCTCTGGCATCCTTGAGGTGAGCAAAGTGTCCAAGCATCCCTGATACATCCTGTGCCATGCAGTGGGTAAATAACTGGGGAGGATGTCACAGGTCTGCATCTCCCCTGATTCACCCATAACTAGGTCATAAAGAGAGCTTGGTTTCCTGCCGAGTCCTCTCTCCAAACTCCTGCTAATGTTTACATCCTCCTGCCTGTGTCAGGCAGGTCAGGCAGGTCAGCAGGGCCTGGGATGCTGACACGGGCTGGGCTGGGGGCAGGAGGGTGCCCAGGGAGCACAGGGTGAACGTTCTGGGCCTCGTGAGAGTAACACAGAGACCCCCCCAGTGCTGGCACTGCTGAGGCCCCACCTCAAATCCTGGGGACAGATTTGGGCTCCTCATGACAAGAAGGACCTTGAGGGGCTGGAGCGTGTCCAGAGAGGAGAACAGAGCTGGGGAAGGGTCTGGAGCACCAGGGGCAGCTGAGGCAGCTGGGAAAGGGCTCAGCCTGGAGAAAAGGAGGCTCAGGAGGGACCCTATGGCTCTGCACAACTCCTGACAGGAGGGGACAGCCAGGGGAGAGTTGGGCTCTGCTCTCTAGCAGCAATCAACAGGACAAGAGGAAACAGCCTCAAGATGCTCTAGGGGAGTTTTAGATTGGAAATTAGAGGTTTGTTTGTTTGTTTTTTTTCCTTTACAGAAAGATTGTAAAGTATTGGACTGGGCTGCCCAGGGCACTGGTGGAGTCACCACCCCTGGAGGTGCTCAAAAGCAGTGTGGATGTGGCACCTGGGGACAGGGCTCAGCGATGAACTCAGTGGTGGGGCTGGCCTGGTGGCTGGACTTGATCATCTTAAAGGGTTTTCCACCCTAAAGGACTCAGTGATTCTGATCCTGCCTGTGTTTGAAACTTTCTGTCAGAGCTTCCCCAGAGTCCTCCCCTCCTTGCTGAGCCCTGCTGCCTCTGCCCACCTAGCTCCTCACACGGGACAGCTCTGCTCAGCTCCATGAAGGTGGCACATGGCATTCCTCAGGGACTGGCCTGTCCCCTCAGCTCTTCCTTCCTGCTCCCTGGCACCGATGCCCTCTTGCAAGGCCCCACATCCCAGGCAGTGTCCCAGGCTTTGTGACACAGGACGGGGTTTAACCAGGACAGCCTCATGCCAGCTCCTCTGCCTCTCTGTCATTGCTGGGGCAGGCACTGGATGGTTCTCACTGGGACAGCTGAGAGCAGGCAGTGGAGCCACAGAATCCCAAATGGTTTTGATTGGGAGGGATCTTAAAGCCCATCCAGTGCCATCCCCTGCCACGGGCAGGGACACCTTCCACTCCCCAGGGTGTCCAAGCCTTGTGTGAGTTGAGGGATGGAGCAGGGGCTTCCCAGGAGCCGAGTCAGCAGCCTCAGGGCCCAGCTGCCCGGATTTTATCACCATGTGCCCACAGGCCATGCTGAGCAGGCAGTTCTGCTGCCGCTGCCACCAAAAACTAGGAAGAGGGGACTCTGGCAGGTGAGCCAGAGAGAGAATCCAGTTGCTTAACTCGAGGCTGGTCCTACCTGCTTTTTCCTGAGGCACTTTGGATGGAGATTTCCACCCAAACTGCCGCTGACAGGGATTTTTTTTAAGAGATACCAATTGCAGCCGCTGTGATCCAGGGCCACATGTGTTTATTTACTGCTTTGGCTGCTGTGGGCAGAGGGGCAGCAACAGCAGGGCAGGGAGGATGAGCTGAGAGTGCTGCATCCCACATTCCCGCTGCTGTTGGCTCAGCACTGAGTGAATCAGAGCCCTGGGGTGGATGGAGACGAAGTACTTTGCTCCATTCTCACAGAGAGGCAGAAGGCGAGTCAGGAAGGGAAACCAAGCATTTTGGCTCATTGGGCAGCACTCTGTCCATGCCCAGGAAGGCCCTGGAGCCACCTAGACAGGCTCCATCCCACAAAGTTATTCTTAGCCATCCTTAGCTTTTGGTACTTCCACTCCAGGCCTGCAATTTCCTTCTTCCACATGTAAAACTCAGACAGGTGACCTGGGAGCCTTGCTAATGCTGAACAGTCAGATAATCCCTCTCCTTCCTGACTCCACAGGGCAGGAATCTGTCCTCTGCCTGGCTGGGAAGCTGTTTAACAAATTGTGGTCAGGAAGAAATAACAAGAGCAGCAGGAGGTGTGCCAATGCTGGACGTGCCTTGCGCAGCCAGATGAGAGCATTTGCCTCCATTGCTGCCTTGGAGCCCCTCAGGAGCAATGTCCCCACTCCTTTTTCTTCTGAAGAGCTGAAAATATCTCTGTGTTTCCTCACCAGGCAGGGCAGGAGCTCCAGGCAACCAAAAGCCAGCAGAAACAGCAGCAGCAGAAGCAGCAGGAGCAGCAGAGCCAGGAGCACCCCACACGAGGTGTGGCTTTGGAGCCTCCAGTGCCCGAAACACCTGCTCTGTGCAACACCTTGTGCAAGTCAGCCTCCACAGGGCACGGTGCAAGCCTTGTCAGGCCCCACAGGGTTGGTCTCGGGGTCCAGGAGAGATTCCCCAGCAATCCCTCAGCACTGAGCAATCTCCCAGGCAGCCCGTGATCTGCGCTCCAGGCAGGATGTCATACCAGGCAGCCCAGGAGGCTTTGTCAATCTGGCCACCCCGGGCTTGTTTTGAAATCCTGGCAGGTTTAAAGCAAATGCCATAATTACTGATGGTGACAGTGAGAACAGGAGTAATTAAAGGACTGTCATCTGTCACATGTGCCTCCAGCACTGCGAGGTGCGTGGAGAGGCTTTGGCTTGTGTAAGTCACCAGGAGCTGCTGGACCTGCAGGGGCTGAGCAGAGACCTGCTCCACTCTCCCCTTCTTGTAGATGAAAATGTCTAAATCAGGAGGCAGAAGAATCACCTTTTCCTTGGCCATGCACAGCACAACCAGGGCTTTCTCTGCCACGGGGCTGCCTGGAGCCCGGGAAGGTTTTGGGTTTAGCAGCGGCAGAACAGAGAGGCTCCTCTCACCAAACCAAACCCCTGCAGCCAGCAACTTGTCACCCTTATTTCCTAAAATCCTAGAAGAGCTTGAGTTGGAGTGACCCTAAAGCCCATCTCATTCCCAAGAGCAGGGACACCTTCCACTATCCCGGGTTGCTCCTGGCCTTGAACCCTTTCCAGAACGGGACATCTGCTGGAATGTTAACTCTGAAGAGAAGTGAACATGGAAAGGGATGCAGAGAAAGTTCCTTTTTGCTTGGGCTGAGCCTGCAGCTCCCCATCCCAGCTGGCAGGGCCTTGGCAGCAGCTCAGAGCAGGGAGCTGTGTTATCCCACGCCGCAATCCTGCCCGGAGTGGCGCAAAGTTTTGGCAGGAGACCCCGGTGGTTTGTGCAAGTGCTGGGAGAGATTTGATAGCAGAATCTGCAAGCAGCCCTGGGAACCAGAGGCTTTTTCATGCATGGCTGGCTCTGAGTTCTCAAGGAGGAGACCCCCAGCCCCTCTGTGCTCCCTGTTCCCCCTAGGCAGACAGCAGGAAGGGGAATTAGAGCCGTAGGAAGTTCCTAAGCAGGCAGACACAGGTTTGCCTCCTGCCCCATCTTCTGTTGGTCAGTGATTTAATACATCCTTAGCTGGAGGTCCTGGGCCATTATGGGTAACCAGTCAGGACAGCCATGCCATGTTTATCTGAGCCTTTTAAAGATTTTTTTGTTTTGTGGTCATACTCTACAGCAACAAGTTTCTGCTTAATTAGGTGCTGGCTGGAAAAGCACCTCCTCTTAGAATCATGGAATGGCTTGGATTGGAAAGGACCCTAAAAAGCATCCAGTCCCACCCCTGCCATGGGCAGGGACACTTCCACTGTCCCAGGTTATTCCAAGCCCCGTCCAGCCTTGGGCACTGCCAGGGATCCAGGGGCAACCACAGCTGCTCTGGGCACCCTGGGCCAGGGCCTGCCCTCCCTTACAGGGAAGGATTTTTTCCCCAGTCTCCCATCTAGCCCTGCCCTCTGGCAGTGTAAAACCAGTGCCCCCTTGCCTACCTGCTGCCTGATGACTGCATTGGGAGCCCTTCCCTTCTGGAATGAGAAATTTCAAGAAGTTGTTCCCTGTTCCCATCCTCCAGTGCACCTCCCCATCCCACCCTGCTCGTTCCCAGTGCACATCCCTGCACCTTGTGGAGTTTCCATCTCTGTTCAAAGCAGCACATCCCATCCCGGGTGCTTTCAAGCTCTGTCTTCCTACATTAATAAAGGAAGGTGGATATCTGGGACAGTTTCCCTCTTGGAAACAGAAGTTTGGTGTGAGTGCCTCAAGGGTGGGCTGCTGGAACAGGGGCATGGTGACACTTTGAAAAGTCACTGAAAAACCTCTTGGGAAGAGTTTGTCACTTGAACTGCCAAAGCCTGAGAAGGGCAGGGAGGTGCAGGAGTGTCCCTGGACATTCCCCCTGTGTGCACATTCCATAGGAAGGTCCTGATGCCATTTCCAGGGTTGTGCCAGTGCTGATCTGTTGGCAAACTTGTGCCAAATCTCTCAGGGCTGCCCCAGGGACACTGGGAGTCACCAAACATAAAAAACCAGAATCCCTGGGCTTGGAAAAGCCCTCTAAGGCCATCAAAACCAACCATCAACCCAGCACTGGCAAGGCCACTGTTAAACCTTGTCCCCAGGTGTCACCTCCACAGGTTTTTTGAACACTCTTGGCCACGGTGACTCCACCACTTCCCAGGACAACCTGTTCCAGTGCCGGAACACCCCTTCCACTAAGAAATTTTTCCTAATACCTAATTTGAACCTCCCCTGGTACAGTTTGATGGGTAACCAGGTGTCTGATGGGCCAAACTCTGTGAAGAAGATGCTTGGGAACACTCCTTTTATTGAATACCCGCCCTGGCCCTTACCAGCCCTCGCCTGCAGAGATGTTTCCTTTCTTCATTTAATAACTTCCCAATTCTTCACTACCTTGTTACTCTTTTGATTCATGCCTCTCCCTGCAGGAACTAAAACCCATCTCCAGCTAATAAAACCAACTAATCCCAGGAGTCTGAGTCTTCAGGCAACTCTGAGGTGAAGCTGAAGGGCCCAAAATAACCCCTGGCTGCTGCAGCTGCCTCAACTTCCTGCTTGCATCAGGATGGAATTTAACATCAAAACAGCTCCAGGCTGTCAAGGAGCCCTGAGGAGGATGTGGCCACCCCATCCCAGCTCAGGAGGCAAGCAAGGGTTTGAGGGCTTGGGATGTGGGAGAGTGGAGAGGGTGCAGGAGGGAGCCTGGGGGCTCTCCCGTGCTCCTGGAGCTGTTTCCCAAGCCCAGTTGGACCCTGAGCAGCTCCTGCCTGCCAGGAATTCTCCCACACCCTTGGAGGGAGGGCGAGAGGCTTGCACAAGGCTGGTGACAGAGGAGGAGGCTGCTCTGGCCTCCAGGCTGAGCCTGTGCCTTTCTCCCCTGTTGTTGAGACTGGGAAACTGGAATGGGAACTGGGAGAGGGAGCCATCCCACCCACAGTGTGCCTCTCCCTGTGGCACTCTCTCCCAAAGACAGATGTTTCCCAAATCTTATTTTCATGTCCTGAAATCTCACTGCAGGCAGGGAGCAGAGAACAGCAGCCCCTCGTGCTCTGGGACCATGGAGGTGATGAGGAGGAGCTCCAGCTTGCCCAGGGATGCTCTCACTCCAATGTTTCTCCTGCAAAAAAACCAGGATATTAGCACAAACTCTGTGAGTTAGGAGCAGGTACAGCTCTGACTGAGCAGTGTGTGGGAGCAAACAGAGAAATCCTGATTTTTATTTCTTACCTCTTCACAGAAATTCTCCAGACAAGTACAAGCCCAGGCCAGAGAAGGGAAAGACCTCAGGGTTCAGCTGTCCATGGCCACGCTGAGCAGAAATGTCGTGAGTTGGCTGAGACCTGATGCTGTTGAAGCACAATCCAGGTGACAGGAAAGTGGTGCAGGGACAGGACATGCTGATATTCCAATGTGAGTGCTGCTTCAAACCCTCATTTGTGAGCTGTAAACCTGAAATGGGGACATTTGGGGATCCTGCACAC
This sequence comes from Regulus satrapa, assembly GCA_013396955.1. NCBI lineage: Eukaryota > Metazoa > Chordata > Aves > Passeriformes > Regulidae > Regulus > Regulus satrapa. Next base: position 33,723 of record VWZN01001173.1, read on the forward strand.
AGAGACCTCCTGCCTGTTTGCTTGAATGTGTCATAATCCTGGACTGAAGTGCTCTTTGGTGCTCCTGGGGTCCCTGGAAATGCCATCCCAGCATTCTTCAACCATAATCAGGGTGCACCTTGGGGCCTGAGGCACCTGCAGTCCATTTCCCAGCCGTGTAAGCTCCCTGGGACAGAATGTTTGTTCCTTTACAGGGGATCCAGAACCCCTCAGCAGTGCCAAGCAGGAATTGTCATTGTGGCTGTTCCTGGTGTTAACTGCTTGGTCTGCTGAGCTGGGGGACATTGTAAAACCAGTAATTCATTTTAACTGAGTCTCGCAAACGGCCTGGGAGGTGCTGGGGGCAGCTGGAGGTGATAATTCCATGCACAGGTGAGGTGGGGACAGCGTCCTAAGGCAGCCCTGACTTCCCAAATCCCACCCTGGGCACATCCCTGCCGTGTCTCCCTGGGGCTGTGGCCAGAGCCATCCCCACCCTCTCTTTCCAGGGCCGTGGATGTGATGCTGGATGGTCTAGGAGCAGCTGGGCCCTGACTCTGTGCAGGGTGGTGGTGGTGGATCAATACCTGCCCTGCATGGCTCAGCCTCCTTGTCAGGGAGATCAGGCAGGGATCTGCCTCCAGATGTGCTCTGAGATAGGGGCTGGCTGCTCTTTCATGGTTACACGGCAGAGGGATGCCAGAATCCACAGCTAATTACTGCAGAGCAGAGCTAATTACTGCAGGGCAGAGGAGCTGAACAGGAGCTGGCGTGTGCCCAGGGGAGCAGGGAGGCCAGAGGGGCCTGGCTTGGATCAGGAGTGTGGCCAGCAGGCCCAGGGCACTGACTGTCCCTGTGCTGGCACTGCTGAGGCCCCTCAGGTGCTGGGGACAGTGTGGGACCCTCGCCCCAAGAAGAAAATTGAGGGGCTCAAGAGGGGCTGGAGCGTGTCCAGGGAAGGGAACAGAGCTGGGAAGGGTCTGGAGCACCAGGAGGGGCTGAGGGAGCTGGGGGGGCTCAGCCTGGAGCACAGGAGGCTCAGGGGGAATTTCTGGCTCTGCACAGCTCCTGACAGGAGGGGACAGCCGGGGGGGTCGGGCTCTGCTCCAGGGAATAGGGACAGGAGGAGAAGGAAACAGCCTCAGGCTGGGCCAGGGGAGGTTTAGATTTGATTTTGGAATAAATTCCTTTACGGGAAGGATGGTCAGGCACTGGCACAATGTCCCTAACAGACTCCCCAACCCCTGAGACGTTCAAAAGCAGAGTGGATGTGGCACTCGGGGATGAAGCCTGGCGGTCACCGCGGCGTTGCTGGGTTAATGGCTGGACTCACAGCTCCT
>VWZN01001174.1:23829-35321 GCA_013396955.1 Regulus satrapa
GGTTCAGAGGTGAAGAGCGTATGTCTTGCAGAAACGAGCTGTGTGGCTAATTTATCACTTGCCTTTGAGCCCTTAAGTCATGGCATTCTATACCACCTAGGTCAGAGTATCACAATCACTGTGGGGATTACATTGTCAAAGACTGCAGTACATACAGCAAGCTCATTGTACTGTTGTCTTGGTGCAAACTGCATTTGAAGTTCACATCTAAGTGTTCTGTCCTCTTCACAGAAAATAATAGATCCCCCTTGTTATTATCCCTCAATAGTGTAATGAGATATCTTGCAATGGGTTTTTGTGAATCTCTGCTGCAGGAGGCAGCTCCAAAAAATTTTCAGAACCATCAATTTTGAGAAAATGTCTGCCTTCCTTTGGTTTTTCAGTACGAAGAAGATTAGTTTACTGGAATTTTCAATCATATAGCAATTGATCTACATATTTTCTCAGGATTGTTTCTTACTGTGAGTATTCATGTTATTCACCATTAAGTGTGATAATAGATCATGTATTGGGGAAGATCTTTAAAATCTCTAGTTTTCAGAATAAAAATTTGTGGAAGAACTCTGTAAAATCATTTTTATTTGGGTGTGTTTAAGCTTTTAGCTAATGCAGCTGAAAGCTTAAGCATTAATGTTTAGGTTTAGTCATTAATGCTATTTAGAGAGCAAGACTCACCTCCAAGACTTTTTTCCTTTACCTCCTTATTTATTCTCACACCAAACTTGTGCTTAGCAAAGATTTAGATTTAAATCACCATGCTTGATGGCAGATAGGTTTTGTAGTGAATTTTAGCAGCTCACATCTTCCATTATTGTGGCCTGGTGTCAAAAACTAGAGACAAATGTCTCGAGTGCACAGAGGTTACCACAAAGGAACCACACAGCTTCTTCCAAGTTAAATTTCCTACTGCATTTATAGTAATTTGCCGTATGTTTTATTTGGAATCTGATTTAATTGTTTTGTATGTGTTTTAAAATGGGAATGTTTGCTGCTTGGCCATACATGAAATGAGAGATGACAAAGAAATGTGATGCTTGCAATCATGCTGCTCAAGCTGCTCCTTATTCCTTGTGGCATGTTTCAGTTTAAGAATACTGGTTTTATCCCCTTCATGTGGCTATTTAGCTCATATTGTAACAGCTCATGGGTTAAAATTGAAATGTCATAAAAGTTCTGTTCATTCACACTATCATGTTATCAATGCCAGTGAACCATCAGGAAGCAAAAGAGTTCAGAGTTGATCTGAGTGTTAAAAGTTTTAAACAAACTTCCCATGGTTCATCTCCAAAAAATGTATTCTGTGAATAAAGAAAATTATTAAAAGTTTTTTATGCTAGTATAAATAGCTCTAGTAACCTTTTATTACTTAGTCTGTGTTCTTTCCAGTGGAGAGGAGTAGTCTGGTGATGCTTTTGATATGGAGTAAAGTTTTGATCTTACAGATTTTGATTACTTTCAAATTGTGCAAATATTTCTGTGGAAATTTGCTATAACTGTTGTTTTCCTAGAAATTCATGTCTCTAGCTATTAAAACTGTGAGTTGTCTTTGAAACTGACTTGTAGTTTAACTTTTCAGTTTCAGTTTGAGATTTTTGGTATCATTATTTTTAACTGAGAAAGTTGATAATGACTGCATGCAACTTTGAAAATACTGTCTTTAGAAGAAACTTCTTAGAGAATAAGCTCTTTAAAAAGCAAACTGTTCTTTAAGCATCAGAGCTGATGAAACTTACTTTCTGCTAGATTTACACACTTTTATCTTTCTCCTCCCCTTTGCAGTGTCTCCCCTGTCTTCTGCCTCTTTTGCTGGCCGTGCAGCTGCACATGCCATGGCTGGGGTTGGAGCTCTGTACTGATTGACTGCTACCTTTTGGAGTAGTTAAGATGTGAGTCTTAATACCGGCCTTTTCTACATAGCAAATATGGATTTTAGTGTCTTCCACTAGCAGCTGGTTATTTTGGGGTGGGATTAAATTGGGACTTGAGGAAATTTTCGTCTTGAGTCTGTGTTCAAATTTGATCAAAGCTAGTCAACAGATTTCAAAAGCAACCAGCTGTGGGGAGTAGTCAAGAACTTCTGTTAGAAAGTAGTGTTGTGAATGCTTGATAAACCCTTACTGGGGTGAGGAATTGTAAAAGAGTTTCTGCTGCATGTTACTTTCTTTCCACTTTTTTTTTCCTCCACTAGTTTGCCTGTGTGTTTTCACTTGTAATTTAACTTAGCTTCCTGTTCTCTCTATTCTCTGTGGCCCCCAGTCTGACATGCAAGTGCACATGCTCCAGCGCAGAGATCATAGTGCTAGATCACTGGATGCAACCGCCACCTGAAGGCTGGCACATGAGCTGGAAATGCCATAATAATAGATAATTCTGGGAGCTGCTTTTGCCTAGAGGTTGGAGCAGATGACCTCCTGAAGTGTCTCCTAACCTCAGATATCTTGTGACCCTCTGATTATATTCCATTTTAGAACAGGTAGATACGAATTTCACCAAACTCCCTGCATTCCTATATCTCCTGTTCAGGTTTCTCATACTGAATCTTCTGTGAAAGGATTTTTAAATTTTCTTTTTACCTTATTTTAGGGCCTTTTCATTACTATAGCTACTGACATTCCAATTTTTCTGAATTTGTGGCCTTGATAAAGGATTTTTAAATTTTCTTTTTACCTTATTTTAGGGCCTTTTCATTACTATAGCTACTGACATTCCAATTTTTCTGAATTTGTGGCCTTGATAAAGGATTTTTAAATTTTCTTTTTACCTTATTTTAGGGCCTTTTCATTACTATAGCTACTGACATTCCAATTTTTCTGAATTTGTGGCCTTGATAAAGGAAGTCTTGATATATTTAGAGTGAATGTTGAGGAACTTAGTATATATGGTTAAAAAATATTCTTGCCATCTTTTCTCTAGAATGTTTTATTTTCACTTTTGAGGGTTTCAGCCATATAGAAACTTGACTTTAATAAAATGAAAAATAAAGTAGATAATACATTTGAGGCACAGTTCTATTCTAGGTCATTTGTAGATTGGAAAAATGTACATTCTTGTCAGAAATTCATAAAAATTAGCCTACTTTAGTATAACTTTACATCCAGAGCAAAAATCAGCTTTCTTCTTCTGGAAATAAATAATGTGGAAGATAGAGGTGTGGTGTTCAATTGACAGTAGACATGCAGGTCTGAAAGAGATTAGGTTAATTTCTGAACCCTTGCAGTTGGGCAAAAGTTTTGTCTAGTCACTTGGATAGAACCTGTGACAGGAGAGTAATTAGCTAAAAGATAAAGATAGCCTTTTATATAAACAGTGATAAATAGGATTGGAAGTCCCATTAAAATGTAACTATATGCTATAAAAATGGGATTTTAAAATTTGATATGAATTCAAATTCCTTATTTATATTCACTGGTCCATTAACTATTAAGGAAAATTTTTATGCAGGCAAACAGTCTGATTTGCAGTGATTTGACTTCTTAGATGTGTGGATTGTTTCAAGGATTGCATGAGCTACATCTTAGTCAATTTGAACTATAATTTTTATACTGCTGTTTTTGTGTGGGAAATATGTATATATTTTTTTGCAATATTTATGAAAAACTAAGTTTTAAAATGTCAAAAAATGTTTTATTTGTGTGGCTGTCATCCCACTGGCAGATTTTCTCCTCTGCTAAAGAACTCAAAAAGTAGTGTATTCGGAACACTTCTGGAACTGGCTGCTGTGCATTACTGCAACATAAGAAGTAATCCAACTTAAAGAGTTCAGTTGAGTACAAATACAGTTTACTGGAATAGAGAAAATGCAGCCAAGCCAGTGACATGAGTGGACTGGAAAGCAGTGCAGTGGTATTACTGACCTGCAGTTATGGTGTAAGATGCTGCTGATTATGCATAAGGAAAGCATCATTTTGAAGATACTGAAAGCAAAATTATGGTAGGCAGAGAAGCATAGAAATATTTATAGGAAACAAACTTAGGGGAGAAAATGGACGAGATCTTGATGGTATATACTGTAAAGATGTCTCCCATTATGTAATTCAGTGAAATATCTTTTGAGGTGTTACACTCAGGCCTATTGATTATGATGCAGCATATGGTAATTTATTTTTCAGATCAAATCCAGTTACCCAGGAATATGATTGAAAACAGTATGTTTGACGAGGAGCCCGATGTGGTTGACTTGGCAAAAGAGCCTTGTTTACATCCCCTGGAGCCTGATGAAGTGGAATATGAACCAAGAAGCTCCCGTCTCTTGGTGCGTGGCCTTGGAGAGCATGAAATAGATGATGATGAAGAGGACTGTGAGTCATCAGCAAAATTGTTGGGGATGTCCTTCATGAACAGAAGCTCGGGTCTGCAGAGTACCATGTCTGTATGTAGGCAAAATCCAAATGGGTCGTACTCAGTGCCCTCTACGAGGACCATGGTGGTTTGCACAGTTGTTTTTGTGATTGCATTTTCATTGTCAATAGTGATTTATCTTCTTCCCAAGTGTACATTTACCAAAGAAGGCTGCCATAAAAAAAATCATACAATAGAACTAATTTACCCTTTGGCAACCAATGGAAAACTATTTCCATGGGCAAAAATTAGACTTCCTCCTGATGTTGTACCACTGCACTATGATCTTGTCTTGCAGCCAAATTTAACTACTCTGAAATTTAAAGGCTCTGTAAAAATAATGGTCAACATCCTCCATGTAACTTCGAAGATTATACTTCACAGCTCCGGACTTAATATCACCAAGGCAACAATTACTTCAGCACAAGGGCATCAAGCAAAGCCAGTTGAATTCCTGGAATATCCATTGCATGACCAGATTGCGCTCATGACTCCAGAGGCTCTCCTTGCAGGACAGAACTATACTGTCAACATGGAATATTCATCTAATTTATCAGATACCTACTATGGCTTCTACAAAATTTCTTACAAGGATGAGAACTCTAAGCAAAGGTATGCCTATTAATACAGCTTCTCTGTTCTGTCACTTCTAGATTATGCTTTGACAACAGAGGTAAAAAGGTTGGGTTTTTTATTGTACATTTTAAGCAATTTATTCCTGTTGAGAAAAAGCAGTCTTTAATCTCTTGATTAATGTACCTGAACAATGCCTTTCATGGGTGAGTTCCTTAAATCTGGGCAGCCTCTCCTACTGTGAAATATACTTCAGTGTGGAGGTGTAGGTAGTCGTAGTGTGTTGGTTTGTTAAATTTCTAGTTTTTCTCTTTGGGAATTCTTCCCATATTTCTTGAGCCCTTCAGCCTCAAGACGGGGACTGAGGGAGTGAAGTCCTGTCATCATAGGAAGAGGCCAGGTTCACGGCCACCAGAGAAACACAGTGGGGTGCAAAGGGATTGTCGTGGTTTTTTCCCTGGTAGGGAAGACAAGAGTCTCCCTTGAAAATAGAGATTAAAAAAAACCCAACTCCCTCCCTCCGAATTATTTTGATTTCGAAATTAATGGGATTTCAGGCAAATGTATGGGAATAAGGAATAACAGTTCTTTACTAGTGTGTGTAACAAGGCGCACTAAACAACAGCACCTGTAGCAGTGAGATAACAAACAGAGCCAGGGTTCTCCCCTCTGGTATAGTTGCAGTCACAGCTGGCAGNGAGAAAGCACCTTCTCCTCTCTCCTTCTGCCGAGTGATCCACAGTGTCCTCACCCTGTCTTTTATCTGGCTTGGCCCAAACTCGTTGTTTCCCTCAAGTACCCACATCAATAACTAGGGGACTAATGGTAGAAAATTGTATAGATAAGAAAGAGAAAAACAACTCTGCAACAGGGATGCATCACACAGTCCTAAGGGAGCTGGGAGATGTCATTGCCAAGATGTTCCAGTTATGTGAAAAAGTCATGGCAGTCAGGCAAAGTTTCAGGTGGCTGAAGAAAAGGGAAACATTGCACTTACTTTTACAAAGAAAATTAGTGCTTTTTATCAGAAAGATTAGTAAAATTTGCCCCTCCCTCTACAATTCAAATAGGCCTTATGCTAGTCATGTACTTAAGAGTGTTCATGCCTTTGTGGACAAGTAACTATCTATGCAGGTGTTGTAGAAAGAGTGTGCAATAAAGAGTGGTGCAATAAAAAATGAAAAGCAGTGTGGATCAGCTAAGAAACTTAATGCAAGCATTAAAAACATTTCCATTTTAATACAAGCATTAAAAGCATTCCCATGAAGTAAGCAGGCATAAGAATACAGTGGGTGTAGAATGCAAAAGTCACCTAAATTATTAAAAATAAGTGGGTTTTTTCCTATTCTGGTGTAGCTGCAGCTTTCTTTTATTTTTTTGTATTTACTTAGTAGAAAGAGAATGCATAATTGTTCACAGAGGAAAAAATATAATCTATGAGTAATTTTTTGTTCAAAAACAGGATGTAACATGTTTTAACCTGTATGTTTTTCAGTAAATTCTTTTCAGACAGCTATTCAATGACATAATCATTTGCATTGCCTTGCCTGCCTCTTCTTTTTTGCGGGGGTATTGTCTCTGTCTACTTGTTGTCTGGAGTTTCACAAATGTAGATTACTCTGGTAACCTCTGTTGCTACTGAACTCTGCTACTGTATGGAACTCAAACTATCAAGCTGATTTTGCAAGATAATGCATTTTCTTTTATTTAGTTTTACTTTCTTTTGGATATTTTCAATATTAATCTTCATGAAAATATAAAATTGTGAAATAACTCAATTTGTTGCCAAAAAAAAAAAAAAAGGAAATGGGCCTTGTTTATATTTTTTTACAGAATGGTTCTTTATTCTTTAGGGTTTTTTCTGCACAATCTTGTGGTTAAACTGCATTAATTTGTCAGAGGGAAGAAAAGAGTAAAAAGTTGAAAACAGGCATCCAGTTTAATCTTGTGCTAGCACTTTGCCTTCTTTAAAAAACTGTATATACAAAAATATTCAAATTGTGGTGCAGAACAAATAAACCCCCCAAACACTGGTGGACAGCTTGGCAGTAGGTTTAAAAAAAAAAACAAGGAAAAAAAAGCACAATTATTATCATTTTCTCTGTTTAGCTCCAGTAAATATTTCAATTAGTAGACTCGTTGAACACTGCACTGTCTTGCAGGTGCAGAAGTCAAATATGCTCTCCATAAAAAGCCATAATTTCCGTAGCTAGTTAGTTCAAAAGTAGTGGAGAAGGAATGTGGACTCCTGAGAAGTCTTCTTGTGATATAAATAGTTGTTGGATTAGAGACAAGACAGTACATGAACTTGGACAGAACCCATCTATTAGCCAGCACAGGGAACAAGCATCAGTTAGATGAACTGTGGGAACATCTGCAGGAAATGGCCTGGCAATTAGATAAAAAAGCTTCCTTGCAGTCGTATCTACTGTAGAGGTTTCCAAACTCCTATTTAGTAGGCACGTTCACTGGTTTAATTTTACAGTCTTCTCTTCCCTCTCTCTGGAAACTGGCTGGTTTGTATTTTGGTGATTGTTTGTTTTGTAAGTGTTTTATTCCAGGTGCATTCTTCCTTGTTTAGAAAGCAAAAAATAGCCAAGAAGATTACTTCTCAAATAGGTACATTATTGGGTTCTTAAGAAAAAGTTGTGAATGAAACATTTATTCTGAATGGCCCAGCCTTGTCATTTACTGTTCAAAAAGTTATTCCCATAACATGATTTTAGAGTGTTTGGGAGGGAAATTACTGTTCTATCTGAAAAAAAAACCAAAAACCCTGACATTGATGCTTTTAATAATTTTTATTTTGCTCTTCTCTGCTCTTCCCATTAGGTGGTTTGCAGCAACTCAGTTTGAACCTCTGGCAGCAAGGTCTGCTTTTCCATGCTTTGATGAACCAGCCCTTAAAGCTACTTTTTCAATCAAGATCAAAAGGGATGAGAAACTTTCCACCATATCAAATATGCCAAAGGTACCACCTGCTTTTGTCAGGGAATTTTAGTAGAGCTGCTGCCTTGACAATCTCTTTCAGTGTTTTTGATTGTGTTTTTATTGCATTAATGTCCAAGGGATTGATCTGAGTGGGTAAGCTATGAACTATAGGACTTTATCAACTCTTGTTCTCAAAGACTTGAACTTGAGTTGTAGAGAAAACAACTCTTAAATGCATTGCACAGTGCAGGATGTTACAGACAGTTGAATGACTGAAGGATTCCTGCTGAAATTGAATGTATAGTTATTTTGTAAAGGCTGTGCTGTTGGTGACATTGGTCTCCACAGCCTTAAGGTTTGCTTTTGCACGTTCTGTGTTTGGTACCGCTGCACGTGTGCAGAGTGCTGGAGCACCTTCGGCAGTCGTTAGTGTAACTAGCACCAGAATATGTGAAAGATGTGCCTCATCTGAAGGATGTGCATCTGTGGCTGAGTGAAGGGAGGTGTGGTATGAATACAGACAGAGTCAGCTCCAGAATGTAAATGAGAGTTCTGACATTCCTTCAGCTGAATTTTTTGGACAAAGTCTTGTAAGAGCTTATCTGAATTTTATGGTGATGTGACGTTTTATACCATTATGCCTTTGGACGAACCTTTATGGAAGCGTAATTCATTTAGACAGATGAGAAAGACTAACATACAGACACTAACATACAGACACTAACTAGTCTGTGTCTGAACTAGGTGTTCTCTCATCAAAACATTACCACCGTTTATTACCCAGCAGTAACTCAGTACTGAAATTGATCTAATCAGTAGTGAAAAAATTACATCTTTGGTGGTGCTGGTACATTTATTTATACGGTGCAGGTTGGGTTCCAGAAAGTTGTGTAAAGCTCAGGTGCTGATGCAGATGCCTTTTTTTGAAAACCAAGCTAATAATTGCAACCTTATGAGATAGTATCTTTTCATGGTGTACAAACATTTATTTGGATTCTTAATAGTGATTAATTTGGATATAGAACTTAATAGTTCTTAATTTGGATTCTTACTGTAGTGATTCTTAGCAATTACAAGAAGAAATGGACTCTGGTGGACCAATCTTCTGTTTTATGTAGAAAGGGCGCTCATTCTCCTCTGCTGGGAGCTGGGCAAGCGGCTGAGGCATCTTTCAACAGCTTCCCAAGTTCTTCATGTACGGAAAATAAATAGTGGTTTAGCACTGCTGCATACATCCACAATTAGTTCTGTTGGTCAGAGCAAGGTGCTGATATTGTCAACGTTATGGATTAGAGCCCCCTAAGGGCCATTCATTTGGGCTTGGATTCCCTGGTCCTTGTAGGTTCCTTCCAACTCAGAATATTTTGTGGTGTGTGCAGCAGATATTGCTGAAATTAATAATCTATTCCTACATAAGCAAGAGATCTCAGGAGTAGGACTTATCAGCTAGTGTGTACATCACTTACTTGGCAGTATATAGTGTTCGACACAGATTAAGGCTAGAAATAAACTGCGTCTTTTGGGTCTGTGGAACTACCTTTCGTGGTTTTGTATGTCCTGGTTTTGGTTTGGTTTTGGTTTTTTTTTTAAAATGAGGATAACTAATTTTTAAACCAGTTTATCTGTAGCTGCAGCAGATTTTCTTAAATAGACTGTTACCTCCTTATGAAACAAAAACTGTAATAAAGGCAGAAATTTATTAATTTACTGGAGGAATTCAGAGATGGCATTCTACTCATTTATAATGGTCAGATTAAATTGTTTTATTGGTTGCATCTTCAAGTTTAAAAATCCATTTCCCATTAAGGTTGACAGTTAAACGTTACAACGTTGTTTGATTTCACATGATCTTGTCTAAAACTAAGGTGATGGTTGTTGGTTTTTAAATGTTTGTGCGTTCTGAAAACAAAATCATGTATGAAGTTTCAGAATTTATGAACTGCCATCTCTCTCTCCAGGCCTTTAGTATACTGCACTATAGTGGTTTTAAACATTTTGCTTTGTTCTTTTTGTATTTTATGTTTATGAAGGAATGGTTAGAAAAGTACGGCATATAGCATGCTTTTCTAGGACTAGTATTAAAGAAAAACTGCACAGAAACAAAGATGAGGTACAGTACAGTATCTTACTTCTGTATGGTACCTTACTGTGTGCTCAGAAAACTGGGCACACCACTGCTTTTGTCAGCGTGTGTTTCAGCTGGGTATGTTTTTGCTTTGAAATAACTGAGTTCTTAGGTTTTCCTTAGTTTTTAATATGCATTCTTTTTTGATTTGTAAAAGTGGATCTGAGGAATATTTTGTTCAATTTTATAATAGTAAGTATGTCTGGTTACCTAGTTTTGCTGAGACTTATGGAAAGAGACAAACATTTAACTCCTGTTAACACCAATATTTTTAGTAGGTTATGCTGAACTGTGTCTCTGGTCTAGCCTAACACTCCCTTGAATTAATGCTGATCTGTATGTTGATTTTGGATTATACTGGGACTTTAAACGTGAACCAAATTAGATTAACTTCTCCAACAGAGTAGTTGTTTGGTAATACTATGTAATAAAACTCAACAAATAATTTTTGAGTATATAAGCGTGTTTCATTTTCCTAAGTTTGTTACGTTGTTGTAAGTATCATCACTCCTACTGAAATATAACAAAAATATAATGTTTGTGTATATTATATACATATATATTGTATATATATTGAAATATATATAGTATATATTGAAAAATGCCTATAAAATGTTTGTAGCATGAAATAATTACTTAACATTGATTTATTTTGTCTTAGTGTTCTTTTGTCTGCATTAATAATGCTGCATTTCCCCTGCAGAAAGCCACTACACCTGTGGCAAATGGAGTTGTTGAGGATGAGTTTTTTGTGAGTTTGAAGATGAGCACCTATCTAGTTGCTTTTGTTGTTGCAGACTTGAAAAACATCAGCAGGAATACTAATGGGACTCTGGTAAGTGTCTGAATTTAAGTTCTGCTTCACTCTTCCCAAGCTGACCAGGTCACTAAACGAAACAAAAAGATCTCCAAACCAACAAGCAGACTCTCTCTCTTAAATGTATTTATCTTTTTGGTTTCATTATGCTCATCATAGGTAGGAGACAAAAGCCATATGCTGTAAAGTGGACTGAGGTGATACCAGACTGAATATACTTTTACAGCAAGGCACTCTGCATCAGTCTTGTTAACAGCGGAAATTTACAAAGTGTAAATTTCTTAAGAGCTTTTAGGGCTGGAAGCTTTAAACTCTTCTTTTCACTGCTTCATTTGTGAATAGTAATGTCATGCAAACCGGAAGTTGTGCTGAAGAAACATGACAAGTTTCCAGGAGCACCTACGTGTTGTTTCAAGCAGTGCCACAAAAATTTTCTGTACCTGCCAAGATAACATATCTAAAATACTTATGTCTTACAGTAAAGTAAATTTAGGCTGACTTTAAATCTGCTTTTAGTCACTTAAATACAGTTATTTAATTTTGTTTTTCCAAAGGCTCCAAACACCAAACCATAGCTCCTGCTTGAGCTTTGTCCTTTGCAAGGTTATGGCCTGTTTCTACAATGTGTGCAGTCAGAACAACTAAAGAATAAATGTGCTAATACTGGTAGATGCTCATTAATCTTATTTTAGAAAGTGCAGAAATTTC
>VWZN01001175.1:0-15884 GCA_013396955.1 Regulus satrapa
GTTAAATTGTTCTTACATCATATTTTATTAAGTTTTTTTAATGCTCATCAACTAAAACCGGTATCATTATACCCCACAAAAAGCCTGAATACCTGCAGGTTAGAAAATTCAGAACAATTTCTGTGGACCTATTCAAGCAATAGGGCAGAAACTTGATATCGACTTTGTGTCCCTACTATTGCTGACCATTAAATTTATCAAATGTTATTTATGTTTTAATTGGGGTGGATAAAAAAATCGTTATATTTTTCATATACATTTCATAATACCATATAAGCCTATCTGGCAATGTGTGTTTTCCCTACTGAAAAATAATCTTTCCTTCCCCAGTCAGTCCTTCTTTCTGCAGCAGGGATAATTTTTATAGCAGCTGTAATCAGATCCAGATGGAACATTTCCTGTTTCTTAGTATCTGAATATGCACCTTCGTTATGTCTTGAAATTACCATATCCTTTTCATAAAATAATAACTTCCTACTAACTCTCAAACATGGGTATATAAATATGAGAGTAGATTTCCTTCAGACCTGCCAGCAGTTTACCAGCAAGAGCAAAGCAGAAACAGAATCTGAAAGATCCAGGTAGGTATGCAGACATCAGGAAGAGGGGGTGTGGAAGGTGGGCACAGAATTCTGTGAATTACACATCAGGAAGAGGGGGTGTGGAAGGTGGGCCTGGGCATCCCTGAGCATTGATTTCTGGACCACTCCCTTTATTGTGCCAAAGAAAAATATCAAACCCAACATGAGGAAGAGAAATATTCACATTCTTTTTGAACTTGAGTGATATGAAATTCAGGACATGTCTAGGTGACTTCTGGCTTCCTCTGGAGCACAGGTCACAGAATTCACTTCACCAATCTAGAGGTCTGTCTCTCTAAATGCACTTAATCATTACAAAAGCATTTAATCTTAGGACCATCAAATGAAAAATCTTTGACACTCTATTAACCATTAATTATCCTAACTATCAAAAATATCCATGTTCTTTAAGTTTAAAAAAGTAGGCCAGTAGTGTCCTTCTAACTACGTTAATTTAGTAAAGATAAATTCAAAGGAAAAGGCATTTTAGTTTAATGAACCCGGGTTTACAAACCATTTACATGTATGTGATGTTGGCATGCAGTCAGAGTATGTGACTGTTTAAAGGCATAATGCAGAATTGCCACTCAAAGACCATCCTCTTGCTATAAAGGAATGTTGACCTAGGCTGGAAAGTTTTGGAAAGTTTTTGTAAGCTTCCCATTTGTGGATATAGGAAGGAAATGTCTGAACTTTGAAGAAATCACTGTCCACTGAAATTAATTTTTGAATTGGCTGTAAACCTTAAATACCCAACTGACCAGATGAACAACTTTGGACCAGATGCAAGTCTGTAAGTCTTTCAAAATCTTTCTGAATACTGTTTCAATCAAGAGAAAACAATGCTAGCTACTAGCATGACATTTCTAAAAGTTGATTTTAATTTGTACTAATTTGGTTCAACAAGAACAGGTCTCAGCTGAAAATGAAAAAAAAAATTAAAACAAATATATCATAATATCTAGAAGTAAGTAATCTTTAAAACTGTCATTTTAACAATTTTAAATGTGCAAGAGGGATGACCTGCTTTGAACACAGATGAAATCTTCAAATTGAATTTAGTTACAGTACCTCCTTAGTTTCTTCAGAAAATGCTTGCAGAATATCAGTCTGCCTGGTATAGTTTCCATTGGCGTCTTGTAGCCCCTGGAGAATACGTTCTCTCAGAACCAGGACAGAAACACGTAGCTGGTGCCAGAGTAGTTGCACCGTATGGATATCGACTATCACATTGACAGAATAAGACAGAAGCTTCAGGGAAAACTCAGTCTCTAGAAGAGCATGAATTTGTTCAACATGATCAGATATATCTTCACAAATATCCTGCAAAGGAAAAATAAAGTAGATATTTAGGTAAGGAAGTGGTCCTTTTATGGATCAGATCTATTTTTCATGTACTTTTAATTAAATGTAGAATAGATTTTTTTCAGAGGAAATATACTGTAATTAATACATTCAGACTATTTTCTTTTTTATTCATGGCAATGCTACAGCAACTGAACCAGCAGCTGTCCTGTTTGGCAGGTCTTCTCAGTAAGCACAGAGACAGCACACAATAAAGAAGGATGGCACGACAAGATCACATGAATCACAAACAGAAAACTAACACCATAAAGTGACATCCTAGAAGACAGCAAGAGGAATGAAAGTGATAAGATTGCCAGGAGCTATCTTTCCTCTCTGCTACACACACTCGCATACACACATATACCCACTGGTTAAAACACAAAGAATCTGGTCTGTGCCATCACCAAAAAAAAAATTCATTTGGACACAGAATTTAAATCTAACCTCTGTAACCAAGCAGGACAAAAGTGTGGGATAGACTCAGTGGGAACAAACTATTTCTGCTACCCATTGCTGTCTGTGGTGGTGACAGGGCACTGTTTTTTGCATAGTCTTGTTCTGAGCACAAAACCGAACAGAAGATTGGTGGAAAATGAAAAGGAGAGAAAAGAGAGAAGCTGAAAACAGCTGTGTTGAGGAATAAAAAAAAAAAAGGAGAAAGAAAATATGGGTTACCAGGTTATAAAGCTAGACTTTTGATGGGATGGTATCCTCCAAATTTAACATTAATGATACAGATTAATAGGATTTTGCTGCATACAGAGTAAAATAATTTCAATTTATTCTTCATTTTCTTTGTGAAAGGATAAATCACTATACTAAAGAACACTTAGGCATACGTTATTGAGCAAACAACATTCTGTAACAATTCTGTTTTGCAATATTGTTAATGGTTTTTCCTCCTGGCCATAATGCAGTTTAATTTTCATTTCAATGATTAAAAAAAGATTGTGTCCAGTAACTATAATTTTGAAAATTAGATACAGTCTACAAAAAGGGTTTAATATACCTCCATTTAGACTACTTATGTGAACGAGTTTAAGGATGTGCCAGACTCAAAATGAGTTTTTAATACTTTCAAGCTTCACATATACACTTACATGTGGAATTCAACCACCGTATGGATTCTCCAAGTGGTAGAAAACAGAAAGCCATAAGAAAGTACTAACAATGTACAAGTATCCTCTGACAATTGTTTGACAATGTACTGAAAATATTGGCTAATGATTCTAGATGATATTCTAAATCAATAATTCAGACCCACACTTCAAACAAGTTTTCTCTTGATGTTCCATTATGCTAGCTACAAAACCATCTCAAATTTATGAAGTAGACAAACTTTCCACAACAAACCAACTTGGTACTGAAATGCAAATCCCAGTGCTACAAGGGGTTTGAAAGAAGCAGATGTTCAAGAACATATGCTGTTAATTTTTTGCATAGCTTGCTAGAAGTTGCTCATTTTTCCTCAAAAAGCAAAGTCTACTCACAGACTACTGAGGCACACAGCAAGAGCCAAGAGCTTTATGTACTAACAAGGTAACTAGCAGCTCCTTACAGCTTCAGAAACATGGATAGAACCTAAGCCCAAACTTGGTCACATCTAAAATCACATTCTCTGATCTTTTCCTATAAGAACACCATGCCAGGAAAAGACAAAGCATCAGCTCTTAAAGGATTTAGGTTTTACACAGAATGGGTGGCTTACATAGAGCTTGTAAAAAAAAAAATAAGAGGGCACTTCTGATAGCCCCTTTCTTCGATTTTAACTGCCATATGATGGAGTGAAGGTGAAGGCTGTGGCAATGATACAGTAACAGTGTAAAAGTTAATGCTAGGCTTCAGGAAAAAATAGCTACCAAGAAATGCTAACTTTTGCCATGTAAGTTAATGCTGATTAGTGTTTAGAGGAACAGCATTCTAAGCTGCATCCTGTTTACGTGCATCTTTCCTCTACACTTGCCTGGCACAAACCCAGCATATTGCAAGGAAACAATATAATGTCAAATCTAGCCAACATTTTCTATCAAAGCTTTTTCTTTTTACTTTACCTGACATCTAGATTTACACATAATTCAGCAAAATTAAATAATTACACCTAGTACAGCTTTGAAATTAATAATTTTC
Organism: Regulus satrapa; assembly: GCA_013396955.1. Taxonomy (NCBI): domain Eukaryota; kingdom Metazoa; phylum Chordata; class Aves; order Passeriformes; family Regulidae; genus Regulus; species Regulus satrapa. Next base: position 4,056 of record VWZN01001175.1, read on the forward strand.
TGTAAGAATTCACACTGGTTCAAATACTGCACAAAAAAGGGACGTTATGTAAGTTTATGATTTTATTGAGGCTCAGTATCAAGACCTGGTACAACACAGTTTCGTTCTCCTTATTCTTCCTAATTCCTTGTAGGTGACAGCATTAGATAGAGAAAAACCCGCAGTACCCTGTTTTGTGCCTTCCTATGCTCTGTATTTATAAATAAAGAGCAGTAGTGTCACAAGATAGTACCTAAACACAGTCATGAGTGCCAGGTGCTCTTACCAGAAGTGGCAGGTAGATAAAATAAATCATGCGCTTTTAAGAAATAGTCTATAGGCATCTGTTTGTAAATAAGCATAGTTCCAGGTCAATGGTAATAATATAAAGCCTATACATATATGTGGACACAATCTTCCCCATTTTAATAGTATATCGTTTCATGTAATATCTGTTCATGGAAGATATTATAATCTGATTCTTAGAAAAAACTGTTGCCAAAACAATTTTTATAATCATTATTCTCACATGTCAGCTAGGCTTTTTTTTTTTACACACAGTTTCCTAGCGATTTTAAGGTAAAGATTCTGTCATCCTCTCTTGGATTTTCCTGTAGCAGTGACTGTGGAATTTCTCAGGCTACAGGGGTTGTACCCCATTTGGCTGCCAACTGCCCACTTCACTCAGCCTTCCAGACAGCTGATCCTGTAATTTGCAGCTGCTGAAACCATCAGCCTGCTCATAGCCCTCCATGTCAACTAAAATAGCCTGAATTGCAAGCACTGTGATAGATGAAGAAAAAGCGCATAAACAAGAGCCAAGAGTCAATGAAAACAGCTCTGATATTGACTTTTAAAAGTATTTTCTCTCTGTTCCCTAAGAAATTGTAAGAAGTACACGAAACTACTGCAAGATGAAAGGTTGGAATATGTTGCTTATGAATTAGTATCAGTGACAGAGAAACTATACTGGAAATTTTGTTCTTTCATCTTGCAGTAAAACCTCAGCAGGAAAAATAGACTGCTACTGCATCTTACAACTGCTGTACATGGAAATGTAATCTCTGACTTAAGAAAATGTCTATTTGGCCCTTCCTTTTAATTGGTTTTTAATTTCTCAGAAGACCAATCAGAATGTACAAATTTTTCTCTTCAGAAAAAAAATGTAGAATATATGCCACTAAAAATTTTAAATTTATTACTTTAATTGAACTTGAAAATTACAAATTAACTCCCTGCACTACCCTTTTATACTTATGCATATATAAAAAGGAAATGAGAGATTTTTATTTCTGAACATCTTTTAAAATTGTCTTTTTCTTTTAAAATGCAGTCTGACTTCCCAAAGAAATAGTTTTTAATTTTTTCCCCTACATGCTGTACATTCAGTGTTACAATAAAGATAAAACTGTTCTATTATTGGTGAAGAGAAAATGCTACACACAATTTTTTTGCAGCTATTTTTAAGTGAACAGTTAAGTCAAACACAATAACCGTACATGAAAACCCTGACTTGGACTAAGCAGAGTGAACTGCCAGGGAAAGGCAGGGACTGACTTTAAGTTACCAACCTGTCAGAAAGTGATTGAAGTGCTACAGTGTACCTTGTACGGCTGTGGCATTCAGTGACTAAGGGAAATGAATGCATTTTACGAGGTGAAGAATGCAAAGGAAAGCAGCTACCAGCAGGGCTCTGAGATCACTGACCCTTGCCTTCTGCTGACACTGATAGCTTGGAAATACCTTGGTCTTCAAAGCTTCTCTGCTCTTCCCTCATGATACTACACATACCACTAATAGTTTCCTTTTCTGGCCCATCATGATTTTCTGTGCATTATTCTATTTTCCAGCTTGGCTTTTATTTTGATTGACTTACTCTCTACTTTAAGTGAGGAACATTTTACTTATTGCAAAATTCCAGTAAGTGGATCTAAGATGATCCACTTTCTATTGTACAAATATCATATAAAATTCTCCAAAGAGTTTTGAAAATAAATATTTGGTTTGGTGAGCTCTGAAAGTAGGCATGTTTCTACTGTGTTTTGGTATCTCAGGAACTGGTGAGTTACATTCTTATGTCCTGGTACTTTAAAATTTGTGGAAAATATGTCAAATCATCAGTTCCTTGACAGAACTGCTGAAAGACTAATGGTTTCACTGTAATAGTAACAAACACAGAGTTGCTCTGCGATAATTAATTAGATGTTCATGTGTTTTATTAGTTTGTTGTGTATGTATATTGGTTGACTATTTATCTGCAAAGAAAATAAGCAAAAAGAAAGGAAGAAGTAAGATATGAGATCATGCGCCAAGCACTTTAGGCTGAGGAAAAATGCCTGAAATATTTATGGTGAAACTCCTGTCTCAGGATTCCAGAAATTTGCATTTGTTTTGCCATATGGACCATTGCTGGGACCAAGGGATCAAACATACTGGGAACACACAAAATGATCCTTTTGTCCAGAACAGGGCAGTTGCTGCTGGAAGTTATTCCAGCTCACTTGCCAGGACCAGCTGCAGTGTCTTACAAACCTAGGCCAGCCCGTACTTTTTCTGCAGAGGGAATGGCTGCAGGGAAGAGAGGCTGCTACCAAATGTTTATTTCTCCAACTAAATTTAATTGGTAATTTAATGGAAAAAGACTTTCTGAACACAGCATTCACCACAGGCCAGATTCTTAATTACAAAGAAGTATTTGGTTCATCCAGGAATCTTTAAATAGCTGATGCACAAAATCACTCTAAGGCCTGTGGGTGGAACTGGAGAGTCACAGGAGAGGTTATGGCAGTAAAATGAGGCACATCAGAACTGAATTGAAAGAGTACTGTGCAGACAAGTCTGTAGACAACACTTCTGAGGTATTCTTGACAACAGTAACGCTGACGCGAGAATTACATTTGTGTAAGAAAGTGCAAATCCAAGGTGCACGTAGCAAATAAGTTGCTGTGGGAAGTGATGCAACCTCTGCAACTAAATATTGTTTTCACATTCCTGAACTTCCACTGGTTCTACTGCACAATGTGCCTACAGCTACAACCTAAATGCCCTCTGAAAGCTTCAAAATAAAAGGTATGTTCTTGTATCCCCAAGCCCGCAGTGTTTAGAGAATTTTCCTAATAAAATTATCACTGTACAAAATTCTTTCTATGCATAACTGTACAAATTTTCATTTATCATACTTTAGTCATACTAAAGAAAACTCATTTTTATCAAGGCTTAGCTTCGAACATTTTGAATAAAATATCATGTTTGTGCTGACTGAAGTCTGGTTTTGTACTACACTATGGAAGACATCATTGCAGAGGTACTCTATAACAGTTCTTCACACAGAAGATAAATAATATTGAACAGTGCAGTAGAGTAGAAGGTTTTGTTTCTAGCTACTTCTGATAAAAAGGAAAAATACCAAACCCTTACAAAAACCTAGTCAAGCAAGTGGTAATAAAGGTAAAGTTTTTCAAATGCCTGTTCACTGGATAATGGTAATTATGTATATATTTCTAAATTACACTGATTATTTAAAATCACAAAGAAAAAAAATGTGCTAGCTTTATACTAAGCACATTCATAATGTGTTATATATTCATATCTCTAAATCGAATATCTATTCATATTTATGAAATGGAAGAGAGAAGACTTATTAAAACATCCTTCAAATACCTCATAGTCCTCTTCACATAACTCATTTTCCACCATAATAGAAGAATTTAGGTATCTTTTCCAGCTCTCTTGATAACTACCTTTGATTCTTACTTTTTTGACTCTCTCTTCTCAGCACTCTCCTGCTTTCTGTATACCATATATACTAGGTGTAATTTAAAAGCATTTCTATCTATTTAAAATTACCACACAGAAATAAAAATTGAGGATGCAAACGGAAGTACAATTTACTCAAAGTGAACATTTACACTCTGTAATAGCTAAGCCAACCAGCTCCTGGTAGCCTGGCCAGGACTAGGTAGATTTCCACCTCAGTGTAGAAGTTGTTGACTGGCTGTGAGAGAACCCCTACTACCATTCCATGCAAGACATACAAAAAGTTAATGCTTTTTAAAAGTCATGCGAGCTATGTGAAGAATCAGAAAGAAGACCACTCCTATTATTTGATCATAATTTCCATAATTTTATCTTCCATAATATTAAGTAGCTAGCAGAATTGAATGGTATTGCACAAATTGTTCAATAATTTTCCAGAAAAGCTTGGTATTTTGAAAACAGTGAGTTTCAAACATCTATGCTGGCAAGCTATTACCCTGACAGTTCAGCTTTGAATGTGTCCTGCTCTTGTTCTCTTCTAATTTTCAGATTGAAGATGATTTGGAATTACTCTTGGCATAGAGTAAGGAAATTTCAATAATTGTTAAAGCTTTCTGCAGGGCCATAGGAACTTCATTGTCTGAGCTCTGTTTTCTGGTGACACAATCTGGTTTTGTTGCTTCTACAAGAAAATGGGTGCATCCACCTTATTTTTTTCAGTTCATAGATTTCTTTCACAAGACTCAGGGTTTTATTAAAATCCATAAATTTAAATAGAGTCTTAATCAGCTGCTCTCAAAAGAGGAGTTTAGGTAAAAGAGAAAAAATCTTGGAAAAAAGTCTCATTCTTGAAATTATGAAGTTTTAAATTACAAACAAAATGTATGTCTACATAAATAGCATGAAATATTTTGGGCAGCAACGAACTACTGAATAAAAGGAACTTCAAGTTCACACAAGAAAAAAATTCAGACCTTCTGCATAGGCATGCAGAACACAACAGAACTATTTTAATCAAAATATTTTGACGTGCTTAAGCCAAAGAATACTAACCCCATTCACTCTCTTTGACTGAAGCTTAGTGAGTATAACAGAATTTGATAAAGGATGGTGAGACTCTACTCTCATCTCAAATGAGATATGAAGAGTCAGAAGTGAAGAACTACCATCTGTGCCAGGTCTGCTGTAATGAAAATTGATAGCATGATAGGAAGTTTTCAAGATGAGTTGCTGTTTATATCACTTCAGCTAAACCTCCAAGAGCTTCTGTGACATGTTTTTGAAGTTATTTTCCATCAGCCATTATTTAGGACTGCAAAAGGGACAGAATCTCTTTTAGCCTTCATGACCAGAGTTCCCTGTATTGGCACTGTTTTTCCCTTTTATGTTGTTCAATAAATCATGGAATCATTTTGGTTGGGAAAGACCGAAAGCTAACATTTAATCAGTGCAATCTTATGGGAATTACTGAGGGCTTTTTGCTTGGTTTAGAAACATGGAAAAGAAGCCTTGGAGAGTCTATCTCACACACTGCTTGATGTTTGTGACCTTCCTGCCCTCTCTCCTGAACGACAAATATTCAAGTCAGTTGGAAAGCCCTTGGTAGATCTCTGAATAAGGGGGTACCAGTTACAAAGCACTCAGAGCATCTGGAGACACTTCCTGTAGTCTGAAACAGCTACCACCCACCCAGTGTACCAGGAGGCTTCTTCCATGCTGGATATCACTTACTGTGTTGTGAGAGTAAGGGTTAGAACATATAAAGCTGTGCGAGAAAAAATTTAAATATATAAATAAACAAATGTATTTCTACATAAAACCAAATGGTTTTTAAAAAGCAAATGAGAAAACACCTAAGTTTGCTATATTGAGAAAGAATTTGGAAGACAGGAAGAAAGCTGTTTTACATACTCAGCATCTTTTGTGAATGAAGAAATAGAGGAACACATTTCAGGAAAAAAACTATATGTCTGAAAGAAATCTAAAATGTACAAGATTTTTATTCTAATTTCTAATTTCTATTCTGTAATTGTACATGAAATTGATTTTGTTATGGAAAGAACATTTTCATCAGACTAATCAAGTCCCTTATCAAAGAATCAGAGAATGTCTTGGGTTGAAAGGGACCTTAAAGATGAACTCATTCCAATCTTGTTGCCATGGGCAGGGACACCTCCCACTAGATCAGATTGCTCAGAGTCCCATCCAACCTGGCCTTGAGTTTTCCAAGGAAGGAGCAGGCACAGCTTCTCTGGACAACTAATTCCAGAGCCTCACCATTTCCCCAGTAAATAATTTCTTCCTAATGTCTAACCTAAACCTAGTGCCTTTCAATTTGAAGCCATTTTACCTTGTCCTGTCACTACAGTTGCCAATAATTATGATTTTTGTGATTCCTAATTAGATGATACATTAAAAATTACTCCTCATTAGTTTCTGATATGGACAACATATGTCACAGAGAATGTTTCTGTGGGTTTTAACCTGAAATGCAATAAAGACAAAACTAAACGTACCCCCTCAGTTTACATCCACAAAAAGAAAAAAATAGGGTAGGGGGTTCTGCAGGTTTTTTAGAAGGAATATAATGGAGATTAAATTGTATACATGTACTTATGGGACTGGCTTGACATTCAAAGCTATCTGAACTATTCAAACCACATGCTTACATGGGATTTTACATACAAAGCAACTAACATATTAACTAGTATTTCATCCTGTCTGATTATTTCCAAAACTCACTGTCATCCAGCAGTCTATAATGTTAATACACATGTATATTTAAAAGTTTGTGTATAGTATCTTTTCAAAAAAATCATGTCCAGAATATACCTGATTTTTTGATTTCAATGAAAAAGGGTGCTGTACACGTAGAAAGTGATCAAAACCTGATTTTGCACCATATCTGCAGAAAATTGATCAGAAATACTTCTAAGATAAGCTAGTAAAAATTGCCATATCTACAACACAAAACACTTCCTTACAATCAAATTGCCTAAGAAAACTAAAATTCTATGTCAACAATAGTTGCTTGTTCTGTCTGCTCATAAATATAAGCATGACAGATGTTAGCATTTTAATACTAGAGTTGGGTATAAATATTTAAATTACACCTAATATTTTAGTTAGAAGTACTCAAATACACTGTTCTTGTAATTTTGAAGCATAGTATAACACTGCAGAACACATTCCAACAACATATTCCTGCAAGGCATATCTCCATGTTACAGCTCTGAGGAGACAGCTTGAGCTCTGTTAGGATAATTCTAATGGTGCTGAGTTTTTGGCTTTACAAGAGAATTTTCTGGTGTAAAACACTGACACATTTAATGGCTGTTAAGATGTTGCTGCTTGAGAAAGTACTTGTGCACCACACAGTAGGACTGAAGTGCCTTGAAAGAAGGAGGAAATGAGCTGCATTTAACTAAATATTTATTCATTTTTATGTATACATATGTGTGTATATAGAAAAATATATTTATTACGGGTTGCTAACTGGAATAAGATTCTTGATTTATAAAGTACTTCATAGTCAGTGTCATCATTTCCCATCTTGAGGAAAGTGAGATAAAATGGCCTGTGAGATAAATTGTTTCTTATGCTGACAGTAAACAGCTTTATCGCTAAACAAGCCTCTTTATAAGCCATTTTATTTTCAAGCTAAAGAGAAATTATAAATTATCTTTGTCTAGACTGTAGCTTTCATTGATGAGTGCAACTCTTGCCACTGTGCAGGCTCAGTGGGAAAGAGGAAGGTTGTTTCCCTGCCTGGGCTTGTAAGGCAACCCTTTGAAATTCAATAGCCAAACTTGTCTGTGCAGAAGTTAAGGAACCCAAGTGGCTTCAAGCTTCTAATGTGTGTTTGTCCTTTTAAGTCATGCGTAAAAACATATTTCCTGCAAAAATAGTCATCATCAATTTAGCCTTGACCTGAATCCTAAATGTAGGCCAAATCAAATCTTTTATCTTCCTCTGATAATAAGATTCACAATAAATGGCACTGGGTCTTTGAACTGTGATGTTCTGAAGTATAGACAGGAAAGAGGAAAGACAAACAGCACAAATTGCAAATGTCCATATTCCCATATCCTTGGAGCAGCTGAGCTGGCTCCGCAGAGCCCTGGCTGGGTCACAAGCTTTCCTCTGAGTGAAGGGGCCATGCCAGGCTGGGCTGGATATGAGCCTGGAAATACAGTGGCCCTGCTGGCACTCGGCACTGCAGCCCTGCCAGAGCCAGGCTCCCCTGCCCGGCAGGGCACTGCCCGGGCTCCCCTCCTGCACAGCTAACGGGAAATCCCCAGGCACACTGAGCCCACCTCTGGTAGGTTCTACCGCACAGCCGTCCCTACTGTTTTCCAGTACAACAATCTTGGAAAGGACCTGGGGTATTTTCAGCACCTCACAAAACTACAATATGTTTCTGTGCACGTCGTCTTCTAGAAAAACATGAAATCCATAAGGCTACAGAAAAACTAAAAGTATTTTCCTTTTCTCAACATGCCACAGTCAGATCAGCCAATCTTCGCCACTTTGTAAAACAGAGGAACCACTATATTTTAAAACAATCTTTTTATTTCTCTTACAGCTTCTAAATAGGGAGCCTTTTCATAGACATTTTCACCATTTGATCAAGAATTTTGTGAGAGTGAGTCATTCTGAGCCAATGGGAAGCTTTATCAGCTGAGAAATTCTTGAAACAGTATTGATAACACCAAGTCTGTCAAACCTAATATATCCATATATCCCCCTATATCCATTCTCTTAAAATTCTACCAGTGACTATAATTTCATGTCCTGCCCAACATCAATCAAACATGTCCTACATTAATCAAATACTAATATGTTATGTAGAACATTGTGATTCCTCAGCCGTTACAATAAATTAACATCCAGCAAGAAGACATACTAAAGCCCAGACCAATACCTTTTAATAAGGGATCAAGGGAGGCCATAGTTCTTAATACAGGTGTATCACACTCCAAGATTGAAGTATGAAGGATGACAGAACATTACAATTGCTCACTGTAGTGACCCTTTCTCAAAATATTACCTTCCTTTGAATTTCCATGTGGGAAGGATTTCTAAAATTTACCATTACTGTTTATATTTCATTATGTCTTTTGCAATTTCAGATGGGATCAGGATCACCAAACTAATTCACAAATTTCAGCTGAAGATGTTTATAATTTATAAAAACCTTTTGCAGACTTAAAATTAAATCCAGGTAATAATAGAAATTTAACTTAATTCTGCACTTTCTGATTTTGTACCTGAGGTAAGCACAGTACAAAAACAAAGTAAATGAGGAGAAGTATTCATTCCTGAGAAAGTTTCTTCAGTTATCAGTACAGACAATAGATATGGAAGAGGCAATTACCATACCAACTATGTACCTCATTCAAGGTAATCACATCAAGTTGAACACAAAATCTGTTTGCACAAAAAGCTATCAAGTCAGAAGAAAAGCAAAAGAAAATATCACGACAGATGTGACAATAAGTGAAACATAAATAGAGAGAAAGGAATTGAGTAAGCAAATTTTAGAAAGAAACCTCTACATGGCAAAGACTGTGAGCAATAACAAGCATTTTGTACGAGGAGGAACTGCTCTCCAGCATGAACCTAAGAGTGGCGAGTAGGGATAAACAGCAGATCCACTTCAAAAATCACACTCCCAATCCAAAATAAAATGGTGCTACAGACATATCCAAAGAAGAGCAAGAACACCTCTCTAGTTTTTCCTCATATGGAATAGAATTAATTCAGACTCCTACTTTATTGATACATCTCAATATATGAAGCAGCAATCAGAAAAGGATATGAAATGGAGCAATAATAGGCACCTAATACACTTAGTCTAGTATTAAGCACATAAAGCTGCAGCAGAATTTTCCACTCCTCCTTTCTGAGCTTTAAATGAAACTTTCACAAATAGCACTCTGGAGAGGAATATGGTAGCTGCAATTACAGAGATGAAAGTACTAACTTGTTTAGCCAGCGAAGTCTAAACAAGAGCAATTGGCCACTGATGCATGGGCAGCTGAAGAGCAAAAATAAAAACCTTTTAAAAGTCAGTGAAAAATTCCTATCCAAATAACAGATGCAACTGCTGCTATAATCTATGGGCTGATTTCCCATTTGTCTGGCACCTTGTAGAATCTACACATCAATAATTCTCTATCCAGTGCCAGCTTTTGCTTCAGAGAAGTCAAAAAGCTTTATCATCTTAATCCAATGCAAACCTGTGAAGAAAACAGCCTTGGCTAACCAAAAAATTCCTGAACTTTTTCCTGTAGATACAATTTCAAAAGAATGAATAATTTTGAAGAGAGAATAGATGCTTTTGAGCTGTCTGAGCATATTCCTCAGGATATGGCATACACAGAATTTTGTGAGCTGAGAACAAAACTAAAACAAAGGGCCTTTGGAAAGCATACAACTATGAGAATACTTTTAAAACAGTCTGCTACACTAGTGCAAGGGTGATAAGCAACAGATTGTTCAGGACTCTTTATGAAAAGCTACAAAATTTATTAATGTTCTAACAGAATTAGTAAAATCTGCATATAATGATAGAGTTCCTTTTTTTCTATTACTTACATTATTTTCAGTCTAATGGTTTCCTTAGCCTTTACCGAACACTTATTTTCACAATATAGGTCAAAATTGTAGCCAAAGGAATGCAATTCAATTTTTGAAGTGTCTATTTCTAATTATACAGTGACCTATAAAAAGTTAGCTGAGTAACGTCTAAGAGAATAGAAAAGATTGAGCATTAGGTTTCACCTCAACACCCAGTGAAAACATAAAACCTCCACATAGAAACTGGAGACCAAAATCTTTACACATGTCAAACATTTTTTATCTTCAGAAGTGAAAGATTTTAATTGTTTAAGTCTAAGACTGTGATTGCAGGAGCTCTATAGTGTATGGCACTGGGAGTGAAAGAAACTCTAGAATTCAGAAATCTATATCTACAGAGAAAAAAAACCTGTCAATTTTGCAAGTTAGATTCAGAGTGTACAGGAAATGCAATGTATTTTTTCAAACCAAACACATTTAGGTCATGCAACAGTTCTAAAGGACTTGAACAACAATCTATTTATTAAAAAGGCATTTATATAAAAAATTCAAAGTGAAAATTCACTGCTTTACATTTTTTTAGCATTTTGTAAAATAATTTACAATGAACAGTGTCTTACCTCATTTGTACTGGAAGGAGAGCTTTCAATTATCAGCTTTGCAAGAAAAGGACAGTCCCATTTCCTTGCCTCAGCTAAGGGAATTACATGCAACCAGCAATTCAGAAAATATATGTCTGTTTAAAAGACAGACAAGTAAGCCATAGATGAGCTCTAACCCAATCCATCTTCAGTGCAGAGTCAACTTTGTTTTACATTAAATATAGAGAACTGTCTGCTGCCTCTACCTGTGGTGTTGTGCAGATCAAGTTCAGGCCTGTCTGCCCTTCCCTTGCACGTTCTGAGCTACAGTAGTGATTTCTCAACACCCAGATCTGCTGTGTGGCAGCTCACTGAAATTTCAGCCGACACTTGGAGACTTGCAATTAGCAAGGTTATTTTAAGCACTGACCTAAGTTCCAGCAGAATGTTTATGGCATTATGACAGGAAGGAATCCAGTATCATATCAGTCACTTGGTAACCCTGTAAAGCTGATCTTGGAGATGAGACCCTCTAATTCACAGCACAAAATTGAATCCCTGACCACAAATTTACTTCAGTTTTTGCTTTTAAGCTTTGAAAAGAATGGAAATATCTACTTGGTTAATATTAGGAAGCTTAGAAATTATTTTAGGACCTAGTAGGTCATATGCTTGGAACAAACATATTAATAGGAAGTTATTACTTCCCCAATGGAGAGATTTGTTGCTTACAAAACAGAGACTATTACTTTTGCAATTTTTGCATTTGTAATAATTAAATGTTACACTCTAAATGGGAGAAGAAAATAACTTAGAGTTGTTGAACTTATTACAGTTGGACTCTATAACAACACCTTTTAGTTTCCCCCTGGTTATTTTGAAAAGGGCTCCCTCTTCTGTACAGGCCTTTGGTAATCCTAGATTTTGGTTT
>VWZN01001179.1:2795-64692 GCA_013396955.1 Regulus satrapa
ACCTCCTGAATATTAAGAGCTGGAGAAAGTAATTTACTGCCTACTCTTTCCCTGGTCTCCCATGTACACTTTGCTATGGAAAAGGTTTTGAGTGAAGCAAAGATGATACTCTTGCAGCTTGTTCAACAATTTAAATCAAATTTAAAGTCTTTGAACCTATAATAGCAGCTATTACTGACAAAATTATACTACAAATCTTATTACAAATAAATGAAGGTTTTATTCAGTGTACTCATTGCAGTGGGCTGTGGTTGTACTGGTTTAGTGATGTTTTCTTGGCATCTAGTTACTTATAACATAGAGACATGTCAGGGATAAGAATAGGAAAATTCAGATGTGTGCCTGAGTTGTGTACTGCTGTTGTCTGATTTTCTTGAGGATAAATTTGTATTTGAGGCACTACATAAATTCTTGCTTCGCTGTTTCCAACAGTGCTGGAGGGAAGACTTAGATTTGAAGACAGGGGAAAAAAACATCCCCCATTTCTTGTTTGAAACAATCCCGGACCAGTTTGACTTTGGATGAACAGCTCCATTTCAGTGAGTGCTTAAAATTGTCACTGAACTAATTAAGGCAATATTTCTGCGTTATGTGGTAGGATAACTACAAAAGTTAAGAAAATATTTGTCGTATAGGTGTGGAAATTTTAAAGTAAATCTCTATAATTTTGTTTTATTACTTTTTGAGGAAGTGTGATATGTGATTCACATTAAAAAGCTCATGTGTTATTTTGCATCTGAGAGATTATGGCTTCCAGACCCTGTGTGGGTGAAAGCACAAGCTGAAGATTTTTCCACCATAGTACTGTCAAACCCCAGCTGTGAGCTACTCAAGTGTGGGAGTAGCTCTGATTAATGGTCTATCATACCTGTTTTGTTTGGGTTTTTTTCATCCCTGCCAGCTGGTTTATCTTGCTCTGGCTTCAGCAGAGCCTGGGTACAGAACTATTTCTGCAGGGAGGACATTGAGAACTGAAGAGGTGCTATGGCAAGCATGCTGTGGCCTGTACTTCAGACCAGGTGAACGCCCTGTGAAGATCAGAGAATTATTTTGTAATGGGACAGAGGAAATTGTCATTGGCTTCCACTCCTCTTGTCAGCCTCAGCCCTGTGGTGACTTTTTCACTGATGCAAAGCTAAACCAGAGCTATGAAACGAGGCCTGAACACACTCATCCATTTTCTGGGCTGTGCAGCCCTACAAGCAGCTGCGTTAAACGTGGAGCCTGGCACAGTGCCTGAGCAGCAGCAGAGCCCAGGCATCTCTAGCCTGGCTCACTGGCACTGAGGGAGTTTTAGCTGTTCATCAGTGCTGAGTTTGAGGAACAATCACACCAGGATAGCTCCTTCCTTCAGCCTTGCCCCTGTTAGAAATGGTTGTTTTAGGTGGGGTTATTTGGAATGCACCTGGGTGCCTCTGTTCTTGGGCTCAGTTGGGTTTTGTGGTGCACAGAACGCTGTGCTTCCTTTCTTCATGACTTGCAGACTAGCCAACTTGAGTCAATCTAGTTTGATAACCCTCTGCATTGAGATATTTTCTCAGTTTTTTTTTGCTTTCAAATCGAATACCATCTTTTAGTTATAACAAAAATGGCAATGCTTGTTCTGTCCCTTCTGTGAAGGCTGTTTTTGTTGTTTTTTAAATTTTTTTTTTCATAGGTTCTTACATGGTAGCACAAATGGGAGGTATTTTAAAAGCAATTCTTACAGGTAGGTCATATTCTGATGGAGCCATTCCAGTTGACCTGCAGTGTGCTGGTTAATAAGAGTGGATGGAGGGAGTTTTCCTTTCTCCTTGCTCAGAATAAGGCATCAGATTCACAGACTTCAGGGCCAGAAAGGAACTCAGAACACCCCCATCTCAGCACTGAGCAGTCTGTGACAATAAAGCTAATAAAAAGAAACATGTAATAAAACTTGCTTTACAGTTTAATCTTACCTTATTAGTAGATATGACAAGGCTCTTTCACTTCAGAGTTTTCTACAACAAATCAGCCCAACAGGTTAAAAAATTGTAGTGAGAAAGGTGAAAATAGGCAATATTATAAATGGCTGAGGAAAAGGCAGCCTTTCCTTTGGGAAGTGTTGAATAAATGTATATATACCATTGATGTAAATTTTTATCATTATGGGACTAAAAAAGTCAGAGAAAGTGGGCTTGTGTGGTATTTGCTTTATTTATTTTTAGAACCATATTCAGTTGCCAAGTGAACTCATAATATGGGGGATTTCATATTAATTTCTGCCTTAACTTCCAGGTGACTCCTACAGAATTGGACTGCTAAGTGGGCATTATTATTTGCTTATATTGTTATTGTCTATAGTTGGCAAATCTTTTTTTTTGTCTATAGTTGGCAAATCTCTCCTCTCCTCTCCTCTCCACTCCTCTCCTCAATTTGGGACTCAGATGTATTTCAAGGAGATCTAAAAATGCAGTNTGAACATCAGTAACAAACATAACCATGGTTAACACTGTACTTTCTTTTCCCCCCAAGAAACAGCCTAGATATCAGAGTTGGCATTCATGATGGATTTTTAATTGTAAAGTCAGGTTTCAGATACCTTTCTTTATTTTTTTCCCCTAAATTTAACTAATTTTTGTTGATTGCTTTCCTTTATTTTATTGCAGGTGGGATTCGATATTCCCCTGAAAAGACCACAAATTTGAGTTCAAACCCTGCCCACCTAGGGTGTTGAGAATTAGCAAGAAACAAGGATCTTAGGTGAAGTATTTCCTGCAGACATTCCTCTCTGGGCTTGGGAATGGCACACCATCTTCAAAGCCATGTGGCAGGGTTGTAGGAAGATGGAGTCTGTATTGCTTTTCAGCTGATGTAGTGCAGCAGCATAAATAAGTTTGTGCTTGTTTTTTCACTTGTTTTTCTCTCTGACTTGACCTCCTAGTCTTTGGGATGGAGTAAAGAGGAATATAGGGTGGCTGGCTCCCTTTTCCCTCATGCAGAATATTGGTGCTGGTACGGGAATGCAGAAGGTATGGGAACAGCCTGAGTTGTTAACTTCTCATAGCCAACAACTTCTGGGCAAACTGTCCTGCTTAACTGATGGAGCTGATGCCCCAGGGTGTAATGCTAAGCTTTCTCAGGCTGGCACTTCTCACAGTTCAAAATGTTCCTTCTTTTTTGCCCTGTCTGGATCTTGGGACCTTCAGAGTTTGCAAGGGGAGAATGGCTTGTTCATTTGCTCTTTTGAGTGCTTAGATTCTGTGGCACTAAGCAGAACAGAAAGTAGATGTAGTTTATGACTGAAAATTAACCAAGCTGTTTGTGTCTACCACACTGGTAGTTTCTCTTGCTCCAGAAACAAACAGTATGTGAACAATTCACATGGTTTTCTTTTCGTGCATGCAGGTGAACTTCGGAGGGAGTTGCTGCTGGTTACAAGGACAGTTTCAGACACACACAAAACCACATATGCCTTCGTGGTCTCAGTGATGGTGTAAGCCATGGAGTTGAAGTGTTGCAGATGTGGTGTGTGTTCAGTTTTGCTTTCATTTTGAAAGGTAAGTGGCTGAGAGCCTCATGCAATGATGTCCAGATTGGAGGAAATAGTCCAGCTGTACAGTGTTTGGTACCCAGCTGCTGCTGTTCAAGGGCATGGGTTTTATCCAAACATAGCCCAAAAGCCAGACTAGCATGCTCAGGTGCTACTGGCAGCTGTCAGGTCAGCTGAGATCTTACAAGCTCTCACAGAGGTTACAAACAAGTTTTTATGAAGGCACTATCCAACTCCAAGATTTGCAGTTGGGTATCCATGGGGAACATCAGGTTACATTTATCTGCAGAGAGCAACCCAATACTCCAGAAGAAAGCCCTGAGCACTTGTTCTTTTTAGTTTCCAGGATACCGACCTGCCTAAATTTCTGTTTGGCAGCACGGAACACAGTCCTGCTTTCGGGTTTCTTGAATAATCGAAGCTTTTTGTTCCGGACTTACTTGCTCATGAAGGAAGAGAGCCAGAGTGAGGAAATCCTGTCTGCAATCATACACATCAAAATCAATAGAGGGGCTTTCATGTTTGCCTCAAAAGACTCCTGTACCTTCCAGAAGAACCCTCAGCAAAGTCAATTAGAGGAGGTTCCTGTGAAGTTTCAGAGCTGTGGGATGAATCACGGCTTTCTGTGATGCTGTGTCTGACAGAAGGAGTGTTTGAGAGCATCTCCTGGAGGAATTCCTTCTTAGAAGTGCTTATCTCTTACCTGAATCCCTGCATGACCTGCTGCAGCCAGGCAAACTGACAGGCTGCTGCTGTGCCAGCTCAGCCTGCTGTGCTCTTCCTCAGGACATGCAAGGTCTAAATAGTCACTTATTTCACTGTGCTGGTCCTACCACCACATTTGAGGCTGAGATTTTGGAGGGATTCAGACAAAGCTTACAAACAAGCCAAAAGTTGGTTTGGAGCAGTGCTTATGCTTAGCCCTACTGGTTGATTTAGAAGCATATATATATATATATATATATGTCCTTCAAAGAACAAATTAGCTGGAGAGACGGTGACTCAACTTTTCATTAGCATCTCTCCCTCTGATAGTGGCTTGTCTACACTGAAAGCAAGCCTCCACATGCATGCAGTCAGTGGTGAAAGCTGGAGCTTCTAATGCTAACCTAATACTGTACTGGGACAGATTCTTTGTGTCCTGGAAGTGGCTATCCTCCCCATAAATCATAAATGGACACTCGTGACTAGACTGGGAGAGAGCTCTGCATGTGGCCCAATGAATCCCATCCGCTTTGAGGTGGGAAAAAAACACTTGAGGTGGAAGAAACAACATTTTTCAGGTTGTTTCTATATTCTGAAGTTTTCTGCAAGTGGATTTCAGCTCTTTTTGCAATACTAAAAGGAGGGAGGTGCAAATGGCCATTAGTGGTGCCCATGTGAGGAATATTTAAATGAAGAGCTCCTCTGGGAAGTTACAAAAGAAAAAAAAAAAACCAGCCTCTACACAGGACTAATCAATGTTTTCAAGAGACATTTTATCAACAAAACATTGAAGAGAAGGGGGAAGAAAAGAGTGTGTGGCACCATGTAGTCTCTTGGAACACAGTCACAAAATGAAACACAGAGGCTTGTAATAAACAACTGACAGAGCTGAGATGGGAGCAAATTAGGACAGGGATCCTAGGGTTTTCTCTGTGCCACTTCCTTCTCCCAGAGGCAGCAGTTGCTTTAGTTGATTAAAATAAGAAAACTTCTGTCTAAAGCTTAATTAGACTTTCTCTCTTTAATTTGAGGAAATGGAAAAGCCAAGGAGGAGCTTTACTGCCAACACAGCCACTTCTAGTTAGACTCACCTCTTTCTCTCTGTCCATTCTGAAAGGTTTGGAAGTACAAGATAAGAAACGTCGTCAGACGTGAACTGGGTTGTCAAAAATATCCACATCTTTTCCTTCTCCTCTCTGCTTCAGGCTATTTATTCATGCTGGAGGCTTTCTGAATGGGCAGACTGGTGGCTAAGGGGAGGCTGAGGGTAATGTGGTGAAGCTTCTTGTCTTGATCCAAGAATGGGGTTGGTCACTTCTCTCCCCAGCCCACCCCTTCACCTTTCCTGCTGTCAGGTTGCTCATTCTGAAAACTAAATTGGTTTGAGTTGAAAAACAGATCCATTTATTGTTTAAAAATATTTATAACTTGCCAGTCAAGTTTTTTTGGTATGCGTTTAAAGTTCTGAACATTGTATTGAAGTACGAAGTTTACTTTTTCAGACGTACTACTTATTTAAAATTGCTTTGAGGCATTACTGCCAGCATTTGGTCATGGTAAAATAGCTACAGAAAGAACTGTTTTACAAATTTAAAATGCTGTTCATATTCCCTGAGTGAAAGTGCCTCTTATTTTGTGCCTGATTTTTTGTTCTTTATGTATGGACCTCCTAGACCTTGAAGCCTTAGTCAGTTCTGCTGGGTTTTAATTGAATCCATAATTACTCAAAGCTCAGCTTGCTTTCACAAAAAGTATTTCGTAATATGTCTCAATTTGGATTTCCTAACTCCAGCTACTGCAGCAAATGTTTTGTGCAGAGATTTCTTTTGGTGTGAATAAAACTGTCTCATATTCTGAAACAAATTACTCTGCAAAATGCAAGGCTCTAGTACAGAATAGTGGTAATGACAGAGATATCTATCAAGATAATTTCACGATGCTCAGTGTTGCTTTGCAGTTTTGGTTAATCTGTGAGGGAAATCACTCCCGTTTCATTTTCCTTCTGTAGTGGCATACTGAGCCCGTTTATCAGCATAAAGAAATTTAGGTTGGAAGGGACCCCTGGTGGTCATCTGATCCAACCTCATACTCTAAGCATGTTCGACTAGATCAGGTAAATTCTTCCTTGTATCTAATACGAATTTCCCATTTCCCAATTTTTGTCCATTGCTTTTGTCCTCTTACTGTGCACCTCGAAGAGCCTGGCAGCAGCACCTCTAGGTGTAGACAGCACTGAGGTCTCCCTGGAGCTGTCTCTTCTCCAGGCTGAACAAACCCTTAGGCTCTTGTGTCTCCTGTGCTTCAGCTCCCTAAACATCTTGTTTGCCTTTCCCTGTGCCCCAGTGTCTGTGTCTAAAATTAGGGGAAGGAATGGGAGGTGATGGGATAGCCTGGTCTGATAAGGCACTTGGGAGCAGTGATGAGGAAGTGATGCAGTAGATGAGAAAGAGCAGAAACCCAAAAGCTGTGCCAGGTGTAGTCTCCATTAATGTGTTTCATACCTACAGGTGTGTATTTGCTGAGGTGCAAGATGTCTGGCCTGAGGCTGATCTCTAACAGAACCTCCCAGCAGGCCTTGTCTAACTCGGATTACACATGGGACTACGAGTACTATGAGTATGGACCAGTGTCATTTGAAGGCCTGAAGGCTCATAAGTGTAAGTTCTGCAGAGATATATTTCATTGCACTTTCCTGTCTACATTCTTCACTGGTGAGTGAATATTGTACAAAACCATTTCTCTCTGAATACCTAGGAGTCTCTGCAATTAGCAGTATCCCTCTATTTATTAGGTCATCATTATTGTTTATTATTCTGTATCCTTTGGTTGGCTTTTTCTTGTGCATGAGAGAACCATGGATTTATAGGCTGGGGTAGAAATTTATCAATACTGAGGAATATCTGTTGTGAAAAGTTAATGACAATGAATACAGATACACTGCTGCTTCTGGTGACTACTTGTTAAGATCAGCGTTGCTTTGTTTTGGTTCTATTTGTTTATATTTGTTTCTATTAATGGTAAAAAGGGAGTGGTGGAAAGCCTTACCTGCATTACCTATGTTTGGTTTTCCTGATAGAAAATAAATTTTAGGTTTTTAAAAGGTTGAAAAGAGAAGAATTTTCTCCCTCTGAACAAACTTTCCATTGGTACTTTCTTCTTAGGAGGAGTGGGCTAAATTCAGTTTTCTGTTAATACTGAAGTTGTTTTACAGTAGAAGCAAAAGATGGAGGATAGGTACCAGAAAGATGAAAAATGTCTATTGGAACTTAGAGAAAATATAACTAGGACAAGCTAGTACAGCTGGACCAACATTTTTCTAAAAACTAATGGATTTGATGGTCTTTCCTTTTAGAGGAGATGATTGTGAGGGACAGACAATAAAAGAGCAGGAAAAAAGTAACAGAAATGGACTCAATTACCTGATGGGTCTTGCAAGCAATTTGCTGAAGAGAAAAAAACCCATCCTGTTTGTTTGTTTCTGAGCTACATACACCATGAAAGGGTTTGATCCCCGGACTTTAAAGTGTTGGGGAAGGGTCCCTATCCAGTGCTGGAGCAGTGGTCCAGGATGGATTTCCTGCTTTCTGTCTCATTTGTCACGATGAGCATTCAGACTGAGAAAAAGTAGTGCCTGCACCAGTGAACAGCAGCCCAGAAAGGCTGATCTCCCTTCCTTCTACACAGTCAGAAGGTTTTGAGGAGGCTCTGCAAGGGACAGAAGAAACTTGTTGAAACTACTAACACTTCTGAAAAAAAGAGAGTAGTATTTACTTCTCTCCCCCCCCAAAAAAAAAAGTCTGCTGCTTATACTGTTTGTATTTTTACAAATGATAGGTACTTGAAAATAACAATGACTGCTATATTTGTCACCAGTGTTTTTCTATTGATTAACTGGTAGTTTGATTTTTTTGTCTAAATCTGTTGGGAGTCCTCTGACATTGTGTTGCAGTTTTCTGTATTTAAGTTGGAAACCCAAATCAAAAATTATTCAAAAACATCTTGTATCTATTGATATTATTTTATATTATTGTTATTTTCTGAANACTGTTAGTATTTTTACAAATGATAGGTACTTGAAAATAACAATGACTGCTATATTTGTCACCAGTGTTTTTCTATTGATTAACTGGTAGTTTGATTTTTTTGTCTAAATCTGTTGGGAGTCCTCTGACATTGTGTTGCAGTTTTCTGTATTTAAGTTGGAAACCCAAATCAAAAATTATTCAAAAACATCTTGTATCTATTGATATTATTTTATATTATTGTTATTTTCTGAAGTAGCAGATAGTTTTATCTCTGGTTCTGTTTCTTGCAGAACACTGTCTTGCCACTAAAAGATCTTCTTAAACACATTTTGTCAAAGAAATCCATTTAAATCTAGAAACTTAATGGTCTGGGGCAGAAATAACTTAAAATAGCAGGATTTCAGTTCTACAGAGACAGATTATTTTGAGGAAAATCAAATAATCCTCTCTTCCTAGTTCTAGCTCTGAAATTCCAAAACAATACATGGAAACAGGCCTGGCATCACAGAGGGAGCTCCTCTTATTTTACTGTTCAAAAGAATTGTCTTCCCTCTCTTACCTACTGTCTGGTTTGTCTAAATATCAGTAAAATTTGGTCTCCAAATGAGATTCTCAATGGCATCTTTCTCTTTAAAAATAGGTAAAGATAAATTTGATTATCCCTTCTCTTTGTCACCCAGAAATAAGCTGCAAGTTCTTTTGGGTTTGCACTCATGCTGCCTGTGGAAGGCAAATTTTTGCAAGTGCAAGTAAAATATTGATCACCTTATTTCCTATTTTTTTTCCCCCCTGCAGATTCCATTGTGATTGGATTTTGGGTTGGTCTTGCAGTTTTTGTCATCTTCATGTTTTTTGTCCTGACCCTACTGACGAAGACAGGAGCACCACATCAAGAGTGAGTCTGAAAATGGGAATAACAAACCCAGCCTGCTAAGTGGCACATCTGGGCTCTTGCAGCCCCCAAACAAGCAGTGGCAGTGCTGACATTGCACCATTTTTTTCTAGTCTGTTCTTATGAAACATGCAATCTGTTTTCATTTCAAGTAATCTTAGCGTTTTCATTTGAAAAGGATGGTTTGGGTAGGCTGCCTTTCTGTTACTGTTTTGCAAACAGGTGGGATGGTTCTAAGTAGGCTCAAGTTTTCATGGAGAGATACTGTGAATATCAACAAGAGTGTATACAAATGAAATGCAGTGCAGATGTTGAATTAAGGAAGCTGAAGCCTGGCTGGTTTCCAAATGTTTCTGTGTTCAGCTCCACCGACAGATATGGGTAGTATTTGCAAAATCTTCCCTTAACCCCTGAGATCCCCTGAGTTTCTAGTGAAAAATTGCAATAGATGCTGAAGTAGAGATCAGCCTGACATTTCTTTAAAGCCAGGGTTCCTTGAAAGTCCTCTATTTTTTATTCTTTCTGGCTGGTAAGTTTGTGCAGACCATGCCTTGCCTGAGTGGTTTATCTACATTTGCACAAGGACACGGGCTGTCAGTGTCCCTTCCTCTGAGAAAGTTTGAACCCACATTTCCTCTCAGGCTTGTGTGCCATAAAGTGGAAATAAAAAGCCTCTCTGGAGCGTGAGATTGCTTGCAGGCAGGTAGCAATGATGAGAAGCTGATTGTAAAAGGCAATTGCTGGTGCTTATCACTTCCTAAAGCAGCCTGTCTCTGCCTCCAGGAGCCCCTTTGCTATTTAATCACATGTAAACTGGCTCTGGAACGCCGTGTAACAGCACATCCTGAGAGATAGGGCTGCATTAGAGAGGGCAGATGTACATCCTGAGCCTCTTCTGTGCTCCTAAAGTTTTGCTCCTGTGCGAAGAAAATAGAGGCAGAAGAATCCAGCTTACCAGAACTGACGAGCTGGTATTTTTGCTTCCCCTACAAAAGGTTATGAAGTAGCCAGGTATTGTCCCTAAACAGATTTAAAATCCCTCTAATTGTTGGTGTGCTGTCTCTTTTACAGAGATCTTATTTATTAGCTGAGCATGAGTCTGGATCTTGTGGATAATTTGAAGGGGAAAACCGATGAAGTAAAAAATACCTGTATAGAGAGAATGTAATATGGACATTTGTCAGAAACTTCTACACTTGCAAGAATTTACTTTCAGATAACAGAGGCCTGCTTGATACCTCCCACTTCCTTATGCTTTTTTCATCAATCTTCTCAGAACAGTGTCCTAGAGAGGTTGTGAAATGTCCACCTTTGGTCAACTTCTACATCCAGATAACGTGATCAGAATTCAGACTTGCCCTTCCCTTCTGTTCTACACCTTAATATAATTTTTCTTCAGTTGCTGGAGCAAGACCAATTTTTTTTCTTTCTGTATTTGATATAGATCTCTTTGCAGCTTTGGGAGCTGTGTGCCTGAGTGCTTTCCCACTTGTTATGTATGTTAAATTGGCACCTTTAACAAATTTGAGCATTTTTGGACATTTGGTAATTAAATGCACATGGTACTGAACATGGATCCTCCGGGAATATGCTAAAGGCAGTGAATACAGCTGTGCTCTCCTATTTTTGTTACATGTATATAAAAACTAGAGAACAACTACTTGTAAAACCAGAGCAGACTGGTTTTAGTTTTTCTGCATCTTCTATTTTTATACCTGAGTGGACTCTTCATGACTTGGTATTTTCATTAGTGGGCTGCCTTGAGCCCTCCTTTAGAAATGGATGTTAACAGGATTTCTAGGTCCTGGGAGAAAGACAACTTGATTGATGGATGAGTCTCTGACTTCAGTAAGGCTATTTGGCTGTTCTTTAAAGTACCATTAATGTGAGAGATTAAGTGTATTTGAACTCAGATGGATGGACCCAAAGTAGAATACTCTGATTTTTTTTTTTTCTAGTACTATGCTTTTCTTGGCTCCATATGAAGGGACATGATAGGATGTACTTTTCAAAATTACACAAGATGTTCAGAATTAGGTACATTTTCAGACCAGAATGAGCAGAATATGGATGGGGACTGGCAAAAGTTTAATCAGTTATGGAAATTATGTCTGTTGCCTTTCTCTTTTGTTTGCTTGCATATATAAGTATGCGTGGAACATTATCTTGTGCAAAAACATTTGTTGGCAATATTTGAATTTCTGAAAAATGCTCTCATTCATCACTCAGGAGAGGAAAGCATGCCATATCTGTTTCTGCATTTGAATATGTCCTTAAGAGCACATTTGTGCAACAAATGCAAGAAATCCTGCAACCTATCTGTATAAAATATTGGCTGATGTAATCTTATAGCAGAAAATGTTAGATAACTGTTTTTTTAAATCCTTTGATCTAGATTAAGTAAACCTGGGATTTTTTGAGGCTGCTTTTCTTGAGTGTTCTGAAAAGATATCTTAAGAGGAATTCTTGAAGATTGTAATGAGCAAGACTATGCAAGTTTCTAGTTTTTAAAAAACGTAATAAAATTCCTCTCCGGAATACAAGGATGGTGTCTGTGAACTTCAAAATCCAAAAACATCACTGTATATTAGATCATGTGTTCCCTGCTCATGAGCACATGAAGGTGTACGCTTCATCATATATCCTCATCATTCTGGGTCATTAAAATTTATTTGCATCTTCTGTTCTTCCATTAAGATTAGATTGCCATTGCCAGTCTTGTGTGTCCCTCTGCATGGTCAGCCTTTGCTCCTTCATCATTCACTGGATTATGAAGCACTTTCCACACTTAGGAAGTAATTCTGCTCCTCTAGTTCTATTTTAAACTTTCTTCTGCAGTCACTTCTTCCTGGGTTTATGGTGCTTGCTTTCTCTGCTTATTTGCCACCTCTACTGCCTGTGCCACAACACTACCTAGAGACCCTTGGGACAGATTTGCCAAATTATATATGGAACTTAAAGTGTTGCTTTTTACTGCACTATAAATGCATAAATGTCAGTTGTCAGTTCAGAATTATTCCAGGCTGTTTGCCCCCTGCTGTTTATACAGTAGAGTGTTACTTAGTTACTGGTCAGTCTTACATCAGTTTAAATGTTTCTCTTCTACTTGGTTCACTTTGAAATGCAGAGTGAGCCAATACAGTTTTGACAAACTAGAGAACTGCTTTGATTTCTAGGCTAGTGGAAATGATTTTTTGAGGACAGAATTCTCCCATCACATAATGGAAACAAATTAGCTTTCGAGAAGCAGGGATCTTTAACTGTGCCTGAAAGACTAATGGTAGGTATCCTGTGAACTTGAAAATGTTAGTGGGTAGATTTCTGAGGGTGTCATCTGAGGCTTTCAAAAGCTTGTAGGCACTTATGCCTGCAAGACTTGAGGAAATGAAACTGCACTAAAGAACTCTTCAGTGCTGGGTGGATCTTTAGGTGTCCAATTATCTGACTCTGCTGTCGTTTGCTACATCTTCAGATGTAAACAGTATGGTTAGATCTTAACAAAATTCATATTCTGAGAACATGTTTCATTGCTCATTCTCTGAATACCTCTACTGCCTTCCAAATGCAATTAACTTGCATTTTGTGAAGAATGAATGTGCAAAACTGTTCTGTAGCTTGAGCTCTTCTCACCCCAGCTGCAAATGGCTTCTGCATGAGTCCATGCTGATTGGTGCTGATTTGAAGTAAGATTTATAGAGAAAACTGCCAAAAAACATGTTAAACTATCCTTCCTGGGCTGCCTGAATTGTTGAGACTGCCAGTGTTTAAATCAGTCTTTAGTTCCAACTCTCCCAATTTGGAAATCTGAATGTCATTGATTGAAGTCAGCGGAAAAGATGGTTTGATGTCTGGACAAACAAGCACTCAATGCCCTTAGTGGGAGCAGAGCTGCCTGTACCTCAGGAACATTTTGTCTATCAAGGACTTTTGTCACACTGTTCTTATGAGCCATTTAAAACAATTGTTACTACTTGAAATCAGGAGTCTTTATAAAACTCTTTAAGTGAGGTGATAATTACAGTATATTGATTACTAGAAGTGCCATTTAAGAGTGCTGGCATTAACTTATTCCCATAGAAAATTATCATGACAAATGAAGACTTAAAATGGCTTCAGCAGAAAATAATAAATAGTGCTGGCTTTAAAAGTCTGTGGTAGATAAACAGTAAGGTTTCCTTTTCTCCTGATCATGAAGGTTGCTGAAATCAAAATTGTTGATAAAAACTCTTACGGTTCTACTTTTGTGTTTATTGTATTTTTCTTTTCCCTTCATAGCAATGCAGAAGTTTCTGAAAAAAGATTTCGCATGAACAGTTTTGTGGCGGATTTTGGAAGACCTTTGGAGTCTGAGAAGGTCTTTTCTCACCAAATGGCTGAAGAATCCCAGTCCCTTTTCCATTTCTGCATTAATGAAGTGGACCATATGAACAAAGAAAAAGAGAGTCAAAAAGGTCCAAGTCTGGAGAGTAATATCCACTTCCAGGAGGTTCCCAAAAGCAGTGGAATGTTTGAGGAAGACCTACACTGTCTCACAAAATTTAACATTCCTAACTTTGTGAACACTGAACAGAACTCTTCGTTAGGCGAGGATGATCTCCTCATCTCAGAGCCACCAATTATTTTATAAAGCAAACTGGTTATGCACTCTTCCCATCAGATCCTTGATTGAACACATCTTTTACTTTAGGGTAAACATTCCTGTTACTGTCCAGTTTGACACCTTTCTTGGTCTCCTGCTCTTTTGACAGAAGGCGTTTCAGACCTGTGCTTTTTATTGTATGTAAAACTGGCTGTATGGACAGAACTCAGTTTAGAAAAGAAGACACTGAATGATTTCTTCTGATTCCCTCTGTGGTCTAAAACTTCTTCCCAGTATTATTTTTGCTTTTTGATTTTTTGTTTGTTTGTTTCTTGTATTGTTCTTAATTTTAAAACGACTACTTATGACCACCTTCCGAAGGAAAATAATTTACATGGACTGTGAAGGCTGGAGCCTGGCATTGGGAAGTCTATGAAAATTCATTGGCCAAGAAAAGTGTAAATGTCAAAGAAGACTGAAGAAAGGAATAAACAGCCCCTGGGGAGGTTCTGTAGTTTCTGCTACTCCCAATAAGGACGCCTGAAACTGAGCAGCACAATAAGAATCTGCTTGGGACTAACTTCAATTTCTGAGCCCTAACTACTCTTTGGTGCTGGTAAAACCCAATTTACAAAGCTTACAGAGGGAACACCTTGCAAATTAAATTGTTCGGTTATAGTGTTTACAAAATGCTATCACCACCAGCTGCTGAGTAAAAGCAAATTGGTGCCTGTAATTATGATACTTCAGCAGCTGTCCCATGAGGACACGAATCAGTATTCTACACGCAATCACAAACTGTGATTTGACTTTCTTTTATCTTTTTCTTTCCTTGATTCATTGCTGATGTGAACTTCCAGTTCAGTAATTACATTATTCAGTAGCTAAATCACAGGAAATAAGAAAAACCCTATTTTTCTTTGGCCAATAAAGTTAATACATGCAAATGGTCTAACTATTTAAGCTGGTGTCATGTGTTGCTAATAGGCTGAATCTTCCTCTGCTTTTTGCCTTTATAAAAGGTAATTTCTTTACTCATTGGCCAGTGAAGTGCTAGCAGGTTTTGAGTTGAGAGGACCAACTCCAAAAGTATAGCTAAGCTGTGCTCGCTCCATCATCTTCTTGTGCTCAGTTGGGGTAGTGTTGCAAGCCCAGCTGTTCTCCCTGTGAAAGATTTAGTAAGGATTTGAGTAGATATAGTTTCAACCTTTAATTTTTTGGAGATGGTATTAAGTTCTGAGCCTTTGAGAGTACTTAAAATTGTATTTCAGCTTTCTTCAAAAGATGGTAACTAATAACTGAATGGTTTTAGAGCAAGCACATGAAATGCAGAGGTACCAGGTTCAAACCCTTTGCTGGATTTCAAGCATGCTCTGCAAGAAGTTCTTAATTGAGATGGAAAGAGTGGATTCCAGACACCGTGCCTAACTGGATTTCCTTGAAATTAATGTGCTTTGTATCCAACACATCTGTGTTTGAGGTTAGAAACCTGCTAATACATTCTTCAGCCACTTAAATGCTGATTAATTCATCCATTCTACATCTTACAAATAGGAAAATGAGTGGATGGGTTGAGCATCTAAAGAATGCAAATTGTGTAGGAAGAGTGCAGGAAACATATTTTTTATGTCCTGTGTCCTTATTACAGATCACTTATAGATTAATTTCCTGTTTTCAAATGCAATTCTTGCAGGACTTTCTAGTGTTTAAAGCAACAGGGTTACACTTAAAACAAGGCAGAGACTATTTAAAACTAGCAGGTTATTGCTGAAAATAATCCTTTCACAGGAACTACATAACTACAAGTATGAAGGCTTTTCCTTTTCTTAAATTTGGGAAATCTGTCCCTGAATATGTCATCTACTTCCTGCTGAGGCACCTCAGTAACTATTAGCTATCTGATGGTTAAACTGTGAAGCTCCATATTGTTCTTGCTAACACGTGGGACTTGTACTAAACAGGGCTTTTATAGATGACTTCTGTCTTTGAGTGCATAACTACAGCTTTGGGGAGAAAAAGGAAGAATTTTGTGTATGGATATTGGTGATAGTGCCTAGATGAAAGGTACTTAATAAAATGACCCAGAGATGATGCCAACTTAACTTACAACACATTTGAATAGCAGTTCATATCCTTCTGCAGCGTGTATTAATCCTGCAAAGCTTGGTTCCTGCTTCTTTTCTTTCCTGATGGTGATTCTACTATTTTCATCTTATCTCCCTTCTATATTTAAAGTCCTTCATGCTGCTTTTCTCAGAAAAATGACCTGTCAGTCCCTGCTGTAGAGCTCCCATACCGTTTCCCAGACACTGTGGCAGCAATAGTCTGATTCAGATTTTTGCTCTGCCTCTGCCTTAAAGCAGAGCCAAAGGTAATGGCAAAAATGTTCTGAAGTCTTCAAAACCAGCTATTTTAAGGCTGTCCTTCCTTTCTTTTTTTTTTTTTTCCCTTTTTAAAGAATAACAGACATACTTTGCCTTAGGGGAAAGGGCAATATATAACCAGTTTTTAAAAATTCATCTTTTCTCAGAAAATCAACTCATTGCTGCACGAGAAACAGAGTAGAAAGTGTTCTGATCAGAGTAATCTTCAAAAGGAGTACTTGGAATTTAATGGTGTTTGAAAATGGAATTTTTGTGAGCTTTCTTAGCGCTTGGCCTCAAGCCTTTCTCTTCTCAAAACTACAAATGCATCATGTGCAGCAGATTTAACTGCAGAGAGACACAGCTCCTCTAAACCAGCCATGTGCTTGTTTGCCTAAAGATGCTTTGTACTCCATAAGAATTTATGAGGTCAAATTACTCATCCCAGGTTTTCAAAGGTAAATACTTGCAAAATGCTCTTGTTGTGTAAACAAGTTTTAGTTGTGTACCTTTAATAAAAAAAAAAAAGGCAACCCCCCAAAACCTATGATGTAAAATCAGTAAATGCCTGCTCATAGAGAAGAGAAAGAGAATGGTAAAACTGTGATTGTCTCTACTACAATCCAGAGCTATACAGTCTCTGAGACAGCAAGGTGAAGTAAACAAGGTATATTTGTCATGTAATTAAATATTTATGCACCTGAGCCCTTGACCTTGAATACTGTAACACTGATATTTTTTGCCACTGTTTAGCCTTGGATATTGATAGGCAGCAAGGACAGCAGAGAAGAACCTTCTAGCACACGTTCCCCAGCAAGAACAAGAGCTGGAGGCCTGTGCTTTCTTATTTTGGGCTGAGAGGTATGTAGTCAGCTGTATGAAAGGCTACTTTTAATTCAGAAATATCACTGGATTTCTGTTCAAGAGTCAGGGGAGCACGTGACGCATGACCCCCCAGATTCCCTGCAGAAGTGGATTTGCACAGCTAGTGCTGGTCCTTTTTCCTTATACTTTCCAGAATAGGTTAAAAAATTGGATAGAGGGGCAGACTTCAAAATGTATTATGTGCTGTCAAATAAAGTCTTCACTAAAAATAACCTATTAAATTTGTTACATGAACAATTTTGACATGTATTTAATAGAACTTGAAATGGAACACACTGCTGCTGTCTCGGTCCCAAGTGCCATGCTGAAATCTGATCCTGTTCTGCACATCATGTTTTCCTCTCTTGAAGCAATCTAGGTCACTGAGTCACCTAGCCAGCAGTTCATGTGATTTCTTAAAAGCTTCAAACATGACAATTCAAATTATTTTGCTCCAGCTGCTTTGCTGTAAACAGATGAAGTCCAGTTAAGTATTAGGCAATAATTTAAAGACATTACGTTTGACTCTTTTTATCAATCCATTATGCTGCCTCCTGGAAATACATGATGAAACAGCATGGCACAAGAAGATGAAAAATACACGTGAGGAATACATAATTGTGACTGAAATCATCAGAGATTCAGTAACAACTTTAGAGGAGGACTCCAAACATGCACCTTAGTTCTCCAAAAGAACACCCTTACTGCAGCCAGTGAAGCCCAGACAGTCTGTTACTGTGTAGTGACCACCTCATGGTAAATGCCTAAAAACTGAAGCCCGTGCTTCAGTGAGTGCACAACTGCATAAACACCTGTGAGAACATGGTATAAACCTTATGACAGCTTACAGTAATGGTAAATAATACTCTCCCTGCTCAGTAAAACAGACTCAGAGAATTTAATTCAAACTACGTAAGACACCAGCATTGGCTGACAACTGACTGTGCACGAATTGTAAAAAGCATTTGAAAGAATTGCATAACCATTAGGGGAAACCCTCCCTTGATGACTTACGCATCATACATGGGAAAGTGTTTCCAGCAACCAGAAATGCTTCCTCTAGGATTCCTGTCCTAGGAACCTCCATCCAGAACTTGGCCTCCCTGGGAACACAAGGGCTGCGGTAGTTGAAAAACATCTCTCACTTCAGATCACACACTTTTAATACAGTGTTACATATATAGGAAACTTAATTAGATGAAATGATTCATTTTTTATCCTTTTCATTTGCAAAACAGATCTAAATCAAGAAAATGCATCATATTTACACATAGCTGATATTTTATATACAAAGAATTTTTATACTTACACATTTTATGAACATAGACTAATACTTTGTTAGATGGGGACGAAATAGAAGTACTGAAAATATCTGAATATGGAACAACCAAGATGACCATATTAACTGGGAACTGACTGCCTTTTTATAATTAATACATCTGTAAATATATATCTATATATCTCTGTATCTGTCTATCTATCTACATACGGGCTCATTTTATGTTCGTGTATGTGCCAAAAAGAAAAATCCTCACACTTAAGCACTGTCTGTGTCTACATGATATAATTTGTTATACTCTTTTGATTTTTAATGCATGCTAAGCCACATGCTTGTATGAGAGAAAATGCATGTTTACTGCTGATCCCTGAAGAACATAAGATACATAAACACACAAGCTCGGACCTGACTATATTTCACATCTGACTTAAATGCTAGTTTTAACCAATACTGCAGGTTCTCAGGACCCAAGAAGTACATTCTAGCTTTCATCATCTATTTGCCCTAAATAAGTAGAGTGCACTGAGATACAACCTCAATATATGTAATTCTGAAGGACGTAGAGCCACTGAAACTTCAAACTAATAATGTATTGATTTACTGGGAAAGCATTCCTTCCAACCACCAAACAGCTACCGTCATCTAGTTTGAATTTTCTTTATTTTTAATTGCTGCTACTTGCTTTTAGCAGCAGGTTTTTCATATATGTTAAGTGCAATAGCCTTGCTCATCATCCCCCCCAGTCTCCTCTCGGGAGCAGTCCTATGGCTTCAGAGGTTCCTAGGGCTACATTTCCTGGAGTGATGATTCTTCTTTCCCTCCACTGGGTCCACCTCTCTTCCAAGAAGACACCAGAAGTGTAGCACCCTAAGGTACACATTTGTGCTGCAGTAGGAATTGCTCCTATGCACCTGCTCTACAGCACAGGTGTATAACTGGCAGGGCCTGGGAAGAGGGAGAAGGCAACAGCCTCCAACATTCAGTGTCTTACCTGCCATGATGCCTGTCAGTTCAGCAGAAAGTTACCTCCACGTTTGGTATTTTGGTCTGGTTTTTGGTTGGGGGGATGTTTTTTCTTTTTTCTTTTTCTGCCCCCCCACCCCTTTCCTGACTTGCTCAATATTTTAACTCTAAATTTCCCCACCTACACGTCCCTGAAGTCTGACCTTTAGCACGCTGTCTTCACATCTGACTGCTCTCTTTGTCAAGATCACCTACACAGGTACTACTTACCATGTCAGATCCTGAACAGCCCATTGTAAAAACCTGATCAGTACAGCCATCCCTTTTAAAAGGGACACCAACAACTACTCTCACACTGTATTTTATAGGTTTCTCTCTATCTGCCCTGTAAGTATTCAGCTAGACCCAGTCTGCCATCAGTCTTATCAGCACAGTTGGAATTATCTGAAAAGGAAACAAAGAGCAGCTTGAACCTGAGCACCACCAGGGAATGCCTGCTCTGTTCCAGCCCTCCAATCACTCACAAAAGTGGAAAAGGATCTTAAAGGTAAGGGAAGGACTGGAGAAAGAGAGAAGCAAATGCTGGAAAAAGACCCTTTCCCTGACCTATGGAATGAAATACATTAATGCTATATGCTAACATACAAACCAAACAACTTGCTACTCACATTTTTCGCAAAGGAATCACTATAAGACAAGTTAGAAATCAAAGTTTAAAAAATTTAAGCAATGTTCTACAGTCTGTGAAAAAGGAACTTTTTCAATGGTAGTTGAATTTATGGAATAATCTCAATATTCCTATTCTTGAAAAAAAAGTAAATTTATTACTAATAAAATAGAAGACACACAGTATGACCAGAGCATTGCTCATTGCAAATCTGCTTCTGGACATGAAGAGATCCCAGAGAAGATCAGAATGCAAAGCAATTTTTACACGTTACTATAATGGTTTTCAAAAACATTTTCTATACGTAACTTTAAATATTAAAATTCTGCTGCTCTACTTAACTACTACCTAATCATGTCTTCCAACAGCTGTCTGTCACTCTGAATCCACTGGAATCAGGTGCAGGAATAACAACCCCTTGCTTCTGCAGTTCACGTAACACATCTAGTATTGAATCCAATTCCATTCGAAATTTCTCCAGTTCCTGATTCTTCTGCTGTGCCAGCCTTCGCCACTTCTCAGCCTCCTGGGTTTGCCTCACTTCAGAAATGTGCTGTGTTAGTTGGGTTGCCTGCAAATTAGAAGAAAGCCAGCACCGTGACTTCCTAGGCCAATACTCAGCCAGTGCTGCTGCTTTGCAAAAACCTGCCATGCCATTTTATCCAACGCTCAGTATCAAAGCTGAATGCTCACATTAAGTGGAAGAAATTTGTTCTGCATATTACAAAAATCATTCTGACAGCAATCAATTCCTTTAAATATTTAAATTAATGACAGAAGGGTAGAAATGTTTATTGACTAATGAACCCCAGGAGAATTTAACTTATCCTCTCCAAAGCAGCAGTTAAATTTGATTATTTCCGACAAAGCTAAGCACGTAACATAAAACCCTCTATAAATAAAAATTAACTTTCTGAATTGCCACTTAAATGTGGTAATTAAAACAATGCTCAGCAAAACAAACTAAATTGGAATGACATGTTGTAGCCGACTACTCTACTTTTAAAAGCCACAGGTTCTATGAATTATCAGAAATTGTCCTGTAGTCACAAAGTTCTGATGCTGCTGCAGATAAAGAACACGAACCCCTGACATAATGTTACACAACATAAGAAGTGTCATAAGATATCAAAATCTCCACACCCCAATTGATTTTCATAGATTCTTTAAAGAAAGCCTATCACTTAAAGGCCATAATTATCATATCTGCAGTTTGATACTAAGGATAACCTGTTAACTTCACACTACCACACTTCCTTTTCTATACTATTCATTTTTATTTAATTCATTTGGGCAACTGTTCAACAGCCCCAGTGCTGATGGTTAAAGGAGAAAAACTAGGACAAAACAAAACCCAAAGTTTAATACCTAACAAGGGCAGGAGCACCACAAAAAGATGAAATTATTTACTACTTATTATGTATACTATAATTTCTTTTAAAGAAAACCTAAAACATTACAAAACATCTTAGTAAATACTATTGATATTCAGTGGAGCTAAATCACAGAGTAGGCAGCAGCAAACACTTCACAGAAATGGCAGACATCCTCAAATTACATAAAAGCAAATTAATAGCAAAAATTGAATTGTATTACAGTCACCTTTAGCAGGACAGAATTAGCAACAAGATTTATTTTTAATCCACTGACTTGTTTTATGCACAGGTCTTTATTGAAAGAAATTAAGTATCTGATATAGAAATATGCAAGAAGAAAACCTTCTATGACAAAAAAATCTGCACATTAAAAGTATATTCCTCGAGATCTGTTTTTTAAAATTTAAAATAAAATAAGGTATTTCTGTACTTTTAATGTAGCTTTTCCTAATAAGGCTCCTAGGACTAGATAATTACAGTTCAATCGAGGAATGTATCAAAGCTTGGACTCTGCATTCCAAACTCTTGTCAGTTTTCAGTAGCTCATTTCCATTGTGTAACTGAAGTATGAAAAAATGATATTTATGACTCCAGAGGTCACACTGTCCAACCCTCAGGAACAGCAAGGCCTTCTTAAGACCAGGCTGCAAGGAAGTTACACAGGTCATTTTAATTACCACAGCAAAGTTGAGCTGACCAGGCCTGCACCTACAATCACTTGCATTAGCAGGTAAAGACAAAACATTGGCTGCATAAAAGCTACTTCCCTCCCACACTGCAAGCTGAATAAAGACCATAAAATTACAGTTAAACCAAGAAATTGCTCTTGAGATGTAAATGCAGTTATGCACTGGTGTACCTTTTGAATTTCATGCTCTCTTTCTGCATATTTGCTCTCTATATGCTTGATTTTCTTTTCCAGGCACAAGAAATGTTTCATTTCAGGACTCTGGCTCTCCCTAGCCTCTCTCAGCTCTTCCAACAATTTTGTCACCTACAGTCAAAGAGAATTGATGAAAATAGTTATCATTGTGCTAGGCAGTATATAAACCAGATTCCTTTAAAAATGTGTTTGTATTGTTTAATCATTACATGCAAAAGCTGTAGAAAAGAAGACATAAAAGAGAAATCTCCTTTGTACAAAAGCATTAACAGGTCTCAGGGATTTATATTAGGATTTTCATTTCTAAGAAGTAGCCTGAGGACATGAAAGTCTAGTCCTCTTTGATAAATCCAGTCCTGTCATGAAGGGATTGCGTTCTGTCACATTTTATACTTCACACAACCAAAGTTAACAGAAAATATTATGATTAGGAGTTCTTACACTATCCCTTCTCACACCCAAGATAAAGACCAAATATAAAAGATACCAGTGTATTTCTAAGGCCTAAATTAATTAAAGGCATGCTGCTAAGAGAGATAATTACAAGCCTGCATGTAAGTTTAATAATGACCAGGTAAAATCAACTTGACAGTGACTTAAAACTGATTTCCTAATCCTCCAGAAATTCAGGGAAGTTTTCTTATATGCCTTTGTTTAACATCCAAAATATTTTTGGTAACTCTTAATGTGCACAAGTAAACTAAAGTGAAAACTTTGACATCTTTAGCCTTTATGTTTGTCCTTAGCTCCCCTTAGCCAGTATATTTGAGAGCTGTTTACCCTCTTCAAGCACTCAGCCATCCTTGGCTCTCTGCTGTGAATTCAAGTAGTTGGAACCATTGTGTCTTCATAAGATGTTGTCACTCTTACTGAGAAGTGACTCTAAGGCAGCTTACTATTATTTCCATATTTTAAGGTGGCTTTCTAAAATAGCAAGGCCTATGTCAGTCCATTTTTGCCTGCCCGTCACTTCAGCAGCTTTGAACCTGTCCAGCCACCTTTGTCAGAGGAGCAGAAGTCTTAGTTTCAAAAGGTCTGTGCAACTGAGTGTCTGCTGCTCGGCTGCTAAGTTGCCCCACTGAAGGGAAGGGCTGATGTGTGGTCTCAAGTATAAAATTAAATACAACTAAAAAATCAGAGTGGAAAGATCTCACAAGGGAAAAAAAGCCCCAGGAGAAAATGGGCTCTGTGTATTTTGCCAACGACAGAACCACGTCAAATACAATGCAGAATTGTGTGCAAGCTGTTAAGGAAAAGAAGTACTCAGTTCATAGAAAATATCCATGAGCAGCATTTCTGAGATGAGTATTCAAATAACAAGCTTCTAAGAAGCCTCAGGAAAAACTTTGCCTTCTTGGACACACCACCATTTTAGACAGAGGACTCGATCCTATTACCAGTGAGTTGCTTTCCCCTGTTACTACTATTTCCATTTGCAGGTTTGGTTGTCTTCTCAGCAAAACTTATTTAACCATTTAATGCTTAAGATGTATTTTAAAAGCAATAAAATGTTGTGCTAGAGGGCAAAAGCAAGGCTTTACATAGATATTTCTCTCTGTACAGTCTTGCAATGATCACTGTAACAAAGATACTCCTTTACATTTTCTTAAATACCAGCACCTTGAAGTTGACCTCTACCAAGTGGGTCAGATTGGATGATCACTCTTGAACTATCACTGTCAATAATCTGTAAAGCAGTCATAGAGGAAACAATAACATCTGTCTCACTGTACTCTTGCCCTGCTTTTCCAGGAAGAAGTATTACATATACTGACACCCCTGGAATGAAACAAGGTTTTAAGAACAGCCAACATCTATATGAACCCAAAGTTTCAGCCTCTATTCTGCAAACACAGAACTTGTTTAATAGGACATATTTTTTCTCCCCCTACAAACCAGCAGTTTTATACAAATGCATCACAACAGAAGTGGAATTTTGCATGTGTTAGATAAATACCCGGATAAATCTGAGTTTAGTGAGATTAAGATGAATTGCTTCTAATAACTCTTGGAAGTTAGAGTATTATCAAAATTAAGTTAAAATCAGTGATGTTTGTACATCAAGGAGACGGGGAATGAAGCACAGAGACAATGCTGAGACAGGCTACATCCTCCTCCTGAACAGGACGTGACAACAAAAGACTGGCAGTACTTCAAGAACAACAAGAGCACAGCCAATGATTCTAAAAGCTTGAGCTAAAAGGTGGACAGCAATTTGACACAACATTAACCCAAAATCAAAGATAAGAACAAGTTTTAGGTTATACACTATTGATAGAAGATTAGAAAAAAAACCTATATACTTCTCTCAAACCCCACAGAATTTCATAACTTCTATAGCTAACGTTAAGTTTCAGAGACAGCAGAGGAGAAAGCCAAGAATATAAGTGCCTAAGTCAGTGTTATGGCAGTGGAGGATGAAAAAAGAAAAGCTTTTGAAAACAATAATTTAAAAATCCTCTTAATAAAGAGGAATAAAGGAAAAGTCCTATGGTTTATTTACCACTGCCCACCAAAACTCTCAGAGGATATGAAAACCTGTATCAACCTGCTGATCCAATTTCATACAAATGTCAGACACTTGAAACAAAATAAAAATAATAATAAAAATATTAAAATCAAAAAAGTCAAAGTTCTGCATTCTGTTCTGTGTTATTCTCCTGGTCACACTAGGAAAACCTTGCATTCTCAGGGATAATTGATGTAGAAGCAACTGACAAAGATTTTGTTTCTAAGACTTATTTTACTTGAGGCTTGACATGAATTAGGATGAAAACTCTTATTAGACTAAGGTACCCCCATTGAAATTTAAATATACCTCTTTTTGTAGGAGTTGCTCTCTTATCTGTGAAACTAAAAGAGCTTCTTGACGTCCCTCTTGTTCACCAAGTTGTTTTTGAAGATGTTTTATTAAAATCTACAAAAGATTTAAACATATTTTGTCATTAGCATACACATCCACGACAACTTGTGAAAACTGATGCAGGAGAAGCCTAGAAAAAAATAAGCAGCACTAAGAAAGTTGGGGCTGTTCAGTCTGGAGAAGAGAAGGTTGTGTGGAGACCTCATAGCAACCTTCCAATATCTGACAGGGTCTACAGGGAACCCAAAGAGAGACACTTATCATCAGGAACGGTAGTGATAGCACAAGGAGTAATGGGTACAAACTGAAATGGGGGAAGTTTAGGTTAAATATTAGGAAGAAATTCTTTACTGTGAGCGTACTGGAGCACGCTGCCCAGGAAAGCTGTGGACACTCCAGGCTGATTATTCAAAGTCAGGCTGATTCAGGCCTTGAGCAACCTGGTCCAGTAGGAGGTATCCCTGCCCATGGCAAGGGGGCTTGTGAGTAGATGACCTTTGAGGTCTATTCCAACCCCTTAACATTCCATGACTCTGTGACTGTAGTACTGCAGGTGTAAAGTGACATGTGCATTAACAGTACTGCCTCCAACACGTGTGTGCATGGGCTATTAAATAGCACACAGGTACATAAGCAGTATATGAAAACAAGCCTCAATCTTCAAGTTACTTTCCTCATTTTAAAATGTTCTTAAATAATCCGAATGAAACTGGTCTTTTGACCCTTTATACCATGTGTAAAACAGCCCAGAGAAGAGGTGGAATTGCCCTCCTTAGAGATACTCAAAAGCCACCCGGAGGACCCTCCTGAGCAGAGCAGTTGGACAAGATGACTTTCAGAGGTCCCTTCCAACCCCAGCCATTCGGGGATGCTGTGAATGCTGTGGCACAGGATGATTTTTAAAACAACAGGTCCTGCTTCAAAGAAAGTAAGTTTATAGTAATACAGAGAGAGGTAACTTTATGGTATATCTATATATAACTAATGTATCTACTGTATCTTACCTCCTGTGTTGAAATTCTGTTCTTTAGTTCTGCTACTTTAGAAGTAGAATGTTCCTTTGCATGCTGGCAAACAATCTTCTCGACTTCCCTCTGGTGGGAAGCTTTCAGAGATGCAATGTATTCTGCTGTGTCTTCCTGCATCCTGAGCGGAGCAAGAGAAAAGTGAGACGTAGTAAAGCAGCTACAGACAGATCTCCAAAAATGCAGCAGCTTCTCACTTGAACACACAAAATTAAAAATATGTTAAAGGTGGGATATCTTTGATATTTAATGACAAAACCTTACAAGACAGGACCTTACATTACTTCTATTGCTCTGAAGGGGGGAAAGGGTGGGAACCTACAATGGTGGATATGTGTATCATCTATCTAGAGGCTGTTAGGATACAGAAAATTCAGTCAATCATCTCTGCTGGTCCCTCTTATTAAAACAGTGGGGAGAAGACACATGCTTTTTAATCGCAATGCAGCTATCTCCTTCGAGGTTTACATTTTAGAAAAGAATGAGTTCAATCCACGTATGCTAATTTCTTATACTTTGGTTGTGAAGGCATGTAAAGGAGACTAGGTGAAGTATAAGGTTTCTGCAGCTGGCCGAGTAAATCCCACTGAAAGCATACCCCAGGTTTGCAGGAAAGAACATGTACCAAATACTAACGCTATACAACAAAAAGCACCTAAGATATGATGATTTACACTGAGGCACACAAAATAATAGAATTAATAAAAACATTAA
The DNA here is from genome assembly GCA_013396955.1 of Regulus satrapa. Taxonomy (NCBI): domain Eukaryota; kingdom Metazoa; phylum Chordata; class Aves; order Passeriformes; family Regulidae; genus Regulus; species Regulus satrapa. The sequence continues at coordinate 29,505 of VWZN01001179.1, forward strand.
TACAAGTTTGCCTGTAGAAAGAACTGTGACAGTGCACTGCTTAAAAAAAAAAAACAAAACCCCAAAATAACAAGCAAACCCCCAAACTCCTCCCAAAGCTGAAAAACAGTACAAAAGAAGGTATAAACAACCTTCACACATGACCAACATATTAATGTGCTACTTCAATCCTTTGTCTGCCAACACTTTAAGAAGGTTTTTAAAGAAATATGTCAAGCATTTACCTCCGTATGTTACTTTCAGAATAAGCCAGTGCTGCTTGAGACTTCACCCGCTGCTGACTCATTTCTAGGGACAATCTCTCCAGCTCCTCTTTCAGATGTGCATTTTCTTGCAGAACTTCCGAAAGATGAGAATCAGAAAAGGTATGTGGTTGGTGTATTTTGTCATCATTGAAAATGCTTGGACAGGGTTCAGCGTTGATGGAATTCCTTCTATCTGTTGCTGAGGTATTCTTTTTCAAGACATCTGCAGAGTTTCCATTAGTGTTTGTTTTATTTCTCAAATTATTATCAGACAACATCACCATCCTTTCTTTTTGAAGTTTCTCTACAGTTTTTGTGAGGTCTTGTATTTCTCTATTTTTGGTAACCAGTTCTTCATTTAATTTTAACAGCCTGTCTTTTGTGTTACCTTGTTTCATCTTAGAGTCCATGGACTCTAAATCTTTATTATAATTTTTACTTCTAAGTTTTAATTGGGAATTTTGACTTCTAAGATTTTCAATTTCTGTTTGGAGGTTTCCAACAGTGATCTGGTGGGTCTTCTTTAGATTCTGAAGCTCCTGTTCAAGTTCTGTAGAAGTGGCTTTATCACCATTCAGTTTTGGTGTTTCATTCATAAATTCATGGGCAAGTAGTTGCTCAAGCTCTGCAAGTCTTTGTTCATACTGTATCTAGGAAGGGAGTAGAAAGCAGGGACAAAAAAGCAGTTTCATAATTGTACTGTTATTATTAGCTCTTCTTATTATTCTTTAAAGTTACTGTCTTTCTGAAGGAAGATTTCAGAAGACAGGACACAAATCAGGATTGTTAACAAACTACTCAATCAGTTCAGAAATTAGTGAGTGAAATAATTAGGTCTGCTGTAAAACAGAATTACTCCAAACATTTACTACAAAATAATCTAATCACAGTGGATGCAGTAACAATGGGATAGAAAATTATACTGACAACAAAATATTTCATAATCATGTAATTGACTTCTCTTCAGATGGTACCAATGTTAATTTTGTCATTATGTACTTATTATATGTCAGCTGGCAAACATTCACGCCACATGTTCAAAACCGTACTTCACATTTTCCAGAACATCCCAATTTTTAACAGAACAAATCTTTCTTTTTATGAATTTATAAATATGAAGATAGAAGTATGAATTCAGAGAGACACAGAATTTTTCCTCCTAGTGAGCTGAGGAAAACCTAACTTTCTTAATAGCTGGGGTGGCCTTTGAGGAAAGTATGATGAGTGACTTGTGGTGGAACAACTGGCCAATGCTCTCCTTTCTTGCTCATTAAGCACCTGTGCAGTTCACCTTTCCCTTGAAGTAAAATGCCAGACTTCCATGCTTCCTATCCGAGTCCTTAGGCTCACTACCATTTAATTTTTGGACAGCATGTTTAGTGGTTCCCAATGCTCCCTGCAGTAATGTTCAGTCAGCAGACCTTTGAAACCACAGCCTTTGGTACAGCAAGGAATCTGACTCACAGGATGAAAACCACTCGCCTTAACTGTAAGAATTACACTATTATGCCTTGAGAACACGTCCTCTTCAGTTCAGTAATACCCTAGAGCTTCCAATGCTATTTTTATCGTAGGTGCTGAAGGTACAGAAATTCCAGTTCTAAATTATTTGGGTCTTTTTTTTGCCTTGAATGTGGTCCTTGCCTTCAGTTTTAGCCACTACCCAGTGCTAGACTCCAGTTGCCTTGTGACTGTTACTTGCAAAGCGGACTACTCAACATTTACCTTTATTTTTTGAAACTGTTGTTCCATGGCACGGAGGCTTTTCTTAGCTTCATCATCTTTACCTTCAAGTTCTGTTTCCAGTTTCTTTATTCTTCTCTCCAAAAATTCAACTGTGTTTGTTTTAGCTGAAAGATCATTTGTTTTCTCAGCAGCCGCAGCAGCGTAAATCAAAGCAGGCAAAGAATTTGGGTACCTTCTTTTTAGAATTCCTTCCATTTCTCTGATCTATTCATAAGAAAATTAAATGAAAGGTGAAAACTAATGAAGTTCTAATGAAAAAGGAACAGAAAAAAGTGAATGTTAACAAATTTCTATTCTATTAGGGGGGAAGAATGAAAACTATAGATGACTATAGATGAAAAATATAGATATTGAGAACTATTTTATATTCCTCCCATTTATGTTTTTGTTTACNTCAAAGCAGGCAAAGAATTTGGGTACCTTCTTTTTAGAATTCCTTCCATTTCTCTGATCTATTCATAAGAAAATTAAATGAAAGGTGAAAACTAATGAAGTTCTAATGGAAAAGGAACAGCAAAAAGTGAATGTTAACAAATTTCTATTCTATTAGGGTGAAAGAATGAAAACTATAGATGCATATATTGAGAATTATTTTATATTCCTCCCATTTATGTTTTTGTTTACAGAAAAGCAAGACTCATTGCTTCTTACTGACTAACACACATGATCTTTAACAAGATATTGCTCTGGTCTTCAGATTGCCTTATGTTAATAATCTAAAGAAAACAAAAAAAAGGAACTTGAATACGGCTCTTAATGGTGTGAATGTGGTTTTTTCTGGATTTGCATTCACATTCTACTTTTCCAACTGTTAAAGATATTTCATAGCGATACTGGAATTATTCTCCCAATAACAGATTATATGCCTTTATTTTTATTAGTCTGCAATAATGTAAAACTAACACTTTGTATGCAACATTAATAGCAAGTTCCTCTCTAATCTATGGATAAGATATTCCTATTAGAATTCTGCAAAGGCGTTGATCCATGAGTCCCACATCCCTATCTAATGCAACTGCCACCTCCTAAAATTCAGGAAGGCTCACTTCCACTTGATGTTTCTCTAGTAGAAACATGGATTTTAAGCTCTCCAGTCCCCTAGTTTTCATGAATCTTGTAGGAATCCAATAGAATTTAAACCTCTACTCTTCAATCAACTTGGTTGAAATTTCATCATACTGTTAAAGGAATTACTGAATATGGACAGAAGTTTTAGAAGATAAATTGCAAGGTTTGGCATTTGCCCTCTTGCCCCTTTTAAAGAAACTCTAAACAGTTATTTTAAAAGATTTTAAAAGGGATATCAGCTTGTTAGAACACAGTAGCAAGAAGAGCTTTTTCTAAGTAAAGAATTGAAGGTTCTTGTGTTTATGAGTGTTCAATAACACAAGTTTTATTTTATCACAGAAGTTCATGCTATGCTTTATGAAAGCACTGGGGTTTTAAGAGACCTTATCTGAAACAAAGGTTAAATGAAAGACAGTTCTTTTATAACATACTTGTCGCTCAAGATCCTGAATTCTTTTAGCATCTGCTGCCCTGTCTCGCAAACGTTTCTTCTGTTGCACACACTGATCTCCTGCTTCAGCTCTGAGCTTTTCAACCTGTCCAGTTTACAAGGAGACAAATTGAGATATGTAGTCAGAGATTGTCCTGTAGTACAAAAGCATTTCAAACACACGAGATACGATGGAAGTATTCCGCCACTTAAAAACTTGTAATGATCGTTTCTGTACTAAAGGATTCTTCAGACTCTTAACTCACATGACAGCTTCCTTCTCCAAAGTGACTGGAACTAGATATGGAAATCTAAAAAAGAAAATTTCAGCTCTGGGACACTCTTCTCTTCATACCAGCAAAACTGTTTCTTTCTTTGATACTGCCAGTATGCAGGCTTGATTAATAAGTTGTGATATAAAATGCATAAAGTGCATTCCATGATTTCAGGATGAGTTTAGGAAATGGTTTGTGATTTGCAATGCTACACCACATAATGAGATATAGAAAATCCAAAAGGCAACATTATGTTGTACTTGAATAAAAGCCAAGTCCCAGAATCAGGGGAATGATCTGGATAATTCATGCTCCTTGCACTCCCATGAAGTCCAGCCATGAGGACTCAAAGCTATAATGTAAAATTGAATTTCCTATCTTTATAATCCACTATGATCTTTGCACAGGGATATTACACCCTGGACATTTAAATATATTACTCTTCCACATCGGTAATATTTGCATAAGTCATGCATTTATGCCAGCATTTTATAGTTTGACTGATTTGATTATTTCTATGGAGTCACAGCTCTAGATATCAGAATTTTTAGACACCAGTCCAGCCCAGAGAAAACGTAAATATTTTCTTTCACAGGACTGACATCTTGATTGAAGTTTGATATGGTGGTGTTCATCCCTGGCTGCTCCTTCAGAAGCGCCTCTTTCCATCTGCAATCTCTCTAATAAAACACCATAAAAACGTTCCAAGATCAGTTACATTTTAGCACTGTTAAAACTTTTTGTTTTTGTGATTTCAAAGTCCAATGAAGTGACAAGTGGACAATGCAAATCTCAGCAGTATTCAAGACTCATGTATTAGTTTTGTTTCAGATTTCAAGTATTTTGGGTTTTTCCTCTCTACAACAACAAGGGAGTTTTTCGAAGAAAGAATTTAGAACTGCTACTTCTAAAAAAAAAAAAAAAAGTGTTGCCTAAGTTACTATGGAGCAAAAAGGAGGAAGAGAATGAGGAGTGTCCCTAGTTGTTACCATAACAATATACTTCTTTCCCTTAGGTCAAGAAATTTGAAGGTTTTAGTGAAGCTAAACTTTTGTTCCCAGAAGCATAGCCAAGACATTCAACAAAACCAATCTAATATGCTAAAAAACCAGGCTTTATTATAAAGGAAATAATTACATTACACTCATCACTGGAAAAATAAACAATTTCCAGTTCCAACTTCTTAGATAAAGCTAGATATTATCACCTCTAGTCTTAGTTTCTCAATTTCTTCTCTTGCATCTTTAAGACGGGCTGCATCTTTATCCAGAAGATCTTGATTTTCTGCATACCACTGAAGTCTTTTTTTTAAATGAGTAATTTCCTGTTTGTATGATTCTTCCATAACTTTAAATTCATAAGACTTCTCACCTACAAGAATAAAACATTCTTAGAATTGTTTTATTAGTAATTATGCACTGAAGGAGTAAGTAGTCAACACTGTTTTCCCCACCATATTTCATACATTTACCATTTTGACAACACTGTCACTGTAGTAGTTTTAAAACCAGATCCAAACTAGGATTTTAAAAGCAACAGTATTTGTAAAAACCCCTTTATTTCTCTCATACATAGTAGTACTCAATGGCTTGCTGTTCATCAGAGAAAGTATTTAAAACAGAATCTCAGGGAGATTTATTCTTGATAGAATTTGTGATAGAATAATTAATGATAGAATTAGCATTTGTGATGCCTGACACTGGAAATGAGAGAGTCCAATTTTCAGCCCTCTCTCATTAATTCAAACTGAAAAAAGCTCCGATAAGAATGCTGGAAAAATTCCCAAGGTGTAAGTTATAGGTAAAAAAGGGGCAAAATCCAAATAGGAGACTAAGATATAAAATAGTAAATCTTTTCTTATGAATCAAGTTGTGACATAATTTAAATCATCTGTTTCTCTGTCGAGCGAAAGATGGGCAAGAAATCACACTAATGAGGCCACAACAAAGAGTTTGGTTGGATAGAGGAAAATACTTTCTAATAGAGTACTGAACGTACTGCAGCATGTCCTTCACTGTATGCTTTTGTTAGAAGTTTAGACAATATTTGAAAATGGTCTAGATGCATTTCACTAAGTAATACTTTAATAAGAAACAAGATTGTGTTACATATTCATTTACTGAGATAAAAGTAAGCAAAGTTATTCAACAAAATGAAGGTGCTTTACTTGATGCAGATGCAATCTGGACTTTTGCTGAGTCTCTCTCTTTCTTGGCTTGTACCAAGTCTACCTCAAGAGCTTGTTTATCTTGTTTTAGACGTCTTATCTCTTCTTGCAATTTAGCTTCTTCTCTCTAATTTTTAGATAAAACAGTAAAATATGAAAAACTAAATGCATAATATCACACAAAACCCGTGAGCATGCCTTTTCATCATACAAAGATTAAATCACAACAGTTGTATCTGACTACAGCAACAATAAGGTCTTTTAATTTTGGTATTATTCTCAGACCCTGCTATAGCAAAGCATGGGAAAACATAAGCTAAAAAAAAAAAATCCCAAAGCCCAGATTTTTTAAGTCTTAATTAACTGTCATGGAAATAGAAAACCCCTGCCTTTTGAGAGGGTCTGTAAAAAAACTGGCTTGACTTCTGAGACTGAAGACTGTAGGTTAAATGGACAGATGTACTGTCCACAGTTCACCTTACTACATTCTCCTTCTTGCCATTTTCTGCAGGCAGTCTCTTTTCTTTTTTGCTATACATGAACACTAGCAAATCTCAAGACCAAGTACCACAAAAAGTCTCAGTGACAGAGCCACATCTAGAGACTGAGCCTCTTGGTCCTAGGTATGCACAGGTACAACAAAAATCAACTGGAGGGTTAGGATTTTGGGAGCAGCCAGTAAACAGACAAGGCATGTGCATGTAGGAACGTTATGCAGTGAGCTCCTGTCCTGATCTGCTGAGCAGGCCACATCACGTGCTCCTTCTGTTTCCAGCAGCATTATCTGTATTTCTGTGCTACAAGCAAAGGCACTACTCTGTTGTCTTATAGGCTTGGTAAATACCTACCTGTGCTGCTCGAAGCTCTGAAATCAATTCTGTAAAATTCTGATTTCTGGCTGGTTCAGAATCCTGCATGATTCGTGACTGGTTATTAGTCTTCTCTATTTTTTCTCTAAACAGTAACAGCAAAAGCAGTTATGCAGTGTGGCGATGCAACATACTATGAGTGGCTACTGATAAACAAACACAATCCCCTGCCCCCCCCAAACTGTACCACAAAGTCAACCCATGCAGGTTCAAAACAAAAAGAGGAGCAAGTATATGTGCAACATTTATATACAAGCAAAATTCACTGTAAGGCGAAGTCTTCTTCCCTCAAACCGAACCTGTTTATTTGGACTACACATGGGAAGAAATAAAAATCTACCCTGCATCAGTGGAACTCATTTACAGGCCTCTCCAAAGCAAAGGTCTGTAGATTATGAATACACACAATTGCTAGATTGTTTTTCCTCATTACTAGCACAGGATGCAAGTCTCACAGGACCCACAGTGCAGATGATAGAATGGTTTCTCCACTAGCAGAACGCCTTGTGCCCCTGATCTACTGTGTATCATACAACAGCATCAAAACATCTTAACATCAGCAGAGCCATAATATCAGAACAATTAAAATACAATGTGTTATGCATTCTGAATAAGAACACTGAAATATTTCAATGTGGAAGTGTGTTTCCACAATGTGTTTCCACTATAAAAAGTGGAAGTCTCTTCCACAGAAGAAAGTGGAAGTCTTCCCATGGGTTTGTAACACCATCAAGTAAACAAAAAATTAAGTGCCTATAATCAACACAAATCAATTCTCAAAAGTAGAAACAAAACCACAAACTGCAGAAACACTAGAAAACATGCACCTGGATAGACTCTGCAATGGTTCTTCATAAAAAGACAATAAACAGGAGAAAACTCCAGAGATCTTAGGTCAGATATGTAAATGAGCCTACCTTAAGTGTACTAATTCAGACTTTAAGCACTGATTCTCCTTAAACATTCGTTCCTCATTTTTTTTGTTTTGCATTTGTAGCTCTTTCATTTGTTTGTATAACCTCTCATTTTCCTAAGTTGAGACAAAGTTAAAGTATGTTCATAAATTACTGTTTTCTACAGCCATGAAACAATTTTCTATGAATATTCACATAGTTTCCCTGCTGAAACAGTGGAAGAAAACACTAAATATTTCATTACTGAGCTTCTAAAATGGATATCTACTTTCATTATCTACAATCTCATCCAACTGTCTGCTCAATCTTCAGGCAGGAGCTAAGACAGATCCTCTACAAACTATCCCAATTATATTCTAAAAATGTACTCATGGGTGAGTGCTGATAGATCAGAACTCAGCCTGCCCACTCCTGGGGACACAAACCATCACTGTTTGGGATGCTCACAGCCATATAGAAAGACACTGTGTTTATATCAAGGAAATATGGTGAGCATCAGCTGGAAGCTGGTTGAGCTACCTACTGGATTTTACAGCTTCAAAAGGATTATTAAACTTGAATTATCTATTCCACTTGACTAAGTAATACAAATCAGGCATGCTAATAAGGTTATATTGAAATCTGCTGTTCAGATGTTGAGCAAAACATTTCAAAAATCAAAATTTTTCAGATTTCTAATGGTGCTTAAACCTACTAACTTTCAAGTAGATTTGGGCAAAACATTTGTGGTTTTTCATTGACCACAAAGTATTTTCCCAGCTCTCAACTGAAAAGTTACTGTATTTTACAATTTAGAACATTAACATGGAACTGTGGAAAAACTTAGTCCAAACTAGACATGTGAGAGACTTTTTAAACCTACAATAAGTCTGCCCTTCACACCCAAATTCCATTCACTTTTTAGAAAACGAGGTACCTGTTTTCAACAGAAAAGTTGAAACCATTAAACAGTTCTGTTTCTGAAACTGGGTAGAACACAGCTCAGCATGATGTGTGGTGTTACCTGTTGATAACCTTGAATAATGACCTCTTGATCTTCAATCTCTTTTTGTATTTGTGCCAGTTTTTCCTCAGTTACAGGAATTGCTGCTGCATGGGTCCACCTCTTTTCTTGAGCCATCTCTTCCATATTTCTTAGCTTTCAGTAAAAGACACACAAGCAGTAAGAAAGTTTTCTTAGCAATATGAAATTTTCAACAAGACTACAGTCCGATCTCTTCATTAAGGTATGAAAGCAAACCAACGAGTGGCTCTTACTGGAGTTTTACAGAAGCATTATGAAACAGTAAAAAGGTATAAAATGTTTGGGGAAAGCTAAAAGTTTCTGTCCTTATGTGTCTAGACAGGAGGAGACGTTACAAAGCAGGGAGCTATCCACAACAAGGGTATAGTGGAGTAACTCTGGGAATATTTCATACAGACAGAACACAACATCGAAAAATGCATCAAGAACTATAAACAATATCTCAGCTTATAGTACTTATCTATAACAAATGGTATCTGTGAGGCTGGATTAAATCTTTGCAAAAAACTTGCTGCAGGACTCTCAAAATAGCAAAGTAAGGGAACTCAGGTTAACATGGTTTATCTCCAGGAAAAAAAAATCATTTCTAACAGGTAATAAATGTAACAGCAGGTACACATTTATAAAGTTGCTGTGTCTGTGTAAATGTGTATTTTCTGTTCATCAACAACTCATGTCAAGTAACATTGACTCAATTTTCAGAAGCAAATAAAATGCTTTTATCGGCACAGGATACAAGAAGATAAAGTACCTTACTCTGAAGAAGATAGTTTTCCTGACCCAGACGGGAAAGCTCCTTTTCATGCTGTGTTTTCAGTTCCACTACACTGGCCTCCATCTCCCTCTCTTTTTGTGAAAGCTGCTGAATCAAATCCCGAGCTGTGTTCAGGTCCTCCTCTGCTGCTTGTACTCGTTTTAACAAATACAGCTCTCTATCACAGCTTTTGAAAGGGGAAAATGACAAGTCCTAGGGTAGACGATTCAGGGAAACATTACAGAGAGCTGATTGTTTACCAGAACTCTGCTCATCAGTATTATTTAACTGTTTTTTCTGGCTCTCAACAACAACACAAGGCACTTGAAAAAACAACCTAAAAATATGACCCCTCAACATTTTAATAGCAAAACATCCTATATTTATTTTAATGATCTGCCTTCTCATTTGAAAAATATATATGAAGAAAACAAGACAAAAAACCCAACAAGAAAAAATACATCACATATTCCAGCCACTATATTGCTACCAGAGTTATTCTATTATGCATCTTACTTTTAAAAAGAAGCAATGCTTTAGGTATTCAATGAACAGTTTTTTAATGCAGTTGATAAGGGAGAAGGAAAAATCATTATGGTACTGTAAATTCAGTCACCTTGGAGAAGTAATTTCACTCAGTCTTGGAGATGATACTATTAAATATTTAATGCAATATAAGAAAAATCCCTCAACTGTAGTACTGTTTAAACATTCATAGCAGAATATTATAAGTAGAAGTTATATTTAACCTTTTACAATGAGATAGTAATTTTTTAGAATTTAATAAGCAACTTTAATTATATAGAACCACCAAAGCAAGAGCATTTTCCAAGCAACTGAAATTATACTAAAAGTATAATGATACTTGCATAATTTAAAAGCAAAAACTAGTGTTTGACCAAAGAAAAGTCTTCATGCAATATTTCAGTATTTGCAACCTTGTGATAATTGTTAAAAGCCTTGAGAAAATAGGCTTGCAGACCAAGTTGTACATGCTATAATTAGGAGCATCACTGATTATTACTCACATGACGATGGTGCCTGTTATAATCCACAGCCTGGTGTCCAAGATTACTAATAACTGATTGGCCAGACAAAACTCTGTTAATACTTCCCTCCAAAGTTGGTTCATTTGCTGCAGATCTTATTATCCTAGTAGCAAATAAGGCTTCTTCATTTAGGCAGAAAGTAAAATAGAACAAATTAAATTCAGAATTTTATGTCCTTTAAGAAAAGTATGTATTCATATGATCTAACATGTAGGTATATAAACTATTCTACAACCTGAATTTTGAATGAAGTATAGAAGCTAGAGAATAATGATACACTATGGAAAAATTGGAGGGGTTTTTTTTGGTTTTTTTTTCAGTAAGGAACTGATGACAAGATAAAACAAAATCCAAGAGAGTAACTGAAACAAGTAGCTGGATAATAAATCCTTCATGGAACAAGGTTAACTTCACTCCTCCACTTCAGAAGTGACCGGTTATCTAAGTATACAGAAACACAACGTATTTCAAGATAAGGGGAAGACACAGCAATTTTTAAAATAGATTTTGGAGTGCAGACAGCATAGAAAGAAATGCAACATTTATTTGTTGCATCAAATAACAACTTGACTGGAATAAGAAATCAGGAAAGTTCCCCATATGGAACTGTTCACAGCTCAGTCTTCTGAAATATAGATACTAACTACGACTGCCATTTCAACTGCTCCTGCTTAGGAATGTTACACCTGAAAAAAACCAACCCATCACACAATAATTCTTTTCCAAATTTCACACCTTTTTAGTGTCATACACCCCTCAGAAAGGTGCTCCCCTTAGCACTGATGATTTCAGAATTGTTTGATTCAATGCCATGCTCCTTTTGTAGCTATGGGGAGGCACCTGCAGAATGTGGCCAGGTGAGATGAATTTCTGAAATCACCTAAAATTGCTGTTTTGAATGGTTATAGCTAGAGAGGGAAGAGCAAGTTTGAATGAAGACAGTGGTCTTATTTTCTCAGTACTTGGCATTCACTTTACCATCCTCACCAGGCTGTAAAACCTTCCCTCAGGGAGAGGCATAACAATGTACTGAGGAATTGAGGTCCTTCAGTTCAAATGCTGCCACTGAAGCATCTCCCTAAAATAATCCTAAATTATCCCAAATTAATCCTAAACTGCTTTTCCTGCTACTGCCTGCAGGTTTTTTTAAAGCACTGCATGCTAGAAGTGCCTGGGGGTACCTGTAGATTTACTTGCCCATGCCTCATTGCAAGTGTCATTGACTGCAAAGACAGTAAGCTGAATTATCTCATTAATCTCTTCAGGCTTCACCCCAAAATAAGAAAGTTCAGTCCTTTACTTGCAACCCAGTTTTCACAGAATTACATTGGTATTCTCCTTTCCATAGCATTTCCAAGAGACATGAACAGAAAATAGGACTTCCTTTCCACTACTTTTTTGTACTCTAGGAAAGCAAAGATCAAAAGAAGAAGCTGAGAACAGAAATTCAGCCTCAAACAAACAAGTTAGTGAGTCAGCAAATCTTTGCATTTACTGTAATGAAAAATGTCAACTTGTAGATATTAATTTTTGAACATCTTTTTTATTAATTCTTTCAGTCTTACTGGTGAACAATAGAGAAGTCTCAAACAATGGTGGTAAATGTGAGTAGAAATTAAGCAAGACTACACGGATTTATATAAAAGTCTGTCTCACAGCAATTTCATGCTAATAGAAAAAAAATCAGTACTTTGCTGCATTTGAGTTTAGATTATTCTATGACATTTGGGGTTTTTTTAATGTGAAACATAAGATGTAAACCTCTCTGGCTCTTAAACTCAGAGTTAAAGCTCCTAAAACTTAGAATTACCTTTAGATTTTGCTCTATCTGCAGGACTTTTGGCTTTCATACAGGTCTTTTTGGAAGTTTCTTTTGTTGCTTTCTTTTCATTGCTTTGTGACTGAAAGGACTGCTTTGAAAGTAAACTGGGTTTCCCATAGCCAGAACTTCTAACCAGTCCATGAGGACCATGTGAAGGTTTCTTTTTATGTACAGGTGCTGGACTTCTGATATTCTTATATGACATTGGTTTGGTTGTCATTGATTCTGATCTTTCATTCTTCAAGGAACAAGACCGAAGAGCCTGTGACAAAATACATTTGTTTAAAACAGTTTTAGGCTCTGCTGTAAACTGAGAGCAGCATTCATCAGTGAAAAACATAGAGCCAGCTACCAAAATTATACAACTATAAGACTCAGGGTGATGGCAAGCAGTATTTTTAGCCAAAATATTAGTAAGTAATTTTGCAGAATTGTACTACTTCAGAACTACACAGGGCAAGCAAGTATTTTTACTGGTTCTGTTTAATTGATCTGGAAAATTGTATTTTTATTTTAATTGTACTGTACATTACAGGATCTTTTGCTTACCAAATATGGTAGGTCATGACTAAAGGCTAATAAACACAGTGAATATAGAAACTCAGCCTTGAAGAAAGAAACAGGCAGAGGAATTCTGCTAAACTTGATCATCAAAAACAAAGCACACAACTCCCAAGACCAACAAATGAAAAAGCCTGGTGGGCAATCTGCCAGGATAAATGAGCCAAACCTCTGTCCCTACAATGCCTTGCACACACAGGAGATGATTGCCTAAAGGACTGTAAACCTAATTTAGGGATCCGAGGAGAAAAGAATTTAGGGATGCTGGGAGAAGATTTGGGATTATGTAAATCTTGTTCTGGAATGTCTGAGATGATTGTAAGAATTTGTAAAATTTACATGATCTTTAGGGATATAACAAAAACTAGGTAAAGAAAGAAGTCTGTGAAACAGGGGGAAAAAATCAGATTAAAAAAGCTGGTGACACAACCAAGTTGCTGGTCAGCACACTTGTCAGCTGGACACTGACCATTGCAGTCTCTCCTATATTCTTACTGAACTGTATTTCTAACTGTTCTGTCTGTAAAAATGTTCCCTGTTCTGAGACTGTTGTGCATTTACATGTGTCCCTCCAATGCTCACATGCTCAGAGACATCACTCTCTTGAGCTGGAGGCATTGCAGCAGCCTTGCACATGTTGGGCTGGGACAGTGGAAGAATCCCACTGGTCCCAGTGTCCACTGAATTGGGTGACCTCTAACAGTAGCAATGGCAACACAAGAATTTCGAGGAAGAACAACAGTCTCTCAATTTCTTAACATCAGAGCACAATCAAGGGACAGGCAGTCTAAAATATAGACCTTTAAAAATGACTTCAGTATAACAAAAATCTGGTTGGTAACACTTACTTTTTTTGTTTTGCTTCCTTGAGAAAGCAAAGAGTCTTGTCCTATTTCTTCTCTTAGTATATCAGGCTGTACTTCACTGGTCTGAATTTCTTTCTCAGTCATCCCCTGAAAGTTATCATCATTCACATTTGTCTGTAGAAAGATGCTTTCTTCTCTGCTAAAATTTTCAATGAAGTTTTTCTCCCAAGCTGTATTACTTTGGGCGTCTTCAAAGGGCGAGTGGCTAATGAGGTCATTTTCTGTGCTGCCTACCAGTTTCACAGGACTACAAGAAAAAAGAAGTCATATATAGTAAGACTTTTGCCCTTTACTTTCCTATCACTCTGGAAAAAGGGGCATTTTTTCCTTAGGTGTCAGCTGTAAAGACTGCCTGAATTTCAAAGAGCTACTAAACCTCTTTTAAGACACATCTTACAGATTTATACTTTTATAGATTTATTTATAGATTCCCTCCCATGACATAGAAACTGCTTCCCAGAGGAGACTGTTTTTGTGGAGGTAGCAAAATTTGTTACAAAAAACCCACCTGTAAGCCTGCAATTAACACTAATAAAAAATGAGCAGTATTTCTGCTGAGTGTAGCTACATTATAAGCTCCCTGAACTCACTGCTAAGCATAAGCTGCATTTCTGACAGTTTCAAGGTCTGTGCTGTCTGCTCGAGACAGAACAGTAGCAGCAAATAAGGGGGAGGTATGGAGCACAAGTTAGCAAGAATCACAGCAGTGGTGTTTGATCTTAAGAGGATCTGAATTTAAGATTATGGAGTCTGGAGAGCTAGGATAGGATGTGGGCTGAAATCCTTGTATGAAGAAAGGGAAGGAGGAAGAGACTGGGAAGGCAGAGTTCCTAACTGTAAGGGTGATGAACACTCCTCCATATTGATCTGACAAACACTGTTGATTAATACCCTAAGTATGACAATCTCTGGTCTAAACCTATTAGCACTGTATAATTCATTTACCAGTTTGCTGCAAATGCCATAATACCAGTGCAGGATGCAACAAAATTTCAGTATTTCATTAGAGAAAGAGACAGATGAGTTATTTAGTAAGGTATTCTTCAGAAATCGTTAGCAGTTTAAGTTACTACAATTCTTAAAATGCATCTTGAAATAAATACCTTTCAAAGTCCATATCAAAATTTCTGATATTAAACGTATGTCCTTTAATTGTTTTCATCAATTCTTCCACAGTAGGTAAATCTAAATAATGAGAAATAAATATAAAATAAATCAAAAAACAACCTAGAAAAAAATATTTGTTACAAGGACAACATTAAAAAATGTCTCATAAACAGAGTATTATAGATATTACTAGCTCGCTCATTTCACAAGCTTGTACAATACCTGCCCTCCTTTGAGCTATTTACCTGAATCAACAGTCGACATGTTTTTTGCATAGATGTCATTATTTTGTGAAATGCTTTGCCCTAAGCCTTCTGAGACTTCCACTGCAGGATTGTGCAGTTTCTGCTCATCAGTGTCCCCCAAAGACTGATCAATGTGATGATACGCCTGCTGTAGAGCTTCCATGTCACTGGTGGTTTGTCCACAGGAAGTACCTGAGAAAAAAGCAGGTTTGTAACAGACACTACTGGATTTTCTGCTATGGGAAACTTGTCTTTCAGTTACTAGCTTGGTCCATTATGTGGAGAAAACAGTACTATCACTTACATTAAAAAAATAATTTAAATTTTTTTTTCTATAAAAAGAAACAGTTGCCAAGTTAATTAGTGCCAATTAAATTGTTTAATCTACAGTTTGCATTCCTCTCCCCCATTTTCCCCCACCTCAATGTTTTAACAGTCCTAAAATGAACAGATTATGTTATACAACTATTTTAACAGGTGCCATCCCAGCCATATCTGGATATACGTGGCCTGTACTGTTGTCCCAAGTTTGATAAGAGAATGTATTTAATAATTCAGTTCAATGCTGTCAAAGAAGAATTTTAGATATGAGAAATAACCAAAGGAGATTGTATTTAAATACAAAATTGCAGCATCAAAAGCTATAAGCAATTATAGCTTATTGGCAATAAGCAAATGTAAAAACACATCTTTTTAGCAGAAACATCACTTCTTCCTGAAATATTTCCTCCTGTTTTCCAGATTTGTTGGCAAAACCAAGGGCATCGCATTCCCCAATAATCTAAGAACAAGTTAAGACATTGGAGTCACTTATTTTAATAAAGTAAGATTTTAGGTTTTGAGTTTTGTTGTGTGGTGGGGGATTTTTTTTTCTTTTTTTAAAGCACCCCTTACCTGCTTCATTAATTTCAGCTGCACTGACTTCTTCAGGCTGATCACGTTCACCTGGAGCTACATCTGATGTTTCAATGGCTTTCTGAAGCTCCAAAGTAGAATCTTGTGAATCAAGCAATACAACTAAGAAGATAAAGATTAAAGAAAACAGGAATTCTCTTATTTATACTTGGTCACACTGGAATTAAAAGTATACCAGAGCTTATCTTGATGTCTTAAGCATACAAAAAATACTATGTAAATTATTTTATTGCCATTAATGGAAAACCAAAGAACTCTGATTACAAACCTGAGTTGTGAGTAGGTATAATAAATATAAAAATACATTGATAATCACCTTGAAGTGTTAATGTGTAGATTATTTTAAACTATTTCAATTAAACATATTTGCAGTAGAATACAATAAAATATGGTGAAAAATATCAAAATAGCAAAAATCAAGTATGCAAGTTTCAAAAAGTTACATTTCATCTTCTTCCAGTGATCAAAGTTTATATTTTACCTTTAGCCAGCATGCCAGTGTTTGCTTCTTCCTAACAAAAAAAAACCAAAAAACAAAAAAACCACAAAATTACTTTTTGAATATCAGGGGGAAGAAACATTGTAGAAACTTTAGAAGTCGGTCCAGTACTTAAAAACAGTTTTTAAAATTTAGAACTAAGCAGTTATTCATTCTCCAAGAATATGCACTCCCCTAAAATCCTCCTTAGGATGCCAAAAAGCTCTCAACATCCTGTACTCTATAAACCTTTTCACAACTGAACAGAAATTAAATACTCCTCTGCACAGAGGAACATTTTTCACCTTCCTGGTTTTCTTTTATTGTCATTTGAGAAAAGAAAAGCACATTATTTACAGTTCCATTGTAACTTTTCAAACATTTATTAGAAATACCACTCAAATAAATTTATTTTAAAATAACTAAAAACCAAGTAAGTTTACCTGGTGAAAACAAATACATGGTGCTCCACAGACTTATTTAGCAAAAAAAAGCCAAATCAGAATGTGTGCTCCAGGGATGCACCTACGTGCTCCAACCACACGTGCTACACACCAAAAGACCTCAGCCAGTGAACAGCAGTGCCCTCACAGCTCATACAGTGAAGATTTTTGGGTGCTCTGTCCACACGGCTTCTCTGAGCAGCTACTTCCAGGAGTCTGTGTCACTTGCACCTCAATAGCTCTGAGAGATTAATCACTCCCCATTCTGAGATTGAGTTTCCTCTTTTGTGCACCTGAGCTCATCTTTTGAGCACTTCCACCTCCTTTCTTAACTCAGAAGAGGAGTAAGCAGGAAAGTCTGTGAAGAGCTTAACCTTTTCTGTGAGCTATCAGGAAAGTGCATATCCTTCATAGAAAGATATAGTCTGAGGGCCACTCCATTCTTTCAGTATGTATCATATAAAGGTTTACACTATTTAGTTCCATACTGCAGAGCTTTTTAAATTCCTCCAAGTAATAGAAACATTTAGCAAGCTATACCTGTTCTTGAGGACTTAAATCAACTTCTGACACAATGTTTTGATTCACCTGATCTCCCTCAGTTTTAAGGACAGGATTAGTATCTGTTTCTTCTTCAAAATCTTCACTGTAGCTACCTAAAAGAGTAAAATAAATATAAAATTGAATGAATACTCAAGGAAGATAAAGCAGTAAGAGCAGATATTTCCTTTTCCCCAATACCTCATCTAAGAACAGCTACTGCTAGTGTTACTCCTTCTATACAGACAACAGAAAGTTTCCAATACTAAGTGTGGTACTAAAACCACAGTGAAAGTCACACATAATATCTGTAAATTCAAAGGAAGCTTACTTGGTGAGCAGATATGCTTTGTCTCCTCAAGGTGTACTTTAACTGACCCCTTTTATTCAATTACTCTCTCTCAGGGCTCAAATGATGCAATTCCAACCCTGTAGATAAAGTATTCTGTATATTCACTTTGACAACTCCAGCAGTTTTGAGGCTCAGAATCTGTAATTTGACTTCTTATGACCTGCTTTGGTGGGCCAAAAGCCACCCTCAAAAGTAAGCACTATTTAAAACCAAGTGTGCTAGTGCAGGAAATTTACAATCAAGCTAAAGACTTTTCTTTCAGTTACATAGATCCTTTCAGAAGTTTCAATTTTCCTTTTCTGTATCTCTCCCTCTCAGCCCCTGTGGTTACAGGCTCCAGTATCTGCATTATCTGTAACACTTAAACCTAGAACCCTTGCAAAACACTGGTTCATAATCTGTTCTTTATGTGTTCATAGTTTACAAATACATCCTCCTTATGCTTGGGAAATTCAAGCCTGACGACAGGACCTCTCAAAAGTTCAGCTAGATATATAAATTTGAAAATACAATCCATTAAATTACATGAATACACTCTATCATATGCCAGAATGAAGCATGAAATAAAGAGACATGACAAGTGAAAGACAAATAAGCAAGAAATGTAGCATGAAAATGTGGGGGGGAAGTCAGATAAGAGTGATACTGCAGATTACAGAGATTCATTTCAGGCATGAGAAGATGGCACCAAAATACAGATGACAGTTAAAACACTGGAGTAAATCAAACATCAAATCAAATTTCAACATCAGGGTTTTTTTTTCATTTATGATTGATGTAGGCGTTTTACTACATTTTTTTTCCTTTTATTTTTTGTCTTTTGGTTTACAATAGATTAATAACCCACTTAAGAAAAAGTACAGAAGCAAAATTAAACCCCTGAACCCCTCTATATGAATAACAGCTGCACAATCATAATTCAAGGACAGTCTAAAAGACTGATGTAAGAACTAAAGGTAAGAGAAAGATTGTATTACCATATTTCTCTTCATGTGCAGGTTCTTCTTCTTTTTCAGCATTTTCATTTCTGAGAAATAAAATGAAAATTCCACTCTCTTTTTGGACAGCAAATAAATATACTTTTTTTCTTGGAACTCTACACTCTGATACTTCTTACAATTAGTAATAAAAGAAAAAAATGTAATTTGTCCAACAAATCAAATGCAAGGTAAAAAATGGGGTTAAGTGCCAGTAATTATTAAAATAAATTACTTCCCAGATAAAATTTCAATCTAACTGTTAAAATCACTCATTTCTACATCCTCTTCAACATCCATGTTAACTTCTCAAAAAATGTTTTTACCATCAAGGTTTGTCTCCTGTTCTGACCCTGTCATTCTGGATTAACAAAATAAATTAAAAAAACCACCCACCTCTCCTTTCTTTCTTCTCTTCCCATAAAACAGAAGGTTTGTCCTAATCTAGGGCTCTCGAGAGTTCTGCCTGTCCAACTGTTTTCATATCAGAAGTTGCCTCTGAACTCAGCACTGTCAGCAACAGCAGCCTGAACCTCCCCTTCATCTATTTCTCTCACAGATGTTTGAACTTATTTTCAAGTAACTGATTATAAATGGGTTGCCTTAGTCTATGAAGATTAAGTATCTTTCCTCTAATTAATTTGTAATGTCATCTCTAAAGGGACAAGAATCTTTCCTGATCTATTTCCTTGTTATTATCAGTTGTTACCTCTTCATTTAGTTACTCCTTACAATTATGAATGTTGAGTTCTTACTACTTATGCACAAGACTGTGGCGCTACATCCACTAAACACTAAGTCATGCTCTCACTTTTATTTATTAAGCTCATTTTTGTCCTTGTCTTGAAGAAATAAAGCCAAACCACAACAAACAAACAAAAACCTGACTGAATCATTACAGGATATCATCCAACAAAATATCTGTGGCCACATCCAAGCCACACATGCCCACTACTATTACAGTCCACAACTTTCTTTCCCTCTTAATTACCGTACAAATGGCGCTAGTACAACAGAATCATTGGAATCCAGCTCTTTATTTAATCTCGAATAATCAATAGTAGAGGAAGCTTCTCGTTCAAGCTTGGCAAAGAAGATCTCTTTTTCTTCTTGTTCTTCCAAGGTATCCAATCCAACTCCCATGATACTTTGATTAGGCCCAGAAGCTAAAACCGAATCTAAATTTCAAAAATGAGAATAAACAGTATCTGTGCTGTATGTCCAGACAGAACAGCCATAATGTTTAACAACAACTCTAGATAGACTCTTAACATATTAATGGTATCAAATCATCACAAACCAGTACTAGGAGACTTCAGCTCACGACACAGCTGACAGAAGTAGAGAATCCCATCTTGAAATGAATTAAACTGCTTTTAATAGTAACTTATTTAGATCTAGTTAATTTGATGAAATGGCTGGGGCCTCAGTTCTCACCATTTGTTTCCAGGCTGTCTCTACTCAAAGAGATAGCATCTTCATTACTTTTCTGAAGCTGCATCTTTTCTACATCCATATTTTCATTATTTTCTCCCATGGGCTGTGAAGTGTTCTGCATCTTGACAAAGTTTCCATTGGCTTCAAGCATTCCTAGGAAAAGAGTTGCAATATTCTTGACTACCATCTAAAAGCTATTTGAATGACATTTGAATGACTTCTGGTCTCCTTCAAGAACCACCAGTTTTAATCTCACATTGCCATTGCAAAGATATGCAGTCTCACAAGTCGCATTCACCTAATTTCTAGTGATTCTACATATACATCTTGTTTAATTAATTAGGCTATTATAAACATTATCTTCATATACTTATTTGCACACATTCCTAAAGTTCAGCAGGAGTCAAAAGCAAAAACTGAGTTACCATCAACATTACTCATGAAAGACAATCTCACACACACACACACACACACACACACACACACACACACACACATACACACCCTATACAGAAATTGACATTTCTTTCTTAAAACTCAGCTCATTTTATTTGATCTGCTACCTCAGAACACCACAGATTTTTTAAACTTGCTAAGCCACTGGCTTAGCAGCTACATTTCATTTGTTGCTTAAAGGCTATAAGGAAAAAAAATAGTAATCAAGAGTCTCTTAAAAGTCACTGATGAACACCCAGCTCTCCCACTCTATATATTTATGCAACTACAACTTGTAGTTGCTCTCCTAATTGTAATTTCACTGTTTTGAGGGCTCAACACCACCTTAACAACTTTATGCTGGCTGTCAGGCAGAACGCTGCCATATCTACTTCCTTACGAAAGCCACAGATAATGCAGGACATTCCTAGCTCAAAAACTCCCTTCTGCCTGCCTGCTTGCAAAACACACAGGTTCATACTTATATTCTGAGTAAGTTCCTGCTGGAGAAGGGATAGGAGAAAAGCTGCTTATACATTTTATCAAGTGACACATAAAATTATTTAGCAGTTCTCACAGAAGGGAACAGAAATTAAGTCTGTCTTTTCCAACATGAATCGTCAGTTGGTAACACTCCGAATTTTTTGTTCTGCCTGGGCACATGATGTTGAGACTGTAGCTGTGTCCCTGTGCTGAACACACCAGAAGGGGTGAAGACACTGACAACAACTCATTTCCTCAGGCAGGAGATGGGAGGAGAGCCATACATCAATAATAGTATATCAGTCTTCCATGTGCTGACCAAGTGCTTCAGCTCTGGGATCTTCCTCTGTTCTCCACACAGGCCCATACAAGCCTCATTTAAAAATGCCTTACTTGCCTATATCATGACAATGGAGAATCCTTTCCCTTTGGTACTGAAAATGTACTTAGGGTGAGGGAAGGTGGGAAAGTAGAAGTCTCAACACCTTTTCCCTCCCTACTGGGCAGCCCTCAGCATGTTCTTTTGATTGTAAGAGCCTCCTTTTTAAAAATTAGAAGAGGTTTATTTCCTTGCATGACTTATTGGGAGGCTAAGAACAAAAGATTCCACATCTTGGAAATCCACGTTCCTGTATCTAACCCCAGCTCTGTCCTCAATATAGAGTTCTGACTGACCTGCCTTGCATGAAACAAATAAATGTCAGAGATGTTGTCTAATGGTCAAGCTCCACACATACAGAAAGTTAATGATAACTTAATAAATTGTTACACTGGAAAGTAGAAAATGGAAAGCTCAAAGTGCTGAACAGAAGTAAAAAACTACAAATAGCCCATTTCTCAGGTAGCCAAATGCAGTAATTTAAAGTCATTTACTTAGATGGCAAGTGGCACTCTATTCTAGATATCAAGACAGTAAATAAGTGTCTGTTTGCAGCTGGGTCACAAGTTTTTTTCAGAGTTTTAGATTGTCCATAATCTCACCAGACTTCCAACACCATATTTTTGAATGAGAATATATTAGCAGAATCAAATGCTAACTGCTTGCAAAGAAACAGTTAAAAACATAAATACAAAGGACTCAAACAGATAATGACATACATCTACTTCAAAAAGTAACTTCTTTTTACCTAATCTGACCAGTCAGAATTGAGTCATTCTACCATTTTAATAACATGTAAAATACAGTAAATTTGTTACCCTCAGAATTGTGTGGACTGTCAGAAGCGAGGGTTCCTTCTTCTTTGCTTAAATATGAGTCTTTCTTGTCCTTATGAAATTTTTCCAACATTTTGGATTTAGACAAAGCCTTGCTGCGAGATGCACTGGAAGATTTAGAGGGAGCTACTTCTAAGTGTACATAAACATTATACATTTTAATGCATAGAGGACAGGGAATAAAGAGAAGAACGAGATGTGAGACTTCAAAGTGACACTTCTGAAGAAGTAATTCAGTTCAGTTTCTTGTACACTGAATTACCTCTAATTTTCTACCTGTAAGTAAAAGCTAAGGTTAATACTTAAAACTTCTGGAAACAGAACTACTCTTTTCCAGACTTTTTTTTCTTTTTGTATTCAATTACACTGTTCTAGGAGCTCAATAAATGACCAGAAAACAAAGAAAACTAGTAAAACTACTTCAACAAGAAAAGGATTTTACTACGAGGTTTGAAAGAAAGCATCTAGACTGGTTCAAAGGAAAGTGGGAAAACACAGGTATGTAAACATATATGTAAGTATAAATTACTACTGTCTTTATCACTGTCAGACATAAAAATTGCATTTGTTTGCTCAAACCCTTGTGGGGACTCACACAGCAGCAAATACAACAAACACCTTCCATTCACATTAGCAGAATTAAGTTTTAGATAACAGCACCTACGCTGAAAACTACTCTCATGATCAACGAATCGTAGAATGGATTGGGTTGGAAGGGACCTTAAAGATCATCCACTTCCAATGCCTCTACCATGGGCAGGGACACCTTTCACTAGACCAGGTTGATCAGAACCCCATCCAATCTGGCCTTGAACAATTCCAGGGATGGGGCATCCACAGCTTCTCTGAGCAACCCGCTCAGTGCCTCACCACCCTCGCAGCAAAGAACTTTCTCCTAATACCTAACCTAAACCTAGTCTCTCTTAGTGTGATACCATTCCCCCTTGTCCTGTCACTACATGCTCTTGTCAAAAGTCCCTCCCTATCTTTTTTGCAGGCTCCTTTCATGTACTGCACCCTGAAGTCTTCTCTTTTCTAGGCTTAACAAACCCAATTCTCTCAGCTTTTCCTCCTATTTGAGGTCCTTCATCTCTCTAACCATCTTAGTTAGAGAGACTCCTCTGGACTCCTACCTGACAGCTACACTACAGCCTTTATACACCTTAGGCTAACCAGATGGTCTGTGTTAGATTTTGCCAATGTAGAAATTGTCACAGTTGTCAATTGGAAGTGGCTTCAAAATGGAATAATTCAGATAAAACTCTTAGTTATGGGTCTTTTGAGTTTACCTTGCCACAAGAGAGAGTAGCCTAGGCCATCAAGCCAAATACTTCTGTTACTTAGAACAGGAGTATAGGGATATGTAACCAGCTCAAACATCCAAGATCATTAAAGAAGGTGGTGCAGCCAGATTAAATCTGTTCTGATATCATGCATAGGTCCTTTACTCCCTCAACTGATGTGCAAGTTCACTAGTAAGGCACTACTTCTCTAGATCTATATTCTCCCCCACATTTACTGGGAAACTAACTGACAGCATATCATCTATTGTAAATAATGCAAACACCTTGATACTTTTTAAAACAGCAATTTGAAATAACTACAGAGATCTTCCTATCCTTCATATTTCAAGCATTAATCCTAATTTGAGAAATACATTATTTTTTAGTATTTATCTCCCAAACCCAGATGCTTTACAGCCATTCTGTGCAAATGAAGCTTATGGAAACGTATACAGACATTTTCTAGAGCTGCACATACACTCTAGAAAACTAACACAGGGAGACGTTCTATAGTCTACAAACTAGTTCACCAACATGATCCAAAGACCAAGCGCCAAATATTTCACTCTCGTGGCTCGCCAAAACATTACTGATCCACTTGAATTTAACACCAATGCCACACCTAAATCAGGACAAGTTAATTGCTACTGTCTTTTATACAGAAGTATTTAATGGATAAAGATTATGATCCCTACTTATTCACTGGAGCTTTTTTTCAGATCACATGAAAATGACTCACATAAAATGCTGAATTCTAAAGTTACACTGACTAAAATAATCCCTGACTAAATTTTAATAATAAAGATTAAAATCAACTTATTCATAATTTATACCAAAGGCTGCTTCCATTCCAGGGTCAGCATGCACAAAGCAGCACATTCATCAGCAAAGGGCAAAGAACCACATCAATAGAAAATAAGCAAAATGCTTATGTGACTGCTGTCTTTGAAATTAACCAAGTAGAACAATGAATATTAATATTTCTTGAATATGAAATGCAGGAAGTGTAAGAGACTTTCTATTTACTAAACACATGCTTAGTACAGGTGAGAGCTTTTAGTTCAGATTTTTGAAGGTATTTCCCCCTCTCCCCAGGCTGACATTCAATACTGTCTGTCCTACTACATCTCAAAATGTAGTGATAAATGATGCTACAACAATTGAGCAAAAGTTCACACAATTATTAGCTTCTTCTGAAAATTATAAAAGAAGTATGTGGCAGCTTGGTCAAATGGACAGTTTGCTAAGGATTTTCTATAGGAAACACACTAGTAATACAAGGTTGATACTGAATAAATATATCAAAACATATTTAATCAAATACCAGACTGGGAGTCTGAATGAGGACTCTTTTGTTCAGTATTTTCCACTACTTCAGCATGGCTTTCTGTCAGTTTCTTCTCTTTCCTCACTTTAACAAATTTTATTTGAAAATCTTGAAAAGACAAACAGCAGGAACAGACATGCAAGCAAGACAGGATAGGAATTCTTAGTATCCAATTTCTTTTTATCATTTAAATGACAAAAGCAAGTAGAAAGAACCATTACCTAGGTCTCTAACCTTTCAATATGGGAGACAGTGTCTTGAATCATAATTTGCACATTTCAGTTTAAAGCTGAACAACAAATAGTTTAAACGTGCCTAGAATAACTACTGGAGTTATTTTAAAAAATATTTTATACTTCTCAGCGGAACAGGCTATTAGTTTCACTTTCTACCTATTTCCTGGCACTTCTGTAACAAGATGCCTTGGAAAAAAAAAGAACAGACAACAAGTAAGTGTAGAGCACAAATTTAATCATCTTCTCTTTGTCTTTCAAGAAAGCATTATATAGATAATGAAATACCTCAAAACTTAAACATCAAACTGCAAGCAGCATATCAGCTCGGTGTATTACACAAGCTAATTATCCAGGCTTTCTTCAGATAACATTATCTCTATGCAATCACTCCCAAAGACATCAACTTATTCATATGGAGCATGCAGTAGTAATGAATGCAGTGCCACACTGTGGGTAAAGGTAACATTTATGCCTTTATATAAATTTGATTCATGACGATAAAACAACGTTAAAGATACTAATTCTATTAGCTGAAAGTCTATTGATTATGTCCTATCTGCAACCAACATGAAGATTCAAGCCTAGAAGGACGTACAAGGATCTTCACAAAATTTTGAAGCATGCTGCCATTACCCTTTAGAGAAATTAAATTCATTAAATTAAATTATTTCCATGTTGTTTAGCATCACAGCACTGTTATTATTTCCTCCCATAGGAAATGATTTTGTTATTTCTGGGACATTTACATATAACCTTACGAAGAACTACAAGTCTAAATCAGCATCTTCTCAGTCATCCAGTGCAATAACTTACATTGCAATGCTGCTGCATCATCATCCACTTGTAAGAGGTCTGAGCAATACATTACAGAACTCACACATGCTGAGAATATTAGAGATGGAAAAATGGTATTTGGCAATGTACTTGGAAGGACACAAGACAGAGAGATACCTGATCAGAGGAAAATATGAGCAGGTCTGGAAGCCTACCCACACTGAATTCCTTGAAGTCACCTGAGCTATCATTTTAAAACACCACACATACATCTGCATGAACTGAAATTACAGCCATATAAAACTGCAGAAGAAAACTTATCCAATTTAAGATAAGAATTTATCCCAAAGGTGGCCAAGGTGGTCTCTGCAAATGGCTCTCTTTTGTCTCTAGGTTAATGGCACTACGACCAGACCCTACCTTGCAGAAAGGCATTCACCATAGCACACATTTTACAACTGCTACCATTTGCAAGTGTCTGGTGTGACAAATATAGCCCTTTCCTCACGGGATGACACAACTACAAGATCCACCTCATGCCATGGAATTACCACCTTCTTGCCAAGACAGAAAGAGGAAAGGCCTCCAGTAGGAATTGAAGGCCTCCCTCTTCTTGGCAATATTGAAGTAGTAGGTGGGATATGGCTCATTGCATATGCTCCATGAATGTGGTATTCTATGCAGAGTGGTGACAGGGCAGCAAATGAAACAAAACCAGGGAAGAATTCTGTGCACGGATCTGGCACTTTTGGTGTACGTTCCTAGATTCTCCGTTTTGTTATGCCCAACTGCCAAGATGTTGGGGAATCTCAGAGTCAAAATGCATTACACACAGATTACTTTCAACTCCCTCCAAAAAAACCCCAACAAACTAGCCACTCATCAACAGGATGAATATGAACATGCCAGCTTATTTTGCATGTAAATTGATTCCATACTGGCAAAACTGGGTATGCTTACCTCCTGAATGTTTTTCTGTTAAATGAGAAGCTTTTCTTAAGAGAGACCTTGAAAAGTTTTCCACATATTTCATACATCAGTAAATTGCAGATCAAGTTTGTTTCAGTTCTAACAGCTTTACCTCTAGTTAACCTGCACAGCTGATAAGGTATTCTTAATTTAAAAAAATGACAGTGGTGGAAATAATTGGGAAGGAACATCTCAATATAATCACATTGATTTTTGTGATTCTGTTTTGAATTTTACTTAATCCACACAAGCACTGTTCTCTAGAACTTGTAATCACCCTCCCCTTTAGGAGCCTATTCCAGTGTGTTTTCTACCATAAGAAGTATCAAAGTTGGGTTGCC
The DNA here is from genome assembly GCA_013396955.1 of Regulus satrapa. Lineage (NCBI taxonomy): Eukaryota > Metazoa > Chordata > Aves > Passeriformes > Regulidae > Regulus > Regulus satrapa. The sequence continues at coordinate 56,852 of VWZN01001179.1, forward strand.
TCAGAAAAGCATCTCAGAAAAACCACAGAATCATGCTGCACTTCTGAAGGCACCAGAAAATTGACTGAAATAGAAAAAAGAGGTCATGCTAACCTCTCAATTCTCACATTGCCCAACAGTAACACTCCATCTTCACAGCATTTGAAACGCTGTAAGGAAATCATCATATCTCATAACCACCTGATAAGAACTTTCTCATCTCCACCTGAATTTTACATCAACATCTTAAAAGGCCACAGACAGACAAGAAGTCCAGCTACCCACTTACTAGGATTTGACTCCTCACTAAGACAGCACTGACAGGATACAGCTAGTCTTAAAATCTGAGACTACCAGTAGTATTTTACTCTGTCAGATGATTTTTGTAACTTTCTGTTAAGGTCAACTGGCAATTAATATGAATCATGAAAATTAAGAAACAACCAGTTTTTACAAGAAGAAGAAGCAATCACCCTGGGGAAACTCACTACTCATAGGTTTTACTACCCAAAAAAAGAACCAATGCAGAAATTTTAAAAAACAGAGGTGGAAAGCTTGCAAACAATTATGTATTTTCTTCCAGAACTATGTGGCCGTGTCAATACTGGACCAGCAATCATGTCATCACAGCCCATTTCGCCTTAAGCCACGGCTCTTGGCAAGGGAACTGTTGAGAATACTGAAGACATACATCTTGGATTCAGATGGTTTTGAAAACTTTTTCTGTGGTTTTCCAACCTACTACAAATACAGTTAGCATACATTTATACAAACTGGCCTTTTTCAACTAGTTTTGAAAACAGAAAGCTATAAAAAGTTCTCAGTAAAGAGAACAGGTTGGCTACAAAACACATACACCAATACTTCTGCAGAGTTCGTAAGTTATATTTTCCAATTGTTTTACTATTTATAATGTGCTTATTTTTTACAAGTTTTATTAATTCAAAAGCTACAGAAAAAAACCCAAACCCAGTGGACAGCTTGAATATGAATCATTAAAAAAATACAATTCTGTTTGACTTTTATGCTTCATAAACTTGCACTGTAACATTCTAAAAGACTTGAGTGGCATCAGCTTAATCTGAAACCAGGCCTAACAGCAGTATGAGAAAGAACTAGCCTGACCCCCTGTGGCCAAAATATTGCAAAACTGAAAATTTACCACCATCATCTGAATCTTCCTCAGATAACCACCACGGCACTGAATCCTTTTTCTTCTTTTCTTTTTTCCTGGGCTGTCCCAATTTCTCAAGAATGCTGGACTTTTTCTTTGAATTTCCAAGTGAATCATCTGAAAGAGACTGAATCAATTGCATATAAGATTAAATACAGCTTTTACATTTTTACATTGTTTCAGCCACTCAACTCTGGACTTCTGAATCCAGATGCCTCTCATTACTCCCCACTGTTTGCTTTTTATGCATATGCATGACAAAATTGATTAAAAAACAATAACTATATTCATGTGGCATAATACTGCATATTTGAATAATCCCGCTGCCAGAATGTGGATATATTAAAAGTTGATTGCTTCAGAGAATGTATGTGCAAATGAACAGCATAATCAGCTCTTTTTCAATTAGTTAAGACATATAAGAACCAAAGCTCTTACTACATCCCTGAAGATAATGAAGTAGAGCAGAAACAATTCTGCCTTGTCCTTGCTTTGTACATGAACATTATTATTAATATTCTAAAAATAAATGTGCACTAGCAACATTCTAGCTGCCAGCAAATCAGATTTCAGAAATTAATTTTATACTCTGTATTCTTGGAATATAACAGAAATGCCAGAGCCATCCCTACCCAACTGTGTATTAAACTTTCATATCTGTTTGTCATCCATGCTGATTTTGACTGATGGCTTAAATCATTGGAAAAAAAATCTGAGTATGGACACCATATGAATTTAAGTAACTGAAAAGTAACAGGAAAGAAAGGACAACTAACCTCTGCTCTTTTCCTTTAATAAAGCTCTTTCTGGCCAACAGCAGGCTCAGAGCCACAATTAGCTATCCATACATTCATTAAAGTAGTGCACTGCAAACTTGTGTTCTACATATTCTTTGTGCAGCAAACTGGGGCTAAGGGGAATGGAATACTTTTAATCTAAATTTTTAGCTACAACTGTTAAAACAAATTGTCCTAAAGTGTATTGAAGAACATGGTGCAGAGAGTAAGCAAAAGCCATAAATGGTGAGAAACAAAGAAGAGTCACAAATAAGAAAGTGTGACAGTATAAACCCAATATTAGAGGCAACAGGACTGTGGATCCTTAACATGTAAAACACAAGGGAATGTTTTATTAAAACAAGCCTCTGCAATCCACTGCCTCCTATTACATTAAAAACACTATCATAAAAGCCTGCCTTTATTATATGACTAGAATTCCAACTTCTCTGGGCTTAACAAGAACATTCAAAAATCAAACGCCAATAATATAAAATTATAATTTAAGAAAAAAATAATTGAAATAAAATATTCTTATTAGTATCTCTGATCAAGAACATCTCCAGAGCTTTCAGTTTCACTAGTGAAAACTAAATGCCTGCCATACATCTCAAAAAGAAAGAAGTGCTCTGAGCCTTGCACTTTAATAAAACGCTATTTTAATAAATTATGAAACTGCTAGACAACAGGATGCATTGCAATTTCTCTAAGTTGGCTGTGTGACATACAACAAAACAGCTTTACACTTCTAATAAATATCCCATAAATAACAACTTTCTGACACTAGCCACAACACAAGTATGACTGCCATTGTCCCCAAAGGTCAGACTGCCTCCTGCTAGCTGGAAGCACTGAGAGGTGCTTGATGCAAGCTCTGTTAGCACTCGCTGTTCCTTTTACAACCAACAGTATGCTCTGCTCTGCAAGCAGAACTGCAGTGATGCTCATACGCCTCAGTGGACTGTAACTGAAGAACCTGCAGCTCCCACAGGTTGTGCTCAAGTCCTGGTAGCTTTCCATGTCCAGCCGTCTTGTCAGCTGCAGACAGTAAAGCTGCAGCAGCTGGGAAAGAAATGCTGACATATAAATACCAGTGCATTTTTCCCAACACGTTGGCTGTCTCAACAGCAAAATTTCCAGATTTTTTTTTTCCCTTCCTTTGAAAAAATAGGTCAATCAATCAATCAATCAATCAATCCATCAATCAATCAATCAACAATCAACTTTTTGATTGTAATGACATGCAAGTACATGTACATGTAAAGACTCGTAATGACTTTTCAGCACCAGTAAGTGGCACCAATTTCTTCCTTCCCCTCCTCCATAAGTCAGCCTCTCAGCCTTTTCAGGAACACAAGCCCACAAAAAGTGACAGTTGTTTAACCTCAACATAGATAAAAGCCAAAAGGGACAGTTTCAAGAACTAGAACAACTACTAGAACTTTAAAAAGAGAGGTAATACAGAATTTGATCTAAACCACTCAGACCTTCATGACCGGTTGTCCTAATTAATTAATGAAGCCCATATTTGTCATTAAATAAGTCTACTCCAAAATATGTTTTTACTACACAACAATATGTTAATCTATTTCATCTTCTAATAAAACCTTAAAATGTTTATCAAACATGGCTTAATGTGTGGTGTTTCTATTCCAGATACTACTCTACAGATATTCTGATAAAGATGGTTCAGCCTTTCCTTTTTAAAGTCTTCCTTCTCAAGTATCCATCAATATCAACCAGAAGAAAGGACAACTAAAAATAATCGCAGCAAACAATGCCTTTTTCACAACAGTGCTTTGGGTCATCAGAAAAAGGCAATGAACTGAATTAATTGAAGCACTATGTATTAGAAAGAACTTCCTCACATTGCACATCCCAAGAGTACTTCACAGCCAACACAGCCAACACTGCCATTTGTGAGCTAAACCAGTATGACAGATGATGCTTTAAGGGAAATCCAGTGGACAGCAGGTGAGGCACACGGAAACATGATACTGATGGCGACGAGTGGATGGACCACAGGAACACAGACAGCAGAGGAAGAAGGGTTATGGGAAGATTTATGGATGACAACAGGCTGTCTTGGCAAGGGGTTGGGAGTAAGCATAACCAGGCACAGGGAATCATTAAAGGATTTATACTACATGCAGTCATTGTTATTACACATTTGTGTTTCCTTCTGTATAATGATAATAGTCTAGAAGATCCACTAGCAGCTTTTAAAGTTCAGTGTATATGCCAAAAGACTTAGTTTAATCCTCATATTAGACCTGCATCATCCAGCTGCATATACACTCTTTCTTTTAACTTCGTATGTTTTAATCACAAACATATTAATACACACAAACACAGATACGTTCAGAGTTATTTAAAAGGGAAAAATCCTTCTCCCTTTCCTCTTTGAAAGATTTGCTTGAGCAATATTAAGCCTTTCCCAAACTACTGAGAAGCAGTTTTTAACTATCCCCACCCGCTGTGACACTCTCAACACAAACATCACCTACAGAGAGATTTCAAGAAATGGAGCACATCAGTTTCTCATCTCTCTAATATTAAAAGGCCGCACGCTTTTTATAAAAAAAACAAAAGCAAGGAGAAGGACACAGCAGAAGATGCATGTGTAAAAATAACAGAGAGTAGATAATGTCGCTGTTATTTGGGTCTGTATCTAGCTGACAAAAAACACAATGAATATTTTTAATAACTGGAATAGTAGTTTCAAAACAGTTTTGGATTGAAATTATAAAAAAAATTAAAACACGAATTGTTAAAGTTACATTCTCTGGGACATTCCAAATGCCACTTGGAATAATTCAATAGTTATTCAATTATTTTTTTTTTTAACAAGCATTCTCAATGTGGGCAATTGCTGAGGAGGAAGAAGAGCATGTCAAATAAGGAATAAAACACTAGAAGCAATCACATGCAGAGTTTTGACAGATGTGCATAACAAATAAAAGAATAAAACTCCCCAGAGCAACTCCCTTTGTAGCAACAGTAAGTAAAGAATTTTGAAGGAAATGCAAAGACTAGTTTTCTAATTTTACTAACATTAATAATTTCAGTGAGTTCAAGAGTGCTTAGTTACACCATTAAATTAAATTACTTTCCACAAGTCATCAAATTGTAACACAGTCTCTACTTCAAAAAAATTTCAAGCACACATATAACAAAGACTCCAGAAATATTCTCTGCCATCACTAGTTATGCACAGAACTAAAATCTAGTAAAGGCCTTATGTAGTAGTATTAATGTTTTAGTGCTAACCCACCGTGTGTCTGACAGACCAGAGGACAAGTTCTGAAGTTACAGGTCTATTTGCATTGAAAAAAAAAACCTAGTCAGGGCATTTAGATCATGTCTGATAATTCTCAGCTTCTTAGCTTACGTCAGAACCCACAGACTTGCATGACTTTTCCAGTACTCAAAATCATAAAGCACCATGAGGAATTCAACTACAACATGCTTAACTTTATAAAAGAATTTTAAAATACAATTCAGTGAGAGCAAGCATTGCACAGAAAAACAAAGAAATTTTTAAAACGTAGCTTGTGTTTATACACAGGCAGAGCTTTTTTTGCCTTACTTTCGATTAAACATCAGTTTGAAACTTCTGGTACTGAGCAGCACCAACGATAAAACTGAAAAAAAAATCAAGAACCAAAGGCTCTTTCTGAACATACAACCAGGCAATGAAAAAATATTTAATTAGAAAACTGTTCTCTTGATTTCAATACAGCAGAATTGTATTAATTTAGCTTAGCAATTAAGACCTTGCAAAGACTCATACGTAAGACAACTATGTTGATTATGTGATAAAAGCTCAGTGGAATCTTACATTTCATATTCTTCCCTACTCAATTTCCCCCATTTTTTAATAGAGAATAGGGATGTGGCCTTGCTCTCAAAACATACCTCTTTCAGAAACTCTTCAAACTGCTCATCTAATTCTTCCTTTGAAAATCGATGAGCCATAATTTGCAGCTGGATTTTACCTTCCAAATAACAGAGTCTAAAAACTTAAATTTAAATTAAAGTTAATTAAATGCATTCTGAAATTGATGTAACCTAATGATTTGCTTGAATAGAGCCATAAGCAAAAAAAAACAAACAAAAAACCCCAATCCAAAACTTGAGAGATGCCAAACACCATTCTCCCATCCCTTATGAAACTATTTACTGAATGAGACAACCATTGCCAATGTACCTAGACCACCCAAATTCCTTATAAGCAAAAAACTCACTTCCAAAACACCAGCTTCAGCATTTAAACTTTCTGGGATAAATTATTATTATTAACTTCAGCATCTTTACATTTTTCTTCAAAAACCAGCTCTCTTAGCAACTCACAATTAAGCATTTTGTTAATAATCAAATGAGAATCTACTGCAATAATATTTCCATTTTAAGGGCTTTTAATTCCTTTCTATGTTTCTTCTCTAACGTTGGGGACATCTGGCATTGTTAGTTTTGTTTCATCATCTCTGCAGCGCTTTGGATTTAGTAAACAATAAATACAGGTAGATGTTTCGAAAGTTAGGGAATAGCATTTGGTTTGATCTGCCCTGACACAGAAAGCCAGTGACATTTGCCCCCCTCTCCTTCCCCTAAGTCTGCATCAACTTCTCAGGTATAAAATATGCCCCACAACCAAAAGGCTGCAAAGCTTTTGTGTACTGCACTGCTCAGCACACATGGCTGCATTCAAAACTGCATATGTATGGCAGCATTAAACTGCACTAGCATCTTCCAGGCTGAGAAGTGCGATGTAAACATAAAAGGGCTAAACATTTGCAAAAGTGCTTTTACCATTACATAAAACTTCCCCCAGTATGGAGCCCACTCAGTACACAGGACTGTTACCTACCTAGTAAATTGATTTTGACAGGCGAGTTGTGACAACTGTTTCCTGCTTTCACTCCTTATCCATCCATAGACCACCCGACACTTTGGCTTTGGCTGAAAAAAAAAAAGAAAAAGTTAAATAGCAGACTGCCCAGGCGTTGAATTGAGCACGATATCCTTATGTAAGCATTTGGACAATATCTCTGAAAACATGGTAAGGAGATTAAGAATGTTACCTCCCAGGGCACACATAATCCAGTATCCTTTTATACTTTCACATCAAAGAACACTTGAAGTTAAACGCAGGATGCTTTAGCAATTAACTACCTGTGCCAGCTACTTTAGCAAGTGGGGAAAATTTAATTCTAGCCTTGCCAAAAAAAGAAAAGTGATTCTTCTGACATTATCTGTACTTCTTCCTACATTAGAATGGCAGCTTTCTTCGGCCTACCTTATACTTGCATCTTTTATAAAAACTAACGGTATGTAACTTAAAGGACAATAAACGTTTACAGTTTTGGCAACAGAAGACCATAGGCAAACATTAATTTTAGCAAATATATTTTCCAGCCATATCTTCAGACCTGGCGGCTCACAAATGACTTTGCGCGGCAAAAAACCAAACCAAACCAAACCAAACCAAACCAAACCAAACCAAACCAAACCAAACCAAACCAAAACCAAAACAAAACAAAGGCGGCGCTTGCTGCGAGATACGCTACAACACAAAAAGCGGAAGTTTTGAGGAGGTATGGCTAAACCACGAGGACGGAGGCAAGCCTAAACAGCCTAACACACTTCACGTAACCTTCGAATCATCCCAGCCGTGACCGGATCCTCCTCCTCCGGCTTTCCCGGGAGAAGCCCCTCACGCACGGCTGGCGCACGGCCGGGCACGGCTCGGCTCCAAGGCCCCGCGGGAGCCCCGGGGAGCAGCGGGGGAGGGAAGAGGAAGCGGCTCGGAGCGTACCTGCACCGCGCCGGGCCCCGCTCAGCCACGGCCGCCCCGCTCGCCGGCGGCGCGGTTACCCTGGAAACCTTCCCGGCCACCGTCCCGCCCGCCA
>VWZN01001179.1:69209-100269 GCA_013396955.1 Regulus satrapa
TTTTTTTTTTTTTTTTTTGTTACAGAAACAGTGTAAGATCTTAAGGGACAATCTTAAGATCTTAAGGCAAATCTTAATATTTGCAATTTTCAACATTTTCCTCAAAAAGTTAGGTAGCTTAGGGATGGACAAAGGAGATTTTTGCCCTAAAATATAGCTAGTCATAACACCATATTTTATCTTACTATCCAGAAGAAGAATCAAACCTGTGTTTAATGCAACTGGAAGGTGTTCAGTGTTTTGCAGGCCTTAATTTAAAAATGGTCTGTTACTGGAGGGGGTGGAAACCTGAAATACCCACTCGGCCAAGGATTGTGCTTCCCTTCAGTCAGTGTAGGATGATCATTTTGGGTTGCAAGAGTTCGAAAGAGAGATTTGTGCATTTCCTCTGGAAAATCAGTCAAAATGTTTTCGAAGTGCATCCACAATGTTGAGCTTTGTCTATGCCCAGGGCTGGGAGTGTTACCTGTTTGAAGCCCACTGCTAAGTGTGCCCCAAACTAGTCCTGCAGCTGAGGAATGTGAGAGAAGTCCCCCCAAACTGCTCCTTCCCTTTCGTGTAACTCTGGCGTTCCTCTGGTACCTCCAGGTCTGTCTCCCATGGAACAGACGTGGTGTGAACAGGAGATGCATCCAGGTGTGATAACTAATGCTAATCCAACACCAGTTTGCACTGTTCCAGAGGTTCAGCCTCCCCCGTGCCAGGCTGAGGGTGTTCACGTGTGTATGCCTGTGATCTAAGTGGCTTGTAAGTGGTATTTTTCATCAGGCTAAAGGTGGTTACTGTGTACATTTGGGCAAGACAATTGGAGTGGGAAATGTATCCCTCTTACCTTTCTCCTCAAGTTATTTCTCATTGTAATTTCATCAGAAAATAATCTGCTCCACACTTTTTAATTTTCTTTGAAATCTCTGTGTTCCTGCACAGGGAGCTGAGCATCAAATCTTAAAAGCTTGAGGGGGCAAAATCAGATTCTTGGCAGGAATTGCTGCCTATTCAGGAAGTTGTGCTCCACCAGCTGATCTGTGGACTGCCCAGTGAATGTATAGCAAGACTTTTTCTTGTGATGGATGAAAAAAGATAAGTGGACATCTATGCCCCTCTTTGTTCTTTGGCCAGTGAAAGAATTAACCCTGTCAAAACCAGGTTCACATGTAATAACCAAAGCCCTGGAATGTGTTAACCAGTATTGATGGGGGGACAGGGTGACTATTACAAGTCTGTTCTCTGTGACAAGCAGGTTTACCTGTTTTGTCAATTTAATGTAACTATCTCGCTTGTCATCTTCTCACTCATGATAATAGAGGGCCCAGTCCCATGCTCTTTGTACAGATACTGTTAGGATAGAGATGGGGGATGAGGAAGTCAGGGAAATCTGAGGTCTCCTCTGTGACCACATCCCCAGCTCTGCTTGGGGACATTTCAGGTAGGTGCAGGTCCCTCACCTTGAGCGCATGGCACCTTTGTTGCCTTGTGCTGGCATAAGGAGGTTTCATTCTGCACCAGGTGAAGCAACCTTTCTGGAGTCAGCACATGTCCCCTCTTTTTGGTTCAATTTTTCCTTACCTGGAAAAAAAGATAATCTCAACTGATGTACAGTGTACATGAAATGAGAGCCAGTCAGATTGTTCAGATTCCATTTTCTATGGAATAGAAAACCTCACTACTCTGGAATTCAAATGCGGACAGGCATATTTATTTATTTTTATTCCGTATAAACAGTGCTTTAGGGATATGACCTGTCATTACTTAAGAGATTTCCCGCAGTGGAACCTTTGGTGTCTGTCTACCACCCACCTAGTACCAAAAATGCCACCAAGAGATCGGCTTGTTGGGGGACTAAAATAGTCCTTAAAGCTTAGCCTCAAAGAACTGTGACACCTGTTCTCCTGTGTCTTCTCTTTCTCTCCATATCTACCCCACTAATCACCTATTAGCTCCTAAGGTACCAGAAATAAACACCAGCAGTCCCAAGGTTCAGATAGTGTATATTAAGACCTGTGAAAACAGCCTTTTGCAAGCATTTGTCTGGGAAAATAATACCTAGCTTAAGGATTTAAAACCTACTGAGGTTTCTTTGTTATTTCAGGCTTCTGGGAACGGTAATTTTCTTAATGTGATAAGAAACTGAAATGTTTTCAAAGAAAAGACACTTAGATGTGTGGCCTGCCTAGATTAGTAAGACTGGAAGCTGCTGTTCCACGAATCCTTTAATTACAACAAACCTTCCCTGGCAAGCTGCTATATATATTTAATTGAATGTTAGGCTACGATATTTACGTGCATACTAAAGGTATTTAGGTGTCACAATTGTCTTACAGTGTCATAATATTTGAAGTGATTTAATTTAAAGTTGGTTAAGCTTGGACTTTTTTGTTAATTTCCTCCACTCTGAGGGATAAAATAGCGTGGTGTGAAAGCCTTTTAAGATTCAACAATGTTGTTCAAGCATAGCATCTGCAACTAATAACTATGTAACTTTGAATGAAAAAAAAAAGTCTAATTATCATGGAAAAGGGAAGATGGTTGACTCATCTTCTGCAGTTTGGATTACATGTGTGGGATTGTGTTTTGGATGGAGCACTCCAGAATAGCAACACTCCATCAAAAACACAGTCATGCACCTGTACTCCAAATGTCTGAATAAGGCAAAACACATGTCATCTGAACACTGTGAATCAAATTAAAAAGAAAAAAAAAAAAAAAGAAAAAAAAAAAGAAAAAGAAAAGAAAAGAAAGGAAAGCTGGAAGAGAAATAAAGACAAGTACCATAACATTGGTGTGTGTGAAGAGTTGTTTCTTTAAAGCTCTCTGAGTGATTTATTTATCACTAAACCTCTGTTCGCAAGCCATGTTTGATTTTGCTCAATGCTGATATAGACACTGAAACTGGATATTATGGAAAGGGCTGCCAGCAACTGTTTGATCCTGATAAATTACAATAACAGGCACAATTTACAATGAGAAGCTATTGCTGCTTCTGGCTCTAATGTGTGATGAGGTTTAAAACATGGTGGGCCAAAATTCCCTTACCTGGTGGCCCCCTCAGACCATTTACAGAAGAGTGTTTAAGAGAGCGACTGAGCAGAAGAAAATTACATTCACAGCAAGGGCCAGGCCCAATTTTATATCAAAGGTGAGCACGTGCGTGTATGTGTATCTGCCTGCATTTGGAGTGAAAGATGTGGGGAAAAGAAGTAGAAGAAGAATGTATAATCCACATGTTTGGAAACTTGTGTGTTAACTGAGCAGCCCATTCCCTGGTTCCTTCTACATGTGTGCACACCCCCCAACACCCCCCACACCACCATCTCTCTCCACCCCCCTTTATGCCTGCAATGCATATGTGTTGGGAATATTGAAGTATTTGCTCTGGAAAGTTAATTGATGACTGGCTGCTTATTTGATCTTCACAGCGTCGAGTTCAAAATGTAATGAATGATAAAACCCACCCAATAGCTGGGCTTGGAAAGAGGTGCAAATTCAGAAAAGTTATATGAATTTGAATCCCCTGCATATTTTCTTTTCAGTAGCATTCCCAGACACCTGCCTCTCATTTCAGAAACTTATACAAGCCACAGTTCACACCCAGGAGAGTAAAGATAGATTTCTTGAGATATTCCATTGCCTAGAAACTTTCAATAATCTCATCAGGTGCTGTTTTTCCTCTTTAGGGGACCTTGAGTCTAATCAGATTAACATACACGTTCTTACTGATGTGCCAAAAGTTAACTGTCATGGGGACAAATGAAGAATGGAGTGAAAGAGATGCTGCAGGAAAAGGGGGAACAAGAAACATATATCGCCTGCATGTACACGAAACAATGCATCCTCTGATCAGCTCACGTTGCAGGTGCCTCCTGTAGTGAAGTACAAGGGTAGAAGAGACAATTTCATACACTTAGTGAAATGTTGAACGAGGCTTCAGGAAGTCTCTAGGAGTAGTGGTGGTTTCTCTGACAGATTGTTTACCTGACTTTGGAAGGACCGTAAAGTACCTCGCCTAACACTGGATTCCTGTCTTTGGGAAGTGCTCACCTAACCAAGACTGTATCATATCTCTTGCCTGACCTCATCTTCTGCTAGTTGCCTCATCCAGTTGCTGTTAGAGTCACATGGGACATGTCCAGAGATGATCAGGAGAGGTTTTTCTGTATTTTCAGCATGCTTCTCCATTACTCCAATNACCATTCCTCTTTTCCTTTGAAGAAATGTATGTATACAGATGCCTACCACCCCCTCTCCTTGCCGCTGCTTCCCCAACCTTTATACAGGATCAGTATTTCCAATGTCATCTGCTGGAGAGAGGCAGGCAGAGCTGCTGCATGGCTTTAAAGAGTGAGTGTGTGTCCGTGGACATACACATGTGCACACACATGCTCTCATGTATAGGTGCACCCCTGTCTCCAAGAGTGAGGGGCTCCCTGGGTCATGGAGAATGAAGAGGTGGACGTGGACTTGTGTCTCTATAACTGTGTGGACACAGTTTAGCAAAGACATAGTGTGAAATATAGATCTTGAATGCAAAGGGGACAGGCGTCGAGGACAAAAGGCACACATGTTCCCCTAATTCTAAATATAGACAAATGTATAATGTCAGTATGTATGGACTCTGTGAGACAAATGTATAATGTCAGTATGTATGGATTCTGTGTGAAGGTGAAAACCACCTAAAAAAAGGAGCTAGGAATAATTTCTAAAGAGCTGCCCATTTACATGCTGCTGGAAATTTTCTGCCAAGAATTAGGTTGGGTAATTCCAGGCGAGGTTCCAAGATGACATGCCTACCAGGGGCACATACATTAGAAATTGAAATTAAATATGACAAGCTGATCACAGGAGAAAAAATGTGTAAGTCAAAATATTTTGGAAAAGAGATCAGCCTGAAATTAGATTAATGGTTGCAAAAAGTGACCTGAATATTCAAAATTATGGCAGTCTATGAGAAATGCCTTAAATTAGTCTCTTTTTTTCTTTTTTTTCTTTTCTTTTTTTTCTGAGCAGGCTGCTCAGATTGCCAAAAATGAACAGAATTTAAGGGACTTGTTTTCCCCATTGATCCCATAGGGAAAGAAGAAGCATGGCTGTCATTTCCCTACACTCCTGGAGAGTGTGAGTTATATATCTATGGCTTGGTGGGTTCCCNTTACTCCAATATATGTACATATGTAAACATTTGCATGTGAACAGAAGAAGCTGTCCCCAGTTCCATATTCACTAACTTATTTTGTCTATGTCCTCTGCCTTTGACAAGTAAACTTTTTCCTTCCTTTATATTTTTCCTCTCTCATTTTCTATTTNCAAATGTATAATGTCAGTATGTATGGACTCTGTGAGACAAATGTATAATGTCAGTATGTATGGATTCTGTGTGAAGGTGAAAACCACCTAAAAAAAGGAGCTAGGAATAATTTCTAAAGAGCTGCCCATTTCCATGCTGCTGGAAATTTTCTGCCAAGAATTAGGTTGGGTAATTCCAGGCGAGGTTCCAAGATGACATGCCTACCAGGGGCACATACATTAGAAATTGAAATTAAATATGACAAGCTGATCACAGGAGAAAAAATGTGTAAGTCAAAATATTTTGGAAAAGAGATCAGCCTGAAATTAGATTAATGGTTGCAAAAAGTGACCTGAATATTCAAAATTATGGCAGTCTATGCGAAATGCCTTAAATTAGTGTTCTTTTTTTTTCTTTTTTTTCTGAGCAGGCTGCTCAGATTGCCAAAAATGAACAGAATTTAAGGGACTTGTTTTCCCCATTGATCCCATAGGGAAAGAAGAAGCATGGCTGTCATTTCCCTACACTCCTGGAGAGTGTGAGTTATATATCTATGGCTTGGTGGGTTCCCAGAATAGATAGGTCTGATCTTCTGTCCATTGGAAGTATTGCAGTACTGGGATGGCTAACCTGTGTGACCATAACTTGCCCCCTAGAAAAGCAGTCATAAAGACATCACTTTCCCTAGTAACTGGTTCTGGTCAGTAATAATGATTACTTCTTTTGATAAAAACACATCTAATTCAGCACTTAAATGTGTTTGCCTTGAGCCTTCCAAATTGTGAGACCCCCTCTGCTCGATTAAAGAGCTTAAAAGCTCACTGTATTTCTTTTGTGTGGCACTACTGATATATTGAATCCAAATCACTTCTTCTTGACCAGCTGTGACTCAGCATCGGCAAACTTGCCATGGGGAGCTACTGCTTTCATTTTAAACCAGCTTATGTGATAATGGAGCAGCAGGATGTGTGAGTCACTGGAGTTTACCTTTCCACCTGCTTGTGCGGGCTCCGAGCAGCAAATGCAAGCGATGAGAAAGTTAACGACCAGCGACAACAGAGCCAGCCACACGCAGTCCCCCCGTCTGTCAGCTCTGCTCCAGCTGAGCCGCAGGGGGTGTAGTAGCTTTTAAGAGAGAGATTTCCACGTGCCCCTGCTGCCTTCTCTAAGCAGCAAACTACCTTGCATAGTTCAGATTTCATCATGAGCCATGTTTACTGAGTTGTCAGAGATAAGCCTGTCTCTAGAGGCAAATGTTAGGACTGGGAACAGAAATGCCAGCAGTGAGCACATATGGCACTGTTTGTACTCTTAAGTTTGAAAGAACTAGACAAGTTAACAAATACAGATGTTTGAAATCAGTAAGAGTGTTTAATGAAAACAAACAAAATACTGTAGTCTATAAAGCTAAACCTGTTTTTCTTTTGCTCCTTTTGACAAGCTGGGATTAGTGTTTTTCTGAACCTATATCCTCCTTGACATATGGGACGTTTTTGAGGGACATTAGTCCCAGCAGATGCTGGGTGGCGCTCGGGTGGATGCCTCTGATTTTTAGCTAGTTAATAAATCAGCTTTTACAACCATGTGTATCCTATGATTTAACACATGCGTAACAATAATACTGGATTAGGAAGAACAAACTGTTTCACTGCAAAGGATATTTTATTTCTTAGTAATATTGCATACAATAAGAGCTTTTCTGTTACATAAACAAAGGATTCATGCTATTTTTTCATTTAGCCAGTGCCCTTCATCCCCGTGGGTCAAATTGTACTCAGAATTTCTTTAGTACAAATGAAGAGTTACCTCCACTGAGCTCAGTAAAACTCTTTCCATTCACTTCAAAGGATGCTGCATCAAACCTCATGCAGCCTGCTTTCCACAGGCATCAGCAGCCACTTCCTGCCTAGTAAACTGCTTAAGTGATGTTCCCTCAATTAAGACTCATGTCATGCTTTACCTAATCGGAAGGTTAAGTAAAGTCATGTTACTTTCCTACCAAAACCTTTTTCCTGTGTGTCCTACTCTTGTTTTTGGAAGAAAAATTTTCTTTTTAATCTTTAAGGTCCCACTGCAGATATGTGCTAAGCTACTAACATATATGACATCATCCTTGGCTTCAGCCTTTGAAAGTGAAATGGTATTTAAAAATATGAAATTCTGGTAGCAATGTCACACCCGAAGCTGAAGTTTAAAACAAAACTGACAACAAAATCAACTGCCAGGAAACAGACTATTTTTTAAATTAGACATCTATCATGTCAACTTTGAGTTAATCTCTGGAGCCAGCTCAAGAATGGATGAGGTAATATTTGCACATGTTGTGGATAAGATAGAATGAAAATAGATTTTCTCTCTTTTTCTTTTTTCTTTTTTTTCTTTTTCTTTTACTTTTAATGTGCTACAAAGATTGTGAAGCCTGATGGTTGGAATCACAAGCTGTGATTGAGGGGTTATGTGTGAAGCAGCAGATTAGAATGGCTTTAATATGCTATATGATGATCTCTGAAAGTCCCAGGCTGTATACAAAGTGTGGTGAATAGGGGCATTTGCAGGAGGTAGGAAGATAGGTGATAAGTGGAGGGTTGACATAATTCTGGAGAAAGCTCTCAAAGCCAACACATTTAATGGATAAGTTTAAGAACTTGCTCTCACTGCTTTAGTTATGAGTGCCAGGGGTTGAGGCTTAAAAGGGAGTCAGAACTTGCTGACGGAGCCAGCTAAAAGATGGCTGGATGTAAGTTATAGTGCATGAAAGAAAACGAAACATTGAGTCATAACCTGTTACAAGAGCAACCTCTTTTGCTATTACAGAAACTATCTGAAAATTTGTTTTGGTCTGTGTTAATAGTGCTTAAAACACATGTGAATTACAGCTGGGAAAGGAATTTCACTAATTCCTGTTTTCTGTGCTGTTTGTGAAAGCTTTTCTTAGCCTTTGTTCACGCTGTTCTCTAAAGCATATTCCTGGCAAAGGCCTACATTTTTTGCTCAGGATTAGTACCCAGCTGCCTGTGAAAGGTTGACATGTGCAGAAACTCTCAAAGGCCTGGCTTAGGACGTGTGGGACTCAGGTGGCCTGTTCTATTTTGTTATTTTTCAGTGGTCTCAGTGGTCTTTTCTATAATCTTGGCAGTTCTGGAGACCAGTTAAGTTAAATCAATTCTTTCCAAGACCCTGCCCAGAGGTCCATGCTGCAGCCTTGTCCATAACTGAATAGCTATAAGTTGTTAGTCCTTTGATATTTTTCTCCACAGCACTGGAATAGCTTTGCACGTCCTAGAAGTGTGCAGGAGCAGAGGCAGGAGAGTTCTACAGGGTAGGATCCTACCCTCCACAGGCCCTACCCTCCACATACAATTTTTTTTTTTACTTTTTGTGCCAGTCTCTCATGGGATGTCAATGGAAGGGGACTGAAGGACATACAGTGAGCAGGAAGAAAAAGATGTGTTCCTATGGGAATGTGAGGGCCAGGAAAATAATTGAGATGTTGGTCTTTGAATCAGAGCAGGAAAGGTCTATCCCACAGCAATCCCTTTTGAGAGATATGCAGACAGAAGGTTGATTTCAGTCACTAATGTCAGGTTTACAAGTTTAAGAGCTGAATTTTCTCTCAGGCATTTTTGCTATGGGCAACTGTGTGTTTGTTACAATCTCCTGGAAATCCCAGAGTCAGGGGTGCTGCAGCCTTTACTTACAAATGACCATTACATATCAAACTCCATTCATATCTGCTCTCTAGCTGAACAATAGGTCTGAAAACTGATAAGCTGTGTTTTGGGGAAAGGACACTGCTCTGCCTAAAAATGACAGAGGATGTTCAGGTGAGAACCAGTAAAATGTGAAAGAACATAGTGCCAGCTTCAGCTGTGGACACAACTTGGCCAAGGAGCTCAGCTTCCTCCAAAGAAGAGCACACTGAAACTTCTTGTAGGATCACAAAGAGCAGGACAAAACACAGATTATTTTCACTGCCAGCTGCTGTTCTGCAAATGGATAAAAAAAATAAAATCACTAATTTGAAAAAAAAAAATTAAATCAGTGGTTTTTAAAGTTTGCATTTTTTTCAATATAATACAAAAGGAATGCACAATAGTCACTACTTTCCAAAGAGAGTCAGTGGAGAAAATCTGAAGTAACGATGACTTAAGATTGGGAAGAAATGGAAGTGAAAAGTTTTGAAAAACTTTATTTTTAAAAAAACCTTGGTTTTTTATTTCCCTAAGAGTCTTGGGTTTTCTCTGTGTTCATTTTGATTTGTGGAAAGCTGTTTACAGTACATTTACGCTGTATGCCTCTCTGTGAAGAAAGTTATACAACATATGTGTTAGTCTATGCAGGTGTTTATAACTGTAAATGTTACTTTTGCAGTTTGCCAAATGGAAAATACACCAAATGGCATCTTCTTGAACCTGTAAATAAACTGTTTTCCAGAGCAGCCATCAAGCACATCATGAAAGGAAATGGGAGAGCAATTCCACTGACAATAGCATGAGAATTATTACAAACCAGATGTGAAACAATACAAATATTAGTGAAAAGAATAGTTTCTGTCTACCCGAGCATGACAAAGCTTCAGGAAACACAGGGATATGGATTGGATGTGCAACAAAAATAAGTGTGTGATTCTCTGACTGGAACTGCAGGCTGAAATTCTTCTGGACAAGCTCAAGGATGACACGTTCTTGGTATGAACACTAACCAAAAGCCACTCATCCCTTTGACTGGGGACAAACTTTTCTTGCTGTCCAAGGGTGAGGAGCCATGGCTTTCCACCTGGGCATCAAACCCACACCTCCTTTCTGCCCTGCAGCTACAATTCTGTTACAGCTCCCTGTAATGCCTGATTCCAAGGGGACTTAGCAGGTTCACACCACAGATGTAGAGGATTTGATTCAGTGCTTCGACCTTTGGTGTCTGGCTCTGCTTGTGATGTTGCTCTGTTTGCGTGCCCCTCCCTGAGGCAGCTGGGTGCTGCTCTGGAAGGGGAGGCAGGGACACGAAGAGCAGTGGGTTGGGCACCCTGTCTGCCAACCCTCTGGGGATGTCTGAGACACAGAAGAGCATTTGAAGGGCACCAAAACATATTTTTAGGCAGCTATATAATGCCCTAGGTGTTTCACACAGCCGTATGCTCCAGCAAGCTTGGATGGGAATGTGAATAGCAATGCTGCACTACGAGCTATGGCTGAAGGTTGAATACAGTGCAACGCTGGCATTTCAGAAACAGAAGATAAGGTTTCACTCTGGAATTTACCAGGGTACCAGTGCTAAACTGTAAATTAGGTGGAATAATCACATTTTGTCTTTTTAACTAAGGTTAGAGCTCTTCCTTATCAGCAAATGAAGTGTTTACCAACTGACCAGGTTTCTGTTGAAACTGGGCAAGGGCAAACTGACGTGATTAAAATCTCACCCTTTTTATTTCTCCGCCAATGCTTCATGTGAGAACTTCAGCAGCCCATCTGGCCTCAGCTGGTGGTTTTCTAAGTTGCCAGCTTAACTTCAACATATTGTGATAATATTATTTTGAAATAGCCACATCATCAATTATCTTTCAGGATGTGAAATATTGATAAAAATATGTATTCCTCTTTCAGTTTATACAATCCCTGCCATCCTTTACCTACCAAACTTGTGTCATGTGAGCTTTTATTCCATTATTAAAAGGGAGATGTGAAGTCATGTGGCCATCCTATCACAAGCTTTTGCCAGCTGTAAACCTCATCACAGTTCCTGTAAAGTACATTTCCACAGATCAAGTTACTGCCAGGGAAGACTTTAACAATCTTCTACCCTACTTTCAACCCTCAACAATTAGTATTAGCAAATGGTCCAGGCCACTGCCTGAATCACATATGATTTCTATTCAAGAAAGACAAACTTTTATTCAAACCAGACCCATAAGCTAAACACATGAGTTTCCCTGCTTAAAATAATGAATCTGAAGTAGTTTCTATCATTCATTTAAAAAATCACTCTCACATTTGAAATCAAGTTGGCTATTTTCCCTTGTCTGTATTAGCCATCTGGTAAGGCTGACTTTTCCAACACTGATGTCTAGAGCTAGGATTTATTCTTTAAAAAAAAAACAAACCAAAACCCAAACCAACCATCTTCCCCTTCCCACTTCGGTTTTGTTCATTTTTGGAGCTTGTCCTTGTCATATAGACAGAACTCATCCTATCTTTGAAAAAGGGAAAAAAACCACTCCACACATGGTATAACTTCCTCTGTAAGATTGTTAATATATTTTACAGTCAAAATATAGTTTTGTATGTGATGATTTAAGAAGGCACACACATGCTTTCAGGTCATTAAAGTGCATTGTAAAAATAATAGAGACACAAAGGGCTTATTCTCAAGAAACGATGCACACCCTCTTCTCCATGGAATATTGAAGATCTGTTTCATTTTTCAGTATAAGGCAAGTTCAAGATGCTATTTCCTTACCACATACCTCAGCGGTGCATGACCCCTGAAATAAAAAAAAGTGAGGGGATTTATACGCAAAAGAAAAATCTTGGCACTTCTTAACATTTTGTTGCTCTTCCTAAATAAAAGACCTTCAGAACAAATCCCTCTTATGGCTGTTGCAAGAGGGTTGTTCTGTCAGAGAGCCTCATTTTCTGTGGATGCAAGCTCTAGTGAAACAATGTGTATTTAAAACAGCCCTTTGTCCTTACCTGATGATTGGCTGTTCACAAGAGATGTGGATGAGAGATGGTATGTGTGGTTTTGATGCACTGACTAACAGAATTGTAATTAAAATCCGAAAGCTGGATCGACCAGAATATTTTTCTAAGTAAGTATACCTCAATGTCTCTTAACAGGTACTCTTTTTGGCACAAGTAAGCCGTCTTTACGCTTTCCACCTCCTTTAAAAATAGAAAATATCTTGATACACTGAAGCTGGGATAAATAAATTGCCTCTCCATGCAGTGCAAGATGCATAGTATTTCTTATAGTGGTTGGTCTTGGCTTATTGTCTGTCCTTCCAGTGGTTCAAGTCTCTCTGTGAAGGTATTGGCTCTCCCTAGATGAGTGAGTGGGAAAGAATTCAGCATTTGCCACAAATCTTCCTGTGTCCCTGCCCTGTTAACAACAGGGCACCCGGACAAATTCTACCATACAATCATAGAAAGTTTGGGGTTGGAAAAGACCTTAAGGATTATCGAGTTCTACCCCACATTCAACAGGCAGTGACACCTTCCACTAGACCAGGTTACTCAAAGCTCTGCTGAGTCTGGTCTGTAACACTTCCAGAGCTGGAGCATCCATAGCTTCTCTGGGCAGCTTGTCCCAGTGCCTCACCATCCTCACTGTAAAGAATTTCCTCCTAATACCTAATCTAAACCTACCCTATTTCACTTTGAAGCATTCCCCCATCATATGATAATCTGAGAAAGCTGAGTGTAATGGAATTTGGTAACAGCGGTCCCTGCAGGTACTCCTGGTTGATCAGCAGCCCTTGCCTGATGTGCTGTGTATGTGAAGGAGTCTATGACAGCATGGGAGCATCAGCACAGCATCTTTCACATGTCAAGCCACTCACCGAGGCTGCCCAGTGACACCTCCCGCACTGCATCAACCAGCTGCATCCCCAGCACAAGGACAGCAGGAAAGGGCAGTCTGGGGCTCACAAGCAGCAGTGTGGAGGGAGGGACAGCCTAGCCAGGGTCCTGAAGCCTTAGCCTCCATTCTGCCATGAAGGGTGTCCAGCAACTGTTCATGGTTTCTGCTGATGCAGAAAAGAGGCTCCTGTCCCACAGACTGGAGATGAGTAGCCAAAAGTTTCAGGCAGAAGGAGGTCAGTTCTAACTAAATTAGGACATGCCATTAATTCAGCCCTTCCAAGCTGAATAAAGGACTGCTGGTAATAATATTTTCAACATTTTGATCAAGGTTTGTAAGGGAGTGAAATACCTTTAATTTTGCTGGTCTGAAAAAGTAGACAATATTTCAACAGACAAACTCTTCTTCAGATCAGTAAGGGTATTATCTTGGTTTTAAAAGACAACAATGTCTGCTGAGGAAAGCAGGAGTGTCCCTTGGAATAGAGAACGAAACTCCCTCCCTCCTAATTATAATTTTGAAATTAAGAGGCTCCCAGGCAAAGATATGAGGAAAGGAATAACAGTTCTTTACTAGCAAGGAAAAAAAACCAAACCAAAAAACAACAGCTTAATAGGAATATTAAAATAAAATACAGTAGTTCACAACAAATACCATCAGAGTTAGGATACAACCTGACACCCTGTCAGTCAGGGTGTTGGTAGCAGTCCCATTAAATGGTGGCTGCAATCCTCCTCGAGTGACAGATGTGAGTCTGTTGAAGCAGTGATCCTCTAGAAGGGTGCAGTCCTCCTCTGAAGTTCCACTGGTGGTGTAGAAAGGCCTGCTCTTCCTCTGAGAATCTAGCAGAAAACAGAGGTGTCATTGGTGTCCTGAATCCCAGATTTTATTCAGCTGGAAATGCCTGGCTCCTCCCCCGGGTGGAGCGTTTCACAATGGGATGATGTAATTTTACCATTGGCCCATTAAACAGAAGATCTCTTCCTGGACAAGGCTGGGTGGTGGAAGAGATAAAAACACTGCCCCTGCTGGGCTCAACAGATGGTGACAGAATACACATCCTGGTCACATCCTGCTTCACAATCTAAGCCATAATGGCCCAGTAACAGAAGACAAAGATGGGTCTTGGAGAAGATAAAGAACACTGCCCCACCTGCGCTCAACAGATGGTGATAGAATACACACCCTTGGCCACATCCTGCATTGCAACCCATGATAGGTATGCCTAGAAAGCCATTAATGTTTTGTGTTTGTAAGCACTTTTTTGTTAAAAAACAAGGCCAGATAAAACTGAAATTGGACAGTACCCCAGAAAGCTTTCCTGTAATATTTATACCACTTAAATGCATTTTGGGAATCTGAAATTAATCACCAGTTTAAAAACTCTTTAAGTATTCCTGGTGAGTTATATAGCCATTAGCTCATCGATTAGCAAGCACATAGAACATGTTTAGAATACTGGGAAAAAAAAGTAAAATAGTGAATAGATTTACTTTTCATATAGATGTGGTAAGAGCAGGACAAGCACTTGCCACCAGCTCTCTTGAGCTACACAATGGTTCTTTATTGAGCAGCCATTGCTACACTACATTGTTTATTTATGAGGATCTAGGCCACACATCCCTGCAGGAAGATGCTCTTTGACTGTTCTCACCATTATTGCTGCCATTTGCAGCTCCAGAGGTGTCACAGCCATGAAGGGCGTTGAAGATCTACCCAGTGCATACTTCTTGGGGGACTCTTCTCAGTCTGTGACTGTTGACCCAGAGCATCAGTCCCACCTACAGAGAGTTATCTGACATGGCCTACATCCTCTCCTGTGCTCCTCTCAGACCTGGGGTGAATTGGGAATACACTATCACACACAAAGGCCTATTTTCAGTTGTGTCTGTCTAGACCATTTCCTTGTGCCTTTGGCTCAAAGGGAACCTTTTCAGGGTGATTGCTGGAGCGTGCACTCAGAAAATATGCTGGACTGTCTGCAGGTGATGCTTCACGAATTGGAATTGCATTGCCTGGCGTTTCTGTGGGTAACAGGTCAGCACATTTCCACTTGAGTCCTTTTCATTTGATCCTTGTCAAGCTTTCCTATTTGCAGCAGAACAAGGGTTTTATCAATCTGTGTGACTCTGGAGAAGCTGAGACCCAGTGTCCCTGCAGCTGAGGGCTGTCCCCCAGCAGGTGTCCAAGGTGGCCACCACTCGCCTGAAGGCTGCGGAC
Organism: Regulus satrapa; assembly: GCA_013396955.1. Taxonomy (NCBI): domain Eukaryota; kingdom Metazoa; phylum Chordata; class Aves; order Passeriformes; family Regulidae; genus Regulus; species Regulus satrapa. Next base: position 84,286 of record VWZN01001179.1, read on the forward strand.
CCTCATGGGAGTCAGCAGAGGGTGCTCCTGCAGCAAGGTAGTGCTGCCATGCAGCCCTGCATTGCACAATGTGCCCAACAGGAAGTATTGGTTTATAAATTATTAACCACAGCCCCTCTGACACACCAGCAGACTCACATCTGTGGACATTTTATATAAAAGACAAGTAATGGGAGAAGGTGAGATCTTCAAAGTGTCTTGTAACCCAAGAAGGTCTGTAGTGTATAAGCAAAAGGAGTCAGCAAGAGATTACAATAGGTTGGGGTTATTTGGGCTACAGGGAGAGCCCCTGCTCTTTGGCCACTGATTCCTGGGGCCAGCACGGAGCCTTTGTTGGCAGTGAGTTTCCTGATGGCCATGCTGAAGGGAAACCCTGGAAGGAATATTTCAGCTGCTCCCTTTTGGGTAGGCAGACCATGGTCAGCTGCTGAGTATTTTCTGGCTGCCACAGGATGTATGGGAATGTACAGGGATGTACAGGGATGTGCGGGGATGTTTGGGGGGGTGGAAGGAGGGTTGCAGCAGAGAGGTAGCATAGCTAAGGTTTGAGAGCAAGAAAGGACTGATGCCAGGAGGATGATAAAAGCAGAAGGAAAAAGCAAACAAAGTAAAGGGTGGAAATAATCCAGTGGCCCCAAATACCCTTGGACTTGGTTGTGTTTTTTATTTCAGAGTGTGGTTACTTTTCTGGGGCTTTTAAAAATGATGTGTGTGCCTTGTGTGTATGTGAAAAGAGGATTGTAGGGACTCTTTGAAATGGGTATCTCCAACCATGCTGTATGGCATCTCAGTCAGTTTTATAACTTGGAGGTATCCTCAGCTTGATGATCTGGAAGATTTGCTGTAGACAGCTGGATCCTGGGTACTTTGTCATCTCATTAAAGCCAGCTAGTGCTCGAGGTCACAAATGTGTCTTTCTGGCTGATGTTTTTCTACTCAGTTATTTGCTGGTGTCCAAGAAGTTGGGAGTTTAGGAAAACAATATTTTTTTTTCTTTCTTAAAAAAGTCTTGCTGTTAAAATTCTCACTCAGCATGTTCCTCTTGTCATGTTGATAAAACCTAGCACAATTATCAAGCATTTGGGTGTAGGCAATAATATAAAATAAATAAAAGCATTTCTGTACTATCTCACACTGTTCACTCCAGAGGGAAACTCTCATAACAATGAGAATGGAAACAAACATAAATTAGGCTTTAACTACAGCTGACTAAATTATAGCTGGAGTTTTTTGTTAAATAAGTTGTTCAATTAATATTTTTGTGGTTTTCAGCAGAGAGAAATTACTTGACCAATTACTTGACCATTGTTTTTTTCTGCAAGCAAAGCAACATTGATAAATAAGTGCTCCTTTCCCTGGAGTCACTGTGGGGCTTTGCCTTTATATTATTTTCTTTTACTCACTTCCTTTAAATGCATTTTTCCTAAATGGCTTATATGTGTTCTTTTCTAAAAGGTGTTTTTAAACCACCCAAACTGACTCCCAGACCCTTCTAATGAGCATGGCTTCTCCCAATCCACTTTCATTTCCCCTTGTCTTGACCCTTCTCTTCTATCTATAGGGTGTAACTGCACTTTTTTTCTGTTTCTAGGTATAGGTAGACCCAGCTGCTCCTCCTGGAGCCCCCTGATCACAGAGGGATGCAGAGTGTGTGTGAGAAGATGCATCTGCCCTTGCAGACAGGGCCTGTAGTTGGAAAACTGTTTCAGTAGTGACCTTTTCTTCTGCTCCACAGTAGAGCCTCCAGCCCGCTCTCAGTGCTCACGGAACAGCAACAGCCACATGCACTGAAATTGAGGTAGGTCAGCACTCATGTGTAGCAGCAGACATTGAAAAGTAGCTGCAAGTCAAAGAATATGTGATAGTTGGGAATGAGCAGGATTGTCTGGTGGATATGAGGAAGCTCAAGTCTGCCGTATCCATTGCTGTTGACAGTCTCTGTAAGTATGGACTTTTAGAAAGAAAGCCAAGACGTATTTTTAGCTATCCATTAAACCAGAGACATTTCACCGTTTGTATATCTCAAATTCCTTGGATTATCTTCACCTGTGGCACTATTAACTTGCTATGCCTTCAAACAACTCCAAATCAAAACACTTTTCCAAACAAATTTGTCTGGATATTTCATTATACAGTTGAAACAGACTGTGCGAAGTGGCTTTTTGTTCCCTAGATTCACTGGATCAGCCAGGAAGATGTATCTTGTGAAGGGCTAAGAGAAAAAGATATCTTAAACCATTGCAAACACGCAACAACTTTAATTCAGGTAGATTCAGTTTTACCCCACTTTCATAGTGGATCCAAGCAGACACTTGTAAAGACTGTAACTGTGACATTGCAAAGTGAAAATGCAGATTTTGCATGCAGAAAACTTCTGTAGCAGAAAATCAGTGCTGGGTTAAACCATAGATGGTGTGGTTAAATGCATGTTTTCTTCCATGTTGCTCCAGAATTGACCTGGAGTACCCCCCAACACCAGTGGAATTCAATGACAAATTTCTCACATACTGGGAATGGAGCAGTACCAGGAAAGATGGGATCCTTGAACCCAAAATCTCTCAATCACTGCAGTATTCAATGTGAGGACTTCACATGCATCAAGGTTTTTTTAATGGATTGCTCTATCTGCTCAACAAATTGTAGGATTGACCTGCCTGCCAAATGAGTAATGTAGATTTGCAGCTGCTTGACTTGGCCAGATTCAGAGCAAGGTTGGTATGAAGTGGCAGTTCTGCTCCAGGGAGTCTTCAGTCTCTGACTCACCTGTGGCAACAGAGTAATACTGAGTAGCTGAAGGGGTTCTTGCCCCAAGCCATGTGCTGAGAGGGCTGCATTCTAATGGGAAGATGCCACCACCATCCCATGGGCATCACCTTTGCTGCTAGTGGCATTGAGGTAGGCTGAAATTCCAGCTAATTTCAAAATAAGGGTTTAGCTGTCTTCTTTTTTAGTTGAGCTCTTTCAGAACAAATTATTTGTTTGGCTTTCAGTGGCAGGGATGGAGTGACAGGGTGGGAATGAAGTTATGGCAAACCTAAACCATTCTGATGGTTTTGGTGGATAGCACGGTTAAAATCCTAAAACATTAGAAAGGATTATTGATCTGTGGACTTAAATTTTTTTTTATAAAAAACAAATAGAATGATATTTTGAAATTAAACATCCTATTTTAATTAGGAAACATAAAAATATTATACAGTGTCACTGTGAACAACTGGCAATTTTATGGATTTCCTAATATATAAGTGATTTGTTTAAAGCAAAATGTGTTCATATACTGTGCCTTCATAAACCTAATGTGTTCATAAACCTTATGCTGTCAAGTCTGAATTTATTTTAAAAATGCAACAGCCCAAATGAATGCAATAAAAACTACTTAAATTTGTTATTCTAAAGTAAAAAAAAAAAGCCAAAGAATATTTTGATGCTCCTCATGTGATGGGTTCCTTGATCCAGTTGAAAGATTAACTAATCTAACTTGTCTTCTGGCATTGGGTACACCCATAAACAGAATGATATTATATAGCTAAATTTCATGGAAATACAGTTAGGTCTTAGTTACTGCTTTCTCAGTGATGACCTGAAATCTTAGCTCAAATCTTAGATGAATTTTGCTTGATACTTGCAGTGTATATTCTATGTCTAGTCTGCAATCTGAAAATAATATTACTTTACATTAAATAAGTCAGTCAAATTACAGCTTGTTCATAGGATATTTATAAATAGAAAAAAACAGACAAAACGTAAAATCTGTAACTATGCTGTTAGCTATGGCTATACCTAGTGCTTTTCTTTTTCCTCTTTCTCTGCAGGACTGGGAGAGTCAGGAAAGCTTGGAAAGCATAGAAGCCTCCATCCGAGTTTCATGAAAAGTGCCTTGAGTTTTAAGGATTTGGGGTTGAATTAATATATGTGGATCATTGACAAAGTATTATTTTGGTGTCACAATCTTTTTTTTGGGTAAAATTTTGTTTTGTGCTTACCTAATATGAAAGACAGCAACTGAAATATTTTTGAATTTCATTCCCTTTGGCCGTTGGCAAATTTTGTCTCCTGACAGTTGCAATTCTGAATGTTTGCATGCTCTGCATGAAATTGGCCATTTTACAAAAGAATTATACAAATCCTAGTATTCTTGGCTTGCAAATGGGCTGGCATGAATTATGACCTAGTTTTTATGTGTTAAATTAACTAAAACCCAGAGTAAAGCAAAAGGCCTTCAGCAAATGCTTTTCTGCTACTAGGCTTTTTCTAAAAGATCATGCTGAATTAACTGTTTCTTGAACTTCCAAGAAATGTGGCTGGATTATTACAAAAGCCTTGGCTCTGTGAAACTGGGATCTTTTTGTTTTAGGAAAACAATAGGAAGGCTTTTTTTTTTTTTTTTCTTTTTTATGGACAGATTCGCCTGGGCTAAGCAGCGTGATGCCTGTGCAGTTACATCATGGTCAGCAAAGCCTAACAAAGTGAATTTCATTGGTTCTATTACAAGTGTATTTATCCCTGGCTGCTTATATAGAGTCACCATACATAGAAAAACTGAGGGGTCATCATGGAGCCTATGTGACCCAAATGAAAATTTGAATTCTTGAGTCAAATCACAGAAAAAAAATCCCATATTTGGGAACAGATAAGAACTTAACAGGATGTTTAATAACTGGAGCAACATTAGATACAGTGTACAGATGAAATCTGTATTCTGGAGAATAGTTCTTACCACAGCAAGAGATTATGTCTTTATTCCTTAGAGACTGAAGGAAAGAACTGGGGATTATGTATCACTTAAATGTGCCACACACATTGTCTCTGAACACTCTGGTAAAGAGAAAAGTGCTTTCTGAGGCCATGGCTTCCTTGCTTAGTTGGATAGCTTTCAAGGAAAAAGAAAAAAAAAAATTAATAAAGGAGGGGACTTTTTTCATGTTTCACATTACCTTTGTTTGTTAAGCTGGAGTATGATGTGTGGAAAAATTTTAAATCTTTAAGGCATCTTTTAATATTTTAGTTACCTGAAATATTAACTGATTTATTAGGTTCTATGATATTGGATCCAGGTCAGCACAGGAAATACTCAGCTGCAGTGAGTCTCTACAAAAAAATAGGTCAGACTATCCATATATCTTCTTATATTATTGGGAAATTGCTTGCCAGATAGCACTGTAAGTAGAAATGTGAGTTTTTTTGCATTTCACCATATCCCCAGTGGTTGCACTGTGACTTCCTGCACATACTGTTCCAATGTCCCTCTGTCCTAGTCCATAAAAGAGGTCATTTCATATTCTCCAGAATATCATGAAATATGGAGACAGTGATATTTTCCATTTTAGGAGAAGAGCTTATTGTGACAGTCTAAGTCACATTTGTGTGCTTTAGCATCTTAAAGGCAAAACAGCTTCCAAGGCAGGGATAGTCGGTATAATATTTTTATGGAAAAATAAAAATATTTTTGAAAATGCTGTGCATTTATTTTACTTACAGAATGCAAATGAGAGTCTACTACAACTCCACAGATCTGTGTGAATTATTGTACAAAAACCAAATTGCACTATGTGCTCCAGAACTTTCTTCCATTTCACATCATATATGCACAGACAAAAAAATCAAGAGAATGAGTGAAAAATCTGCAATGTCATAGATAAAAAGCTGCAACGGTCTAGGCAAGAGATGCTATTTCAGGTACTGGATTTTGGGATTCTTATTTATCTTAGCCCTTTTCATTACAGCTGACAAAAGTATCCCCAGATGCTCCTCTTTTTGAACCCAGTGGAGGCTGCATCTTTCTGCCACTGTATTACAGCCAAAATGGAAGAGCAGCAGTTGGATCCAGAGTGCTAGAGCTGGAAAGTCCCACTGAAAGTCAAGTGCTTTTAGCTCAAGTTAGTTGCAGGAGGTTGTTCTTTAATTTGCTGTTATCCAGGTCACTTCCTTCCAGTCTTAGTTATACTGTAGAATAAAGCATAGAAAAAAACCCCAACACCTTTAGGAGTGGAAACCTACAGGTCTAGGGTAGTAAATTCACCTCCAAAACCAATTTTTAAGTGCTTTTGTATTGCCTTGAATGCATGAAGGCCTACAACCCACCACAGGAAACCCTAAGAATAGGGATTTGCATGAAATTTAGCTGCTGAAAACCTGGTCCAAGGTCTTCCATCTTGAGGATGTGCAGGAAAACAGTTTCCCCCCTGAATTATTAATCAGATTCAGGGGGCTGATTCTTGCCTTCAAAAAGCTGGCAGGACCTGAGTTCAGGTTTTCCAGAGGACTTACCAAAAGGCTGGGGAGAAAAGATCATGTAAAGCTGTTGGTCTTCACCTTGAAGACTCACTGAGGCAGGGACCTTCCATGCTGTGGAATAACCCCCTACAAGAACAGAGAATCATCTACACCTGACTGAAGATAAGGGTATGTGTCTTTCCAACACATCCAAGCTCTCTGTTATACCCAAAAGCAAAGCAAAGGAAGAGCCCAACAATCAAATAAAGCACAATCAAAGAGCCCAACAAGCAAATAAAGACTGGACTGTCTCATCCAGACAAAGGGCCATATATGACAGACTGTGCTAAGGAAATAGGCTTCCATACTTGCATATACTCTTGTGATGACCAAAGTTCTGTAGAGTATAACAGGTAAAGTGGGTTTTTTTCTGGCCTCTGAATCCAGACCTTCTGCATATTTTAAGGAGTTACTTTGCTTACATCCTCACTGTGGCCCAGGAAATGTTGGGGTCCTGTTATATTTGCAGAGTGGGAGGACCTGATCTGTTATTTACAGGTTACTATCTGAAACACATGTTTATACAGTTTTAGTCACCTTATCACAGGAAGAGGATATAATTTGTCAATTTTTAAAAGCAGAACAGTAGGTCTTAAGAAGACCTGGTGATAAGGAAAAGTTACATATGCTATCTTTTTTTTTTTTTTTTTTTACCTCAAAGCAAAAGGAAATCTTTGAAATGGCCTTGACTATTAACTCAAAATGATTAAACAAAAAATATATATATAAACTACAAGTCCCCTACATTAAGTCCAAGTGTAGTTCCTTAAAAGAATTAGGCATTGTAATGCCCAGATGCTAGATGTTATCTGTATAAAAATATTAGGATTGGTCCTTACACAGTGTGATGCATGGGTCAAATGCCTATGAACTAAAATCAAAAAATCCAATAGGCTGATTTGGAGTCATATAAATTAAGAAAGGAGGAAGCTATATCTTAAAGGCTCATCCTAGTGTGGAATTTAGGTTATTAAGTCTGGACTCATTAAGACTTGTACCCTTGAATGTCCTTTTGGAGTTTGGTACTCTGTAACCCTTTTTATGCAACATCTCCAGTTTAGTTATGCACAGCTTTGGAGAAGCATTTCTATTTATTTGTCTCATTGTGTTTAATGTCTTCTAGGCGAGAAGTGATTCTATCCTGCAATAGATTGAGGAGGTTTGGTGGATGTAGGGATGACGGCATGGACTCAGTATCTGAATCCACCTTGTAAACTGCTCAGTTCTTTGTCTTTTCACCTTTCCTATTAAAGGGTATGTTCTTTGAATGGAAAAAGGCCTGCAGTGTCCTTTATCATGGTGCTCTATTAGACTTTTTTTTCCCTCTAAAAGCTCAGATGAGAGGGCATCAAAGGGCTTGCCTAGATGCTTTCAGATGAACTTTTATTATTCTGCTTCAACCAATAGAACAGTGGTTACCTCATTCACACAGCACAGAGTGGTGCTGCCTTGTACAGTGGCTAAGGAAAAACGCAAGCAAAACGAGTTTGCTCACTTCTTCTAGTTCAGGCCACGGAAAGTTTGCCCATTTGGGAAATGCAGTTGGCCAGTGGATGAGTTGTCATTACCTGGCGGTGCTCCATATGGGATGGCTGGAACCTCTCCAGCAGCAGGACAGATCTTCTGCAGAGTGTCCAAGTCTCACACCTGCAAACCTCACCTTTTGTCTGGTGGAGACCTAGATTCCAGGCTGGCTCCAAACTTGCTGGGTGAGTCTGCCAGAGGCCTTTGGGATGTGAGACTACCCTTCTGTCAATGCTAGCACGACTGTTTGCAGCAGATCCAAGCTAAGTGAGAACCTACGGCTATTAGTAAGGAACCTATCCCTATGGATTAGTTCTCTAGCATGAGACAGCTTTCTTTCCCAGCCCATATATCTCCTTTTAAAAAGTTGCCTCTGGATCAGTCACTGAGAGCATTATAAAGTTATTTCAATCTCTAAATGGACACATACGAATTCTTATAGAAGGAAACTCTCTGTTTTCTCTTTTTCACATTGCCAGTGTTCCTGCTGTTTTAATCCTTGTGGAACAGAGCAGCTGTCAGAATGTGCATGTGTTTCACTGCAGTTGCATCCACAGTGACAACTAAAAATAATACAGGAGGGAGATAATTAACATATTGCTACTTTTCTCTTTGTACTGTGCTGCTTACACATGTATTTACTAACATGCTGCTCTATCATGGCTCCCATTAGAGTTGTAAAGTTTTCCTACATATGGGCTTTAAGCTTTTCTAAGCACAAATTTGACTTTTATTAGAGAAACTTGATATAAAACAGTAATTTCAAAACTGACTTATTGCGCACTTATTGGCTCAATTTGTGAAGTTTTATAAGATGCCATTATTTAATTCCCAGAGCATGCTTACGGCTGCTGCTGCTCTTCTTGGAACACCTTTTTGCTTTGGCAAAATTGAGTGCTGCAACCCCCTCCAGTTGGTAAACACACAAACAGACCATTGAGCACTGAAACAAAGTATTCTGTATGCTTTTGTAAGTGATCCTAATTCCTGCCTGAAGGGTTGAGTCAATGCTTTGGAAAACCAGAGCTTTCTGTGCATGGGCACAGGCAGTGGCTTATCTCTGGAGCCAAGATTGCCTTCGGTGTGTTTGGGATGGTGAGTGCAGCTGGCAGCATGATGCAGTGAAGACATACTGAAGCCAATTTTGAACAAGGTGGCTGAGGTATTGAGAGGAGGCCAGAGGCTGGGGCTGCAAAATCCAGCTGAGAGGCTGTCTAAGCCCACGGGCAGGGACCCACCTTGCTCTCAGCACCGCCACAGCCACTTGTACACATCCTGTCACCTCCAAGCTTCTCAGCAGCACAGCTTGGTTTGGCTGCTGCACAGAGCATGGGGAGGAGGAACAGGGGAGTGCTGCAGAAAAGCTCTGGCCAGCTGCCGCAGCAAGAGGCGTCGCTCCACATGTGTCCACCTCAGGGACGGCAGCAGCAGAGCAGGGCAGGTGTCAGAGCAGTGGGTGTTTTCTGCCCCTCAAGAGACTCCCTGCAGCCATTACTGTGCCTGTGCTGGTCAACAGCCACAGCCTGGCAGGCTGGGATTAAAGCTACTTCACGGGTGTCCGTGTTTCCACTGAGGCTCCCAGGCTGACAGAGGTGAGGAACTGGTGATATTTAGTAAGCGTGGGGGGGAGTGTGCAGTGTAGGGTGCTGTGCTGTAAACCAGGACTAACCAGATCATCACTATTTTTCTACCTTTGTCCAAGTTTCCCCTTAGTACAGAGTTTAAAACTTGGTCTGCTGATGTTCTGTGTAGCACCTCTAAGGCTGGACTGCTCATAAGAGGTCAGTTTAATCTCCCTAAGTGTTTGATGAAGAGACTCAAACTGGGCTGTGAAAAACCTTGGATTTCTTTTAATTGCTATCATCTTGAAACTTTCTCAACAGATTATATAGTTACAGATGGTCATCATAGGGTTTCTTCTGGAATTACTTCCTTTGAAGAACTGGGCAAGCATGGCACAGAATTACAGTGTTATGGGCCGTGGGAACTGATAATGAAAGAAAAACCACTAGTGCTCCATAGAATCCTTTTTCCAGTTGGTTGATGTTGTCTTTAATTTTGTTCACCTATCTCTGAGGAACATACAATGATGACTGGTAGCTCATTCTTGCTGTAGCTGATTTTGTTTTCCATATGTCGCAACATCTGGTGCAAGAAACCATAACAGAGCAAGCAAAAAAATTACATTGCAAAAACCAAATGTGAAATGTTCTCATGTGCACTATGTATGTGTGTATTTTTAAATGTGGCCATTTAGAGAGGTGTAAGAAGGCAGAAACCAGTCAGATTTATTTCAGCAGATATACGGAGGAGTGCTTTAATTGAGAGGCTGGTCCAAGGCATTCCCTCACTCTAACCACTGAGAGCTCCAGGCTTTTCCAGAGGGAGGTGGAGGGAAGGAGCCTGATGCCTGAAGTCAGGAGCACTGAATGTAGCTACACCTTCTGGAGCATCTCTAGGGCCATCCTCAGCACAGATTTTTTTTTTTTTAACTTAATAAAACTTCTGTCCAAAACTCACCTTTGAAACTGACCTGCTAAGATGCAATTTCAGAACAGAGGTGCTGACATAACTTTAATTATGCTTTTATTAATGCTAGTGATTCAACTTTATTGAAACATTCAAACTTATTTCATTCAATATACCCATTTATAGAGTGCATAGTCAGGGTAACCTGAATCTGTTGCTGCCCTAAGGGAAGCATGCCTCTGAAGCTCAGGGTAATTTCCTCCATAGACTTGTCACCCTTCCACCAGCTAATAAGTAAAGTATGCTGGAGATTAAAAGCACTGTTCAAGATATCAGGTGATAATTTGGCAATCTTGTGATAGGAACATAAGTTTTCACTGCTTATTAATTTGTTTGCTTTGTACTGTTTCAGTCTATAACTTTAATGTTTGAATTCAATACCTGGCAAGGTGTCCTATGAGTTGTTAAGTTCTCAGGAGAACATGACCATGGTTTTGGCACTGCAAAGAGCTGAGGGTCTCTCAGACACAGTATCTTGTTTCTGACAGTGGTTGGCAGCAGGCATGAAGGGACAGAATAATAACACAAGACACATAGAGCTTCACCCATCTTCCCAGCCTTTAGTTATCAGTGCCTTGGTAGTACCCCACGCTGTCATCCACTGTGATCAATAACCTGAGATAGACCTACTTCCCCCTAAATCTGTTTGTTCCTTTTTGGACACCATAACTTAACCACATGCGGTGTTAAAAACTACTTATCTACAGGCATTTTAACCATGTGAAAATTTCACAGGTGGCACAGAGAAAAGAGTGAGTTCAAAGACTGTGTGGCTACATTGAAGCAGTAAGTAATTATTTCTAGTTTCTCTTTGCCATACCACTTACAATGCTGTCTGTTGCTCTGTAATACCACTTTTTTGCTGTTGTTTTTCCAAACTGAAGACGCACAACCTGTGCATTCTCTTGAAGGGCAGGTGTAGTGTCAGTGATGCAGCTGACATGCCTGAGGCATGGGTTGCCCTTCAGAGGGACCTCCAGAAGCTTGAGAAGTGGGCTCATGTGAACCTCTTGAGATTCACAAGGCCTAGCTCAAGGTGCTGCACCTGTGTCAGAGCAACTCCTGGTATCAACACAGGCTGAAGGAGGAAGGAATTGAGACCTCCCAAGAAGTACTTGGGAGTGCTGGTGGATGAAAAAAATGGACATAAACTGGTGCTTGCAGCCCAGAAAGTTGGTTGGCACCAGCTCACTCTTACACAGGGCTAGTGGTCAACAGGCCAAGGAAAGAGATTGTGGAGTGCTGCATCTGGCTCCGGGGCCCTCAACAGAGTAAAGTCATAGATCTGCTGGGGGAGGTCCAGAGGAGGGCCAGAATGATGAACAGAGGGACAGAGCACCCTTCAAATGAGGGAAGGCTGGGAGAACTGGGGTTGTTCAACCTGGAGAAGAGAAGATTCTGGGGAGACATTATTGTGACATTTCAATACTTAAAGAACGCTTATAAAAGAGCTGTGAAAATAGAATTTTGGTAGTGTCTTTAGTGATGGGACAAAAAGTAAGGTTTCAAACAAAAGGAGGTTGATTTAGACTATGTATAAGGAAGAAATTTTTTACCATAAAGATGGTAAAACACTGGATGCCCCATCTCTAGAAACATTCAAGATCAGATTGGACAGGGCTTGGAGTAACATGGTCTAGTTGAAGATGTCCCTACTATTGCAGGGGAGTTATGCTGGGTCACCTTTAAAGGTCTCTTAGAATACAAACTATTCTGATAATTCTATGTGTGGTTGTCTGGGTTGCCTGTCTCAGCATTTTTCTATAATTTTAGTACATAAATTCCCAACATTTGAGGACCTGGTCCAAAGATGTGTAGTTACGTATACACTTAAAATTAATATCCAGGACAAATGCCTCCGATTTTTGCTTGCCTTTTTTTCATTGATATGTTTTCTCTAGGCCTACCCAATGGTTGAGTTATCACTCTAGAACATGTGCAAAGCAAATAATGTGTGTACACTTAGGACTAGAGGCAAAAAAATCCAAAGGTCCTTTTAGGACAATGGAAACTGAAGTGCCCTGGTATCCCTTCAGCTTGCCTGATTACATGATGCCTTGCCTGATTGGTTTTTTTTGGGTTAACCCAGTGGTTTCCATGATGTCTCTGAATTTTATCTGCTGTTCTCCAGCAGAGCTAATCCAAGTGTGTAAATGTTTTCACAATGCAGGACTGCATCTTTCTATTATGTGCTCTGTTATGAATGCCAGTGCTGTTTTCAAGGACAAACACTGTGACTTTTCCAAACCTCTTTATCCTTGAGTCTCTTCTGGTTGAACACCAAGATCTTCCCCTGTCATTGCCTTCATTCTATTCCTACAGTCCTGGCACTGTGAAGAGCAAGCATATTATGGAAGGGGCGCTCATTTCCCAAACAAAATCAAACCCTATCCAGGTCTTGTGCTGCAGCTCTCTCTGTATTTACCCTATTAGACCACTGTCAAGGGCTGCACTTGACAGTGCAGTTGTTTTTCCCTCCCAATGATGGTACATTTGGGCAGTCAAATGCCTGCAGTGCAAATCCACCATCCTCAGGCCTACCCCCAGCATGCTGGTCACACAGCGACTGTTTTCTGCAGTGATTGCATTTCCACTTCAAAGGTTTTGGAAAACTCAGGAAAGGATAAACCTGGTCTGTGGACTGCGTGGACCACAATTTTGCCTGGGAAAGGCTGGTTGCCCCTGGAGCTTTTTGGGACTTGCAACTACTGCCCTTCCCTGTGCTTAATGAGGCCTGTGGGCATAGAGCTGATTTAGTGGAAACTAGCAGTCAGAGTTTAAATATGCTCTGATGACAGCTGACTTTACTTGTTAGAGGTGTTGCACAAGGCTGTTGCTAATGATTAAAGCAGATGGACAGGAGGAAGAAAGCAGAAAAGCTCGAATGTGTGAGAGGTGAAAGGGCAGGAGAATTAGCCCAGAGATTTCCTGTGGTCTGTGGGTGTTTTGTGTTAAGCGCTAAATCAAAGAATTGTTTTTAATGAATGAAAGTGCTATACTTCAGCAACTTAATTACAGCTAGCCTTCCTATCCTGCCACAGTGGGAGTGGGCATTATTTTAGATAAACTTGTGGTGGAGTATAAAATTGCCTTGCGCTACCTTTCAGCTGTTATTCTGCAAACACCTAAATTGTGGGGGGAGCCTTGCGAAAGGCGAGGCTGTGACGCATCGCTCCCCTGAGCAGCGGGACTGAGGAGGTGAGGGGGGACCCTGGCTGGGCTGGGACTGTGTTGTACTGAAACCTGGTGGGGTTTTTCTTTACACCGGCCTTCACGTGGCCGTGCTGCCATGCCAGGCCTTGGATTTGCTGGTGCTGAGCAGCTGCTGTGGCCCCTGCCCCAGCAGTGTGCCTTGCCGTTGTCCCTGCCAGCTTTGCGGGGCAACGCAGGAAGGTTTGGGTGGCACAGCCAGCTTGTACCAAAGCATCCAACTCCAGCAAGGGCATTCTCATAATGGGATTAGTGGGAGAAACAAGGCCAGGATGAAGCTCTGAGATTTTTCTCACCGTCTCTTTCTTAAGCACAATGCATTACATTTCTACGTAGTCTTATTAGCTATATAAAAACCTGATTGATTTTAAACCCAAACATAATCACTGGATTTTTTGGAATGACACCCAAAAGGCCCTGATTCTACATCCAGTCATGAAAATGAACTCATAACTACATTGTATTCTGCTTTACTTGGCCATGGTGGTACCAAAATATTCTTCATTAGCCACCAATGATGAAAATATTAAAGAGATTTTTATTGTCCCTTAAGACAAATTGAAGTACAAATATATTTACTCCAACAACTCAATTGCATTATATATAAAGTAAAAAAAATAAAATAAAATTTAAAATAAAATAAAAATAAGCCGCAGTCTTCTGTCAAGGAAAACATCTGCAATTCAAAGGAAAATTCTCTTTGTTTTTGGTGAATTTTATGGTTTAAACCTGAAAGGAAATTATTTTGTGCAAACATATGAGGAAAAAATGTTGTGCTACTTGCCCAATTTCTTAATATTTTGCTGTTTCATGTCTGTTTTTATGAGTATTTGGCTGTGTATCTACATTAGCTTCAAGATATGAATATATTTAAATTTCAAATAATTTACTTTGCTAGGAGAAAATGAAATCTATGCAAAAAATATTAATGAAATGAAAATAAAACTGCTTGTGACTTACATTCTACAAAACCTCTGGCTGGAAAACAACATTCCACTTGATGATTCCAAATAATAACAATAACGACAATGAAAAAAGGAAGTGCTATAAATTTTGCAATGCATGTGAATTCCAGTATAGTAGAATTAAACTCCTTTTAAAATCTTTACATTGCTATTTTATTGTTGCTTTCACATGCCTATTCCCTGTAATTTAACATTTGGAATGGTAATTAGGTTCAATCTCTTCCATAAAAGTGTAAGAGTTTCCCTTTGTCTTTTTGGTTGAAAGACTGCATATTTTAGGCAAAAACAGTTCTCTGTTCAGGAAAAATCTCTTTGCTGTGAAGAAATCAACCTTGACAAAATTGTAGGACTTCTTGCATTCTGGTGAAAATAGGAAAATAATGATCAGGAAAAACCTTGGATTAATAACCAGCATGATTTTCCATTTTCGTATGTGGAGGCAGATGAAAGGTGCAGGTAAAATATTTTATAGAGTTTGGCCCAAGATGAACAAAGAGCCAAACCAAGACAACATTTGCTCCTGTAAAGAAAAGAAGAAAGGAAAAAAAAAGAGAAGACTTCAACAACTTTTTCTACAATAGTATCTCCCCTGCTTTGATTTAAGCTTTAGTTACATTCAAATAAAACCACTTAGCTTTATCTGCTTTGAGAGTCATAATCATACAAAACAACAATGTTTAGCCAAATAAAATAAATCAGCCTAAGTTCAGTCTAAAATTGTCTCCCATTTTTTAAAATTCAATAAATATTTAGGAAGATCATTGGATCATTGTCTGAAGTTTCTAATGGATTCCCTGACTGTGTTTAGCCTCCTTTGATGGTTTGATGCAGAAGGAAAACACAGTTCTATTGAAGTCTAGAAGGAGCTGACCAAGAGAGGCAGATGAAGATCTGCATAGGCATGTATTTGTCTAGTCCTCCACAATTGTTTAACAGAGAATTAAAATCTCTGTCTAAGGGAGCATTGGACATGCACAAGGTAGTGGGCATTACTGAGATTTCAATGGCTACCAAAGCCCCCAGTCTGCCATACCTACTTTTCCAACTCATGAAAAGTTCAAGCCCTTTGATTTCATGCCGTATTTTTGTTTTGTCAGGGTATTGTTGGGTAAAATGATGAAAAAATGTAGGATATAATTTTAATTTCTATTTATGTTCAGGATCTTCTTGATACTACTGCATTTCTGTATCTGGATATATATTTACTGAGCCTGGATACAACATTCTCTATCAATGGAAAAATTTGTTGTTTGATGGATATTCTTAATTTGTTGAGGAAGTAAGGAACCATGGTGACCATGTGACTTAGAGATTGAAAAATCCTGATTTATAGTGTACCTTGAAGTTTTCAACAGTGTCTTTCATTTTATAACCTCATCCTGCTATCCACTCAGTATTGTTTTATTTTAACTTCCAAATAGAAAAGTCTCTGGTGAAGTAACATCAACCTCCCTTGATTAGAAAAAATGTGATAGTTTCCTTG
>VWZN01001181.1:10672-20985 GCA_013396955.1 Regulus satrapa
CTTGCAGTCACTTTATGCCATTACCAAAAGTCCAAAGAGCCCCTTGAAGGCATGGAAGCCCTGGGCTCTTTTGCAGGCTGAACAGTTCAGCTCTCGGTCTGTCTCCACAGCAGAGGTGCTCCNCGCCCGCCCGGCCGGCCCCGGCCCGTCACTGCTGCTCCGGGCAGCCTGTGCAGGCTACAGCCCCTCACAGGGAACAACTCGCTCCTAATACCGCGCCTAGCCCCGCCCTCCGGTAGTTCAGAACAGTTGCCCCCCTTGCAGTCACTTTATGCCATTACCAAAAGTCCAAAGAGCCCCTTGAAGGCATGGAAGCCCTGGGCTCTTTTGCAGGCTGAACAGTTCAGCTCTCGGTCNCTCCCGAGTTCAGAGCAGGGTAGAGCAGCTCCCACCCCGCAATGCCCTCTTTCCCCTCACTCCTTTGCCTTGCAGCTCTCAAGCACCCCTTCCCTCTTCTGGGAGGCAAGTCTTGCCAAAGGCTTGGGTAATGGGGGAACCTTCCTCATCCAAAAAATGCTGCACCAGACACTGGGCAGGGACATTGCTCTGGAGCCTGGAGCCATGGCATTGGCACAGACCCTCGTGGGCAGAGGGGACACACACAGGCGTGGCTCAGACCCTGCTGTGTCTCTGGCTGGGCTCTGGCAGCATTGTGAAATTCAGACCACAGAGTTGGGTGCTTCAGAGAAAACCACTTCTCTGGGCTCCAGACCACAGTGACCGAGCAAAAAAAGCTGGACAGGGAGGCACAAGGCACAGATAGGACAGAGCACCAGCTCCCTGGAGCCTGAGTGCAGAGCCAGCCCCACTACCCACGGGGCACAGAGGATGAAGGTACCTCTACCTTTGATCTGTCACACATCCAGGGCACACAGCCCATGGGCTCTCAGTAGCTGGAGGCAGTGTCAAGGCCATGACTGCAACATTTTGCTCTGGAAAAAGAGCATGGAAAAACCCAAAGATAAACAGAGCCGAGGTTTTTATTAGAAAAGGAGATCTATTCTGTTTCAGTCATTTGGGAATCCAGCCTCATCACACAGTAACTGTAAGTCTTGAAGGAGTCCTTAAAGGCCTTGTGCCAGCCAAGTGCAGGGAGACCTCAGCAGGTTGGCATGGGATCCGTGACCAGGTCAGCTTGAAGGGTCCTGGGCTGCTGGCCCAAGGTAATCCTGTATGCTTCTGGCAAGAGGTTCACTGTGAGGGAACACCGCCTGCTCCAGGCATGAGACCAGGTACAAAGGGAGGGGCCTGAAAGAGAAGGGAACATGGCAGCAGTGGGGACTGCTGCATTCCTGTGCCATGCCAAGACATTTGCTCTGCGGGCCCCCCTGCTCTACCTGCAGCTTCTGCCCGCCCAATTTGGCTCCCTGTCACTTCTTCTGTGCCCCAGGGAGCCCAAACAGAGCCACAGCCTGTGGCCCCTCAGAGCAGTCATCAGGGGAAGCTCCTCGGACACCTCAACCTCCCTCACAGCCTGACAGTTTGCAGTGCTGGATGTGAGATTTCACCCATCCTTCCACACACCTTCCCTGCCCTTGCTGCTGCCCATCCTCTCCAGGGGAGCTCTGGCAGAGCTTCTGCCACTGAGCAGCTGCCTCCTGCTTTCGGTTCAGCTTCCACAAGGCCTGCACCAGGTAGGAGGCAGCAGCTGGGTCACCTGCAAGACAGGAAGAAGGATCAGCCCTTAGCAGAGGAGGAGCAGGTCCTCAGCACTGCTGTGGGTTGCAGGGTATTACAAAAGCAGCTCAGAAGCCAGACGAGGGCAATGAGTGTAAGGAGAGGCAGTGTAATGGGGAGGAGGCTGCCCTGGCTGTGTCACAGGCTCTAATTAACCCCTGGGCTGGGTTGGCAGATGGCATCAGTCCTGCAGCACAGCCTGCCACACCTCTCTTTGGACACAGACTGGGGCTTTCCCTGCAGGCACACCCGCACCCCCAAGGGGACACAGCCACGGGCAGGGCTGGGACCTGACAGGTCTGACAGATCCTGGTGAAGCTCACAGCTTTTCAGCATGTCAGAGCACTGAACAGAGGAGAGCAGCCCTGTGAGCAGCAGGCTGAGCTCAAGACATGAATGCTCCCTCAGCAGGCACGGGTATGCTGCTTCCTCAGGTGAGGCACAACTCCACTCCTTTGTTCTGAGAAAGCAGACCTGTCTGGGAGAAAGTACCAGGCTGGGGTTGAGGCAGGAAATTTCCAAGCTATCTGAAGGAACGGGTTTTTGTCAGGGTTGTGATCTACTCCTCTGACAATAGCTTTGTTCTGCTTCTCCATGGCAGCGAGCTGACCAGGCCCCACAGAAGTATCTCTAGTATCTAACATTGCTAGCGGCCTTGACGTCTGAATAAATGTGGTATAAAGCATAAGAACTTCCTGCTGAAGTCAGTCAAAGCAGCCCAGGACAAATTTTGTGGAAATCCCTTGTGTTCCTCACCAAAATGAGCCTCTTACCTGGTGAGATCAGCAAACTGTGCTGGAAATCCAACAGGGCTTCTTTGTGCCTCCCGAGCTCTAGGAACTGTGCACCTCGCCCAATGAGAGAGAGCAGCCTGATCTTCTGGAGCACCTCCACTTCTGGCTGGAGATCTT
Source organism: Regulus satrapa (assembly GCA_013396955.1). Lineage (NCBI taxonomy): Eukaryota > Metazoa > Chordata > Aves > Passeriformes > Regulidae > Regulus > Regulus satrapa. The sequence goes on from VWZN01001181.1 coordinate 13,261, forward strand.
CTGTCAGAGAAAGACACACACACACACACCTGAAGACACCATCCTCCAGACATTCCACCCGGAGGGCCCATTTCAGGAGGCAGGTTAGCAGTCAGGACAGGCCCAGCATTACTTGGGCTGCTCATCCTCCAGCTCCAGAGATAGATGGTAAAGCTCAGCCTCTCTGCCAGGCTGGAAAAGGTCAGGAGGCAGCAGAGGAGAGTGAAGAATGTCAAGAACCCATAATATTACATGGCTCTGGTGAACAGTGACCTGAGCAGCAGCCTGGCCTTTGGCTGTCCCTCTGCACCACTGGCATGTATCTTTTCCCCAAAACCTGGACTGGAGAAGCTTTCCAGTTCACAGCCCATTTAACTGCTACCTAGACAGTGAAGGTGGCAGAGCCAAGGGCAAACTCTGCTCCAAAAGAACCAGCCAGTCTCTTCAGAGCCTTCAGCATGGCCCAGAACTTTGCAGCCTGGGACGACTGCCTCTAGCCAGGGTGATGGCAGTTGTCCATCACCTTGCCCCTGTATCTGCCGCTGTGAAGCACACAGATCCTGACCCAGCCAGGCCCCCCGCCTGTGCAGCGTCCTACCTGTCTGTCTGACAGCACACCCATGAAGCTGGACACGCAGGAGATCACTGAGGCACCTGTGGGTGGGAGGCCAGAGGAGCTTTGTAGCCACTCCTGGGCTGTCAGGAGTGTCAAGTTGTCCAGGAGTGTCAAGGGCAGCCCAGTGCCACGCTGTGTCCTGCCCTGGCCCCACCATCCATCGCTGTCTGGGGGAGGCCCCTTCTCCTGGCAAGGCTTTCTCACCTGCTGAGCTGTGTTACAGCCTCCTTGCTCTGGCCTAGCTTGGCCCACGCCCAGCCCTGGTGCAGGTATGCAGCCGCTCTCCAGGCAAGGCAGCGCAGGCTCTCCTGCTGGGACAGGAGCCCGCCCGCCACTTCTGCCCCTGGCAACGAGCGCTCCGGCTGCTCCAGCCTCTCCTCCCCTCGGAACACCCGTGGAACGAGGTCACTCGTCCGGCTGATCACCTCCTCACACACAGTTATGGCATCCTGGTGCCTCCCAGCCTGCTCCAAGGCAGACGCTGTTTCCAGGAACACCTCTGGGATCCTGGGCAGAGCTGAGCTACCATCCAGGGGCACCTGGGGAGCAAAAGGGACATCAGTGCTGCGGAACTGCAGCGTTCTCAGCCAAGCAGAATGACTCTGTGCATACTGGGAACGTGGAGCTGCAGCCCAGCAGGGCTCAAGCCCTCTGCCACAGTCACTGGAGCCTGGTGGAGCAGGCAGAAGATGGGAAGCACTCACAGCTCATAGTCAAGACATCAAGTGCCTACTAGTGAAGGACATCCAAAATCAGGCTGACACTGCTCCCCACAGGGAAGGGGAGGCTGTCTCTCCCAACAGCAGTGGTGAGTGCTCTCTGGTGTCAATCTCAAGGCAGACATGTCACAGGTATGGGGTGCCAGCCCTCACCTCATTTCCTTCACATTTGAAACTAGACACTGAAATCTGGAGTCCAGGGCTGATCCCTAGATCCAGCCCTTGGATTAGGGCATGGATCTCTCCAACCCTCATCCTCCAAGTACCAAGGGAGCTCTTTACCAGGAAACCTACCTGCTGCTGCAGCCCCTCCTGAAGGAGAGACAGAAAATCCAGGTAATGTTCCACTGCATTAGCCACCCTGCAACAGGAACAGGACACATGGTGGAAGAAGTGCCATCAGAAAGGTGAGACCTGGATTGCCAGCCCTCAGTCTTGCCCCCTCCACCACACTTGCCCTGTTCACAATCTCCATGCTTTGAGCAGACCTTTGGCAGCAGTATTGAGCTGGAGCATTTCCAAGGAAAACTGCACAGCCCAAACAAGCAGCATGTTGCAAGCAGAGCAGAGGCACTGTTACCTCCCATCCTGGAGACAGCGCTGTGCCAGAAGGTACTTCACTTCAGAGGGGTGGCGATGGCGAAGGAGAGAAGTGAGCACTGGGGAGTTGACAAGCAGCTCTGTTTGCATTAGGAGACAGGGACCAGAGGAAGCAGCTGCTGAAGGGATTTTTCCCAGAGCCTGTGAAACAGGAACAGAAAATATTATCAAAACTACACTGGTCAAGTCTCAGGCAGAAGCAATCTTTTGTCACTTCTGATCTGTGCATCTGGAGATGCAGACAGGCGAGCAGAAGTGCTGCACTTCGCAAGCACAGCTACATTGTTCTCACAGCCGCTTCCAGCAAGAGCCATCAGGATCACACAAGGGGCAGGCAGACTTCTGATCTCCACGTGGCACCAGGAGATTTGCAAGATCACCCAGATCACCTCAGGTTTTTAGTTCAAGGTGCTTTGAGCTGCCTGGAACACCATTTCCCATTGCAGCCACAGACCTAGTTAGACCATTTGTAAGGAGAGAGTTCCCTCTCCTCTCTGTATGCATCTGACAGATTCCCAACAGCTGAAGAGATAATTCAGGGTCTGCTGCTGTGACCTACTCTCCCAGGCAGGTTCACACAGCTAATGCACATGGCCTCTATGCAGCCAGAATCTGCCTTAAAGGCCTCCTTACTATTGCATACTTTACTAAGAGATTGATACTTTCTCACCTGAGAGCATAACCTCCCGAGCCACCACAAAAATGAAGGAGGACCCAAGGCCTTGACACATCCAAACGTGGTGCTGGGCAGGAATTTCAGATCTCCTGGATTCCTTCCCAGCCGCTTACTGTAGGCAGCACCATGCTATTCTGGGGAACCCTTCCAGGGTCAAACAGCCCTCCAGAAGGAAGAAGCCTGCCTGAAGCTCCGTGCAGGCTCTGCTGGGAAAAACTCATCCCAGAACTAGAGGAACCAGACAAACCTCGTAGAGCAGGGTCAGGGCCTGCAGCTCCGCATCGGTCTCTCCCAGTTCACGGTACACTGCTGCCACGTGGAACAGGGCAGGAAGGCATGGGAAATCCACCTGGAGAGCCCGTTTCAGATGCTGAAGGGCCATCTGAGGCTTGCCCTAGGTAGATGGGAAGACAGGCATGTTGAAAGGACATCCTGCTGTTGTCTTTACTATTTGGTGGGATCCAGATCCTCACTCTGGTTCCCCAAGAGATCCCCACTAAGCAGGGCAGCAGTATAACCAAGGCAGCCCTCCTCAGGCTGGTTTTTGAGCTTTTCTCTCTGCAGCAACAATCAGCCATAATCTTTGCCTGGATTTTGCAGCCTGTCCAGGGAGCCAAATTTCTGCTCGAGACCTTCCCTCCCTGCAGAGGCCTTGGACCACATTGCAGACATCAGCCCGAGCCTCCCCACGCCACAGCTGCCTTTCCTCTCTCTGCTGTCATTACCATTTGCTGAGCGCAGCAGCCAAGGCAGGTGAAGATCTGGGCCAGGATCTTCTTGGAGCAGAATCCTCCTGCAGCTTCCTGAAGGAGGGAAAGGGCGGTGGGGAAGTTCCCAGCCTCCAGCTCCTGCAGCCCTAGGACCAACACAACATCTTGGCTCTGTGGCTCACTTTCCTGTTCCACCAGGCCCCAAACAAGCATGCTGCCCTCTTCCTCCCAGCCACAGGGACTTGCCTGATCCCCTCCAAACCCAGCAGTGCACAGCAGGATAGTGCCAAGCTGCCATCTTTGCTTCAATGGTTTTGCAAGAGAACAAGCCACTCAGTGGAAATGCTCAGCAGAAATAACAGCAGCTTCCAAGCCCAAGATGCCTCCTTTGGCCCAGAACAAGGACAGGGGGATGTGCTGGGCAGGTTCCCCTCCACATTCATCCATAATGACAGCAGTGCAGATAGGGAAGCACACACAAAATCTCAGATTTTTTTTCCAGCATATCTGGATAATTTCTCAGCAGGATGCTGTGGGATATCAATTAATTAATATTTATCACAACTGGTTATTTGCTTTTCCTTCAGTTTTCTTCTCAGGCTTCCTTCTGAGGCTGCTCTCACATAGCAGCACCGCACTCACATCTGCCATTTCCCTGCTGGAAGTATTGGTGCCACCCTTGAGTATTTTGGCTCCAGCTCTGTGTGCCAGAGCTCCTGCCCTGCCTCTTGCAGCAAGGCCCTGTATGAGCCCAAGCACAGCAAGGCAGCGTTGGCTGTCCCCAGAGCTGCTGGTGTTGTCAAAACCACAAAGCAGAGAAAACAGCAGGACGGAACACAGAGGAGATCCATTCCCTGCTGTGACAACAGGCCACAAAGCCTCCCAACAGCTTTGTGTGGCTCTTGCAGCACCCTAATCCAAGGGGAACAACGCGCTTTCAACAGGGCAGGTTCCAGAAGACAGACAGAAGAAAGGAAAAATCATCATAAATCCCCTGCCAGCCTTCTGCTTAAAGGGCACTGCAGGGCCCAGACATCTTCCCTAATGTCACAGATGGGCAGAGGAGCCCTGTGATAGTGCAGAGAAAGGACGAGCTGGGGAAAACCAGGGAAGCTTTTTGAATATGGAATGCAAAGGCTGAGACTCAGAGGCTCAGCCCAGACCTGATTCCCAAGGAACAGCCCAAAAAAACCCCAAGGGCCAGTTTGCCTGGGAAGAGAAATGAGGATAAGGGCAGGAAAAGTCACTGGGACAGAGCAGCAGCAGACTGTGCTGGCAGGAGCACCTGCCCTGCACAAACCTTGCAGAAAGGCTGCTGCGGTGCAGAGGATTTCCTTCAGGGTCTCGGCGCTTTGTGCAAGGGGCAGGGAGGCCCCCTCAGGAGGGACCCGCCAGGCCTTGATCATGGAGATGAGCTCGTTCGGCCCCTCACGGCAGCGAGCTCCTCCCGGGTCCTGTGAAGGCACAGAGAGAGAGCAGGGAATGCTGAAGTGAAGCTGGAAACGCTGGTCCAAGGGCACAGAGAACCCACCAACCCACTCGACACAGCCGTGGCAGCATTGGGGAGCAGTGTCCTACCATCTGCTCACTTCAGCTACAGCCCCTGACTGCAGTGACTCCTGCCTGGCCTGGGGCAGCACCTCCAGCTCAGACTGGGGGGCCCCTCCAGGGCCTCCTGGCATCCAGCAGTTGGAGTTCATTCAGAAAGATGGGACTCTTTAGCAGCCTTCTGATCAGCAGGGAAGGTTCTGCATCCCACGGCTGTTCCCAACTGAGTCGCAGCTCTCTTGCAGCCTGCCCAAGTCTCCTGTCTGACACACAGAAGTCCAGGGCAGACACAGGCAGAATATTCTGGGATCATTAACTCTCTCAGGGCCATTAGGCTCTGCTGGGATGCCAGGGGGAAGATTAATCATGCCGACTGGGCGGCACTGATGGGTTCAGCTGTCCAAGTGCCACAAGAACGTTTTGCAGAGTGAGTTTTATGACAAACATGGTATTTATGCCAGCTCTGCTGGCATCTGCCTGTGCCCACTTACCTCAGCAGAGCTCAGGAGCTGGAAGAGGCCAGCAACACTTCCCAGCCGGCTGGCTGCCAGCCACCAGGCTGCCTGCAGGGCCCCGAGGCGGTGCAGAGAGGCCTGCAGCTCCTCCGTGGTCACCTCCTGAAGCACCTTTTCCCACAGCTCCTCCGTGCCAAGATCCTGTCCACAGGTCCCACAAGCCTCCAGAACTAGAAAAAAAAAAAAAAANACAAGCAAAAAGACCTAGAGCTGTAAGACAACGGGTTGGTGCCCTGTAACAGACACCCTGGACATAAGAGGCTCCTTGTAGTGATGGAAGGAATGGGGCTGCAGTGCTGGCCTGGCCTCAGCAGAATGGAAAACAACCTCTAAAAGAGTGGAGCTGACAGCAGCATACTCAGGAGACAACTCACAGCACAACTCAGAGCTAGACTCTTGCTCTGCTGAGCCCTCGTGAAGTAATTTTGCCCTCAGGAAAGCATGTGCCAACATTGCAGATCCACCTCTGAACTGCAGCTTGTTTCAGTGAGTTTTCTTTGAAGCCAGCACACCATAATTAAAGAAAACACTTATTTTCTACTGTCACTAAAACTTTGCTAGAGACTTGGCAGCTTATGCATTAAAAACTCTTGTTTCCCTTGAAATCTCCAGCCCATCCCTGCAGGCAGCAGCAGGCAGGCAGCTGCACATTGTCCCTGGCCACATGCCACTCTACCTCCAGCCCTTACAGGCAGAGCCTGGATGTCTGCTCAGTTCCTCCCACCTCCAGCCTTTCCAAGCACAGCCAGGCGTGCCTGCCCACAGTTTCCAGGTGGAGCCAGGAGTGTCTGCTCACAGCTCCCGCACCTCCAGCCAGTCACCAAGTATCCCCAGAGCACAGAGAACGCTCTGCTCACCCCGAGAACTCCCCATACAAAGAACCACATCCTTACCCCTGAGGAGCCCCTGGCGTATTGCTTCTGGTTCTTCTTTGATGGCAGAGTCAGATGCTCCCACAGTGAAAAGCAGGGAGTTGTAGAGGACAGTGAGTTCCAGAGGCAGGGCAGGGAGGGTAGCTGGCAGCCCTGTGGGCAGAGCCAACCCAACAAGAAACTGAGCTGGCTAAGAATAAAAGGCTGTCCGTGTTCAGGTAGCAACACCCAGCTTGGCAAGAAGATTTTAGTGATTGTGCTGTGATTTAGCCACTTGGGAACTGCAGTGCCCAGACAGACAGCATGTGTCAGCACTCCAAGTGCCAACAGTGCTTCAGACATCCATTCCCCAGCTCTCCAAATGCTGCGGTCCTCCAGGAGTTAGGCCTTTGAGCTCTCCCAGAAGAGCATCAACAGCCTACTCTGTTCCAGTACACATCCACCCTTTCACACTTTGTGTCTCTCTCCTTAACACAGAATCACAGAATGGCTCAGGCCAGAAGGACCAGAGTGGCTCATCTGGTCCCACCTCCCTGCTCAGGCAGGGCCATCTTAGAGCACGTGGCACAGGATTGCATCCAGATGGTTTTTGAGTAACTCCACTGAGGGAGACTCCACAACCTCTCTGGGAAATTTTTTCCAATGTACAGTCACCAGGGTAAAGTTATTCTTCGTGTTCAGGTGGAACTTCCTGTGCATCAGTTTCTGCCCACTGCCTCGTGTCCCAGGGCTGGGCACCACTGAGCAGAGCCTGGTCCATCCTCCGACACCTCCCTGCAGACACTGACATTGATGAGCTTCCCTCTCAGTCCCCTCTGCTCCAGACTGAACATGCCCTGATCACTCAGACCTTCCTGGAAGGAAGGATCTTCCAGTCCCCTAATTATCCTCCTTTCCCTCTGCTGGACCCTCTCCAGGAGCTCCGTGTCTCTCTTGCTCTGAGGAGCTGAGAAAACTGGGAATAAGGCTGCTTCACACTGGGCGTTCTCTGCATCACACCTGTGTCAGGGAGCCTCTTCCCTGACTTCTCACAGGAAAGGCTGCCTCACATTTTTTGGTTTTGTTGGTTTTTTTTGGGTTTTTTTGTTTTGGTTTTTTTTTTTTTGTTTGTTTGGTTTTTTTTTTTGTTTTTTGTTGTTGTTGTTGTTTTGGTTTTTTTTTTTGGAAACCCCAAAGCTCTGCCCAGCAATTTAAGGTGCAGGTGGACAGTAACCCTTTTGCTGGCCCAGGTCAGCATAGGGCAACAGGGATCATTTCACCCTGGCTTGTCTCCAGCACGGGGATACTGAAGCTGCAACGGGATGAGCAATATCCATAAACTAAACCACAATAAGCTACATCTCAACTCGCAGAACTTCTTCACGCTGAGGGTGGCAGAGCAGCAGCTGCGCAGGGAGGTCCTGGAGTCTCCTCTCCGGAGACCTCCAAACCCCACCGGGATGCGTTCCTGTGCCACCTCTCCAGGTGTCCCTGCCTTGGCAGGGGGTTGG
>VWZN01001181.1:22071-38160 GCA_013396955.1 Regulus satrapa
TTTTTTTTTCCCCAAATGAGGGACTGAGGTACAAAGAGGTTAATAAAAAATAAAACAATAATCTTGCTCCAAGCCACATGGTGCGCTGAGTCAGGGTTCAGAGGAGAGAGAGCGGGGCTCCCCAACCCTGCTCCCCACACACCGGCACTGCTGCTTCCTGAGGGGAAGGGGGGACATGCACATTGAGACTGGGACTGTGCCTTGGCATAAAAAAGCAGTCTGAAGAGTTCAGGGAAAAGCAGAGAGAGATGGGACAGAGGAATGGCTGCAAGAACAGAGCTGGAACGAGCCCTGGGCTACCCGAAGCAGTGCCATCCTTTGAGATCTCTGTTAGCCCCATGGACCACAGCTGTGGGTGCTCCCAATACTCACAACTCTTCACAGTAGCTGCAGCTTTTGGTCACTATTTTCTAGGCAGCAGAAAAAGGACACAACTGAATTTTTGTTCTGTGCCAGGACCATGTGACGTACTATGGGCCCGAGCCAGGGAAGTTTCCCAATGGCTCTCCCTTGCCAAGAAACACATGCACGACATTTGCAAAGCTCAAAGTGCAAAAAGATTGTGGAGTGCAGGATGAAAACTGCTCAGCTGAGCACTCTGTCCCCTGTCACACTCAGCCCAGTGACACAGAGACCAGAAATGGACTGCCTGGAATAACTTATCTAGGCGAGTCAAGCAGGGCCCTCTTTGGAGGGATGTGGGGCAAAACCTACTCCCCAGCACACCAGATTTCCCAAAGAGCCTTGGTTTGAACGAGGAGGCAACTCCCTCCTGGGGTTTTAAATCAGCAAACACAGCCCTGTCTGCTCTAGCATCAATAGCATGATCTGCTTCCAAGGTCGCCAGGCCCTCTACTGGCATTAATTGTAATCCCCAGCACACTCAGAAGAATGGCAGACAGACAATCAGCTTGAGGGCGGCTGAGGAAGGCTGACGAACACTGAAACAGTCAATTAAAAGAAGCAAAAGCATCTCCAGCTCTTGGAAAACTCATCTTCGTGAATCTGAAATCTTTGGTGCAGCAGCCAGTCTGCCATGTCCGAGCAGCCAGCACTCCGTGGCATCTCTGCAGTGACAAGGATGCACTTGCAGCTCTTCCACTGCAAGTTTTGTTTAGTCTCTGGTGAGATAAGCGTGTCCTTTGATGACGCTTCGGCCCTGCTGTTCCCTCTGATCTCCCAGGTCTCCTGGGACCATGAGCCCACATATGGCAGGGGGGTGGTGTGGAGGGGGGTGAGGGGAGGATGCCCAAGCCCCTTGTGAGTGCTCCAACCATAACAGTGGGTATGGGAAGGCTCAGCTGCACTGGAGTCAACAGAGGAAGAAGTCCCAGAGATGGAAGCCAAGGGTCCTGGGTGGCAGCTGCAGGGAAATCAGGAGCCAATCCTACACTATCAGTGGCCACAGGGACTTCTGCCAGCACAAGTACAGGCAGACAGAAAGCTCCTGACCAGGTTATGAGGTTACAACAAGACCCATGTGAGCTCCAGCCTTAGCAACATGTGTTATCCAGATTAACCTCACATTAAATGAAAATTTACTGGATAACTGCTACTTCCACCCCCTTCCTCCTCCCCAGATTGATGAACCCCTCATTCCCTCAGAAGCATATGGCCACCAGGGAGTCAGCTTTCAGCAAATAACCTATTTTTAAGGGTGTGACAGCCTAAGCCCATTTTAACTGTGGGCTGATGCATTCCTGTAGCTTCCAGCTTCCCTCACTGTTTGCCACTACCCCTTCCTTATCCCAGCACTGGTGGTGTGCATCCAGGCAGTGAGGCAGGCGGGGGTGTGATGCCAGCTACAAACCAGTCCCTGGTTGCCTGAAACTGAGCAGGACCAGAGAGCAGAGGACATGAGAGGCTGAGGTAGCAGAGCACAGCCAGCAGATCAGGAGCAGGTCAGGCAATGGAAACCTAGTATTAATATTAAAACAGTTTAAGCCTCCCTGGAATTGCATCTGAACAACTGAGCAGGCATTTTGCAGGAGTAAAATACAAAATTCCACCTGCCTTCAAGAGCCACAGCAAGTGAGCACTCAGGAAAAAATGGCAAGAAATGAAACAATGAGAGAGACTTTCCCTGGGACTCTGCAGGGCAGAGGAGAGGAAGAGCCTGGAGTTATGCTAACAGTCAAACACGGGCAGTCATGGTGCATGAGTTAAAAATTAATGGGATCAGGCAAATACCATTGCAGAAATCCCAGGCAAGCAGTCCTTGGCTCTTTCCAGAGAGGAAAGAGACAAAAATGTTTCATAGCACCAAGTAATGCCACACAGTGGTTCAGGGCAGTAAGGAACCCCAGCTCCAATGGAAACTGCAGGAGGAATTGAGCTGGGACATGGCCAAGCACCATGGTCACCACCTTCTACCTGTGCCCATAAAGAAACACCATGTCTCCTGACTGTGAGCAGCCAAGGGCATGTTTGGCATAGCCAACTTGTGGCATGAAGTCTCACAGAGAATGCCAAGGCCAAGAGGGACACAAGCCCCAAACGTGGGATCATGGATGTGGTTGACTGCACCTGGTCCATAGCACCCCGCACGCGTACATACACACCAGTAAGTTAAACCACTTCCCAAAATAACTGGTGCCTGCTCCAGGCTTTCAAGTAGCTGTTCCGAGGCTCTGGAGCTCACACCAAGGCTACTCCTGCAGCTGAGCCAGCGGCTCTGGTTTCCCTTTCCTGCTGGCCAGTATGGGTGTGAGCCCATATTCCGTCACTACATTCTTCTGCATCTTAACTGTGTTCACAGCCAGCAGTCAGCATCCAGCAGCACACTCCCAGGAAGAGATCAAAAGCCTTGGCTGCTACCACCCGGCCCACAGGAGCTCCAACAGGTTGAGAACACAAGTGGAGAATTTCTTGGTCATGGATGCAGTTCTCCCTGCCACCACCGGCCCAAGCTAAGCCTGCTGTACAGGCAGCCCCCAGAGGGCTCCCCACCGCACCTCACAGGGCTGAGGGAATCCAGGGAAGTGGGACTGAGTGTAGGGCAAGAGAGGCCTCACCACGGAGCAAATGACTGACTTTACAGAGGAGCAGCTGCCACCAAGGCTCCAGGAACCATCTGCATGGAACCATGTGCAGCGCGATTCCAGCGTGAAAACCGAGCACGAGTGAAAACTAGCAGTGGCTGTGGAACATTCCCTCCCCTTCCAACCTCCTCTCCCCTCCTCAGTAGGCCACATCCCACGAGTCTTTGCACAGTTAAGGTGATACCTTGCTGGCCACTGAAGCTGACCAGCTGCACACTGTGGCAGGAGTCAGGAAAGTAGCAGCAAGACCCCCACTGGTGTTTCTCCAGAGGAGCACTTCAGGACTTTTGCTTCCTGGGGCTCCTGCAGCAGAGCCCTCCTGCTGCCAGCAAAGGCCCAGCGAGAGCTCTGAGAGAAACACCATCCCCGTGAGCCAGGAACATGTGGCTCCAGTCCTTTTGTTCAGCACAGCAGCAGGGAGCTGGGGATAATCCCTGACTGCTGTCGGCAGGCACTCGTTTGCTGGCGGCTCCCTCCCAGCCCGAGGGAGGCAAGGAGACAACCGCAGCCTCGGCCGACGAGCAGGTCAGGCTCCTCCCGGCTCCAAGGCTACCTCAGCCGAAGCTGGCTGAACCAGGTGCTGACGGCACAGTCCACACGCATCACCAGGGAGATCCCCAGCAAGAGGCAGATGCTGCTCACCACAAAGCCCAGCGACTCGAAGAGGAACCTGCAGGCACAACAGACGCAGTTAAGGATGCAACAGCCAGCATGATGACAGAGACAGGCTGCTACCCTCCAGATGATGGGCTTTCCTGAAAATGAGAGGCTGGTAGTATCCCACGTCCTAACACCTGAATTACATTAACTCCCCAGCAGTTCCTGCTTGAAACCTGTAAGCCAAGCACTTGTCTTGGTTTATAGGCCACTCAGGACCTGTTGACTCAGTTGGGATTGTGAATCCCTCAGAGGCTAAGGTCACCCTTCACACCAACTAGTTAAAAGGTTTGCTGGTTCAGCATTTCTGGGTTTATCACTTCTGGTCTGGTACCCTTACCTTCGACTCGGACTACAGCATCCTCATATTCCAGTGGGCTCCGTGTGTCCTTGGAAATTAAGATGAGGAGAAATTTCTAGGCTCTAGCTCAAATCTAGCTTCTGAATTTCAAGCAGGAATTAGTTAGGGACATTCCTACAACCACTGCTAGGTAATGAGTCAGAAGATCAGCGACAGGGTCTCTCCCAACATTACTGTCTGTGAACTCTAATCAAGGTGTCAGGGATATGAGCCTTAACCCAGCATCAGAGCAACTCCTGAGACTTACTTTGGGGCAAAGACTTTCCAAACCATGAGGTGTCTCCTGAGGATCATAGCTGCACAAACACAGGCCAGAAGCTGCGGGGAAGATCAGGAAAAACAAGTTACAGGTGACTCGGGAGAGACCTCCTGGGCACTAGGTTCACGCCTGAAGGTGGTTCTAAACTGCACATGCCTGAGAGGCTGGCATATCAGGACAGAGGCTAGCACACATTGGGAATGACATCCTAAAGAGGACTCCCTTCCATTATGTCCTCAAGTCAGGAAATGCAAACAGCTTGGGGTACATGTGGGCCCCTCGTGAGGCCAGGCTGGGGCAGCACAGGGAAGGGCTCACTCTGTGGCTGGCCTGCTGTTTCACTGAAAGGGGCACTGCTGCTCTCAGGCTTGCCCCTTCCCTTGTACTGTCTCTGGTCTGACAACACAAAAGAATGAGTTGAAGGGATAAATCCCAGAAAACTATTAACTTCTTTCACAGGATTAAAATTTCTGGTGTTTAGCTCCCTATATCATCACAGCACATAGGAAAACCAGAGCTGGTGTGAGATAGGAATGCTAAGGAAGAGAGGGAGTAGGATTACAACCCTGCAGCTCCTGAGCAGACATTCCCGCTCTGGATGTATGGGTATGAAAAGCATCCTAATCTGTATGGCAGCTTCCATGCTGGAGCCCATCTCAAAGCACAGAGCAAATGGCATGGCTGAGAAGGAACCTGCTCTTCCACCAGCAACACTCCACCCCTGGGCCCATCTGTGTCCTGGCTGACCCCTTTCTCTCATCAGAGTCCCCCACAGTTATCACAGCACACCAATTTCCTCCTAGACAGCCTTTCTCACAGCCACTCTTTCCCACTGCCCGTACCTGTGCCCCAAGAACAAAGAGGTACTTCAATCCCAGCCGCAACAGAGCAGTGGAGAACTGCTCTGGAGACTCCCGCAGCCTCATTTCCATCATGTGCTCCTCCACCTCCTGCAGCTCCTCCCGAGTCTCCTTCTTTGGCTTCTTCCTCTGTGAGTTGGACATCTCACACACAAAGGGCCACAGCAGGAGCAGCGGGCAGCCAACTACCTCAAGGACAAAAGCACACGAAGTTATCGGAGCCCAGGAGGTGAGGAGCAGTCTAGGCTCTGCCATCCTGCCCTGGATGTGCAGGAAGCACACACCCCAGGCTGCTGTGGCCCCACAAAGGGAACAGTGAGGATGCTGTTGCTCAGCTGATGCTGGAGCCTTTATTGCCTTGTGCTCAACCTGCAGAGCCCCAGGCAAGGCACTGTCCTGAGTATGTCTGTTCGGGCTCCACAGCCCAGAAAGAATTGGAATTACCTGCAAAGAGGATATGGGAGGCAAAGGTGTTGGCGCCCACCAGGACAGCAGGCAGGAGGTTTGTGCTGTGGTCAAGGTGGAAGCCAACAAAGGCTGCATTCCAGTGGATGGCTGGGAAGATAGGCTGGTGGCCTGTGGAATAGAAGAACTGTGAAGCAGCAAGGAGCCAGGAGATGACTGCGTACCACGGCACTGAGAACAGCTCTAAGAGAATAAAAGACAAAAACAGAGGCAGAGGGTGGGGATGTCAGCATCAAGGAACAAGACAGATCCATGGTAAAAAAAAAAAAAGCCCAGTGACCTTTTTTTCCCCTTTCCATGTTGGCTATTTTAAGAGACAGGAAACAGTCCAGCTCCCCCCACAGATAAAGCAAGGGGCCAGCATTCCCTCTGCTGGTGCCACAGTAGCCTTGCTACTGCACTCTATCCAGCATCAGTGGGGTTTGGTGACTGTTCACACCCTGGGAAGAAGAGACCTCCTCTCCCTGACCAAAGACACTCCTCCCCATGTTCACATCTCTGCTGCATGCATTTTTCTTCTACTGGACAATTTAAGCAGCTCTAAAAAAGCTAAAAGTATTCTGAGGATCAGTGAACCGCTATTTCCCGATACCAGAAACTAGATCCTGCTTCTCCCACTGGAACTAAGGCAAGGTCACTGCAAGTGAGGTCCAAGTCACACACCCAGTGGTTGCTCTACTGTGCCCAGACTCACCAGCATCTCCAGCAAGGCCTCTGGCACACGTGTGGATGTGCAGCAGCACAAAGGCCTCCACGAAGAGGAGCAGGAAGGCAAAGCTCAGCCGCTCGCTGTGCAGAAGCATCAAGAGGAAGGCCAGGAGGGTGAGGGCTATGACCAGGGCTGCTGAGTACACGCTGCCCAGCCCGTAGGCTGCAACAGTGGCCCTGCAGCTGCCCCGCTCCAGCCGGCTCTTCTGAGACTCCTGCATCCTCTTGTAGATCTGAGGGATGACGTGGAGGAAGTCGACTTCGGAGCCAGGGACCCCCAGGTAGGGAGTTACGATGGATCCTGCCGACTCCCGCGTGTCCTTTGCAAACACTGTCATAGGATTGCACAGCAGGAGCAGCAGTCCCATGGATGCTAGTCCATAGACAGCCCTGGGAAAGACAACAACTGCAACCTGCACCAGCTCCTGCAGCTTGCCAAGAGAGTCATCAGCACTGGAGGCAACGGCCCAGTAGCAGGCAATGCAGAGGACCACCAGTGGGAAACCCCAGCGCACGAAGAGCACGAGGGGGTCTGAGCTGTTCAGGTTGCCGTAGTGCCTCAGCCAGCTCTGCACTGCATACACCAGCCCAGCCAGCAAGGCCACGCACAGGAGGTAGAAGAGGTTCTTGGCCCGTGTGTTTTTCAGGCTGGCAAGCGGGGAGAGGAAAACAGAGGGCCGGCACTGAGGGATTTCTTCGCGGCACTGGTGGAAGAAACTGGAGAGGCGCACGCAGACCAGGAGCATGGCCACGAGGCACAGCAGGTACCAGATCTCTTTCCGGTAAGAAGAAAAGCCAAGGAGCTGCTGCTTGGGACCTTCTGGCACAGTCAGGCGACCATCCCAGTGGAGCTTCCCTACTAGCAACATCACCAGTGAGGCCAGCAGGAATGGGGCCACCCGTGCCTCGGCCACAACAAAGCTGTCAGAGAACATAGCTCCACAGCGGAAGAAAAGAATGCCCATGGGGAAGGCCAGCCCCAGCCATGCTCGCAGCCTCTGCCTCAGGCCACCACTGGCCAAGGGGGGCTGACTGCCTGTCACACGGGCTCTCTTGAGATGCTGGCCCCACCAGTGCCAGAAAAAGCCTAGCTGAGAAGCAGCGGCCGCCCATGACGACACCAGGAGCAGATCCAGCCCCTCCTGGGTGAAAACATGGACCAGCCATAGCAGAGCAGCCCCCAGAGGGCCCCAGAAGAGAGGGTGCAGGAGGCAGCCGCGACAGAAAGATTGCGAGGACGCGACCAGCTCTGAGGCCACGTAGCAGAGCAAGCAGGAGGAAGCGATGAGGACGCAGCCCCCCGCCATACGCAGGGGGTGGAAGCGGGCCCAGGACTGGGTGCACACGGCCCGTGCCTCCCGTAAGTAGCGCTGGAAGCGACCGATGAGGCTTCCCAGCCTCGGCTCGAGCTCCAGGGGCACCGTCGTCCCCTGCACCTGGGTCAGGAGCTGCGTGTGCTCCTCCACAGCGCTGGAGAAGAGCTCCTGCAGGTGCTGGAGCTGCTCCGCTGGCAGGTCCTGAGCCACCAGTGAGTAGGACTGCAGGAAACGATCCACCTGCAGGAAAGAAGACACAAGGATCAGACAGCAGCACTGGGAAAACTGGGAATGGGATTCATTCTGCATGATGAGCTGCCCCGTCATAATGAAAACAACCCCAATTTACCAAACCTTGACAGGGCAGGCCTGTCCCCAGCCACATCACCCAGGGCTGGTCGCACAAATCCAGGATTTTTCAGGATGTCACCATCAGGAAACTCAGTCTCTCTGCAGAAGTGACATCCCTCTCAAGTGATGCATCCACAGTGACAGCCACAATGACTCCTGCAGCTACACCTCTGCTAATGCTGTGCATCACTGAGGGCTTTTATAAACTCTTTGCCTCAGCAATGAGGCGAATGGCCTCCAGAAGGTCAAGTCATTACTATTAATGACTTGTTAATCTGCACCCCATGTTGAGTTTTACAATTTCCTTTGAGAAAAAACACCACATAAAAAAACTTATAGTGCATAAAACCAAACTGCTTTCCTTTCTTCAATACAAGCACATTAATACACTGCACCACAGCTTAAGGAAAGCTCATTCTTTTTGCTTTCTACTTTACGAGTACATGAACAGAGGCAGCTACAATCCCAAGGTCATAAAATAAGTCTTGCAGGGGCATTAGCAGGGCAGAGCACCTGCACACATCCATCTCCTTAGCAGTGTAGATCTGCTCCAGTCCTGAAATGTAACTTCACAGACCTTCCATTTGCCTTAGAGCACAGTCAGAATCAGTCTGCCCTTGCCCACAAATGGCAGAGAAATGCACCAGCTCTCTCACAGGCCTCCCTGGAATGCCACAGCTTCTTAAACACCACCATTATCAATCCAAAAACCTTCTCAAACAATGAGCTTAATTGCAGTTTGAGTAAATATTTAAACAGGCACAACTTGATAAGGCTAATTCCTAACAAATTATGATTGATATCCTCAGTGATTAACGGACACTAACACACAGTATGATCTTTAAATGTCACAGCACTCTGCCGCTCTATAATTACAGAGCTGAGTATTTCTGTCTTCCCATCAGCATTCTCTCCAGCTCCTCACTGGCTTGCACCACTGGTGTCCCGCTGGCATTCCAAGGAACTGGTTGGGCACTGGAGGAGTTATTCCTTTGCTCCCAGCAATCCAGAGTCTCTCAAAGGCAGACTGGCCCTTAGCTGAGATACATGCCTTTCAGTGTTTGTGGCAAATCCAGCTCTGCAGCATGACCAGAGACACAGCAGATGGCCCTCAAAATATCCACAGAGGCTCTCACTTAGCCTGCTCCACTGGCTAGGCTTCTTTTATACCTGGCATAGAGATTCTCATTAATTTTTTGTCAATCTGCTCCTGGGGTTCTGTATTTCATTGCACTTCATGTAAATTTCTCCTTCACTATCCCACTTTAATACTACCTTACCACTTTAATACCCCATTACATGGGGCTTTTAAAAATTTGGTCTTTCATTGCTGTTTTCCTTTTTTCACTCATTTAGAATAGTTTTTTTGTTAACACTGTTTCTCCTTCAAAACTGAAGCAGCATCAAAATCTCCACTTTTACTTAAAAATCTCCAATCACAACACTTGCCTCTGGTCACCTTCAGACCTGAGGAACCAGCATCTCCCACTACCTAACCCATTTCTGACCATCCGGGTCCAACCACCCTCCGCCTTCCCAGGCAGTATTTTCCATACCACAGCACTAAACAGGTGGCTCTCATTTCTCTTTAGGAAAACAGGGCTGTCTTTTACTGTAGCAAACCCTGCAGGGATGTAATGCTTTGAAGTAAGTTCCCCATAAAGATAACATCATGTCACCATCTCACCTCCACCTAACAGAAGAGGTTTGTGCTTAAAATCCCATTCCTGCTCCCCTCCAGCTCCCACAGGCCGTACCTGCTTGGCATTGATGTGATAGACTGAGAGCTGCTGCAGGGCTGCAGACACAGCATCACCGTCCCCAGCGAACAGCTCGGCCATCACCTCCCCAATATTGCTGTAGGGGATGGGCACCCCCAGCAGCAGGGCCACAGTGGGCACCAGGTTCACTTGAGGAATGGTCTCAGGCTCCTGCAGAGACAGGGGAAGAATCAGAAATTGAGAGGGGAACACAGCAATGCAGCTTTTCATGTGAGGGGACAGTGGGGAAGACAACCCTGTTCAAAGGTGAACCCAGGCAGAGGCACAGCTCTACTCTCCCCAAGGGTTATGCGGTGGGAAGCATGTCTGCTGGGAGCTGCAGGTTGAACAGGAAGGCATTGGCTGTCCAACAGCTCACTTGGCCCCACACAAGCACCCCTCACCGCTGCAGTGACCTGAACACGCGTTCCAAGCTTCAGTCCTCTGCATCCTGTGTCAGCCTTTCCACTGTTCTCTCGAGGCAAGGTGACAGCTGCCCCCCACTCCTCCCAGTCAAGGGGAAAAGGCTGGAAAGCAGCATCTGGAGGTGCTGGTTGATGACAAGCTGAACGTGACACAGCAGCACCCTGGCAGCCAGGAGGGCTGGGATTGCAGACAATCCTGTCCTGGGGGCACCAGGCACAGCACTGCCAGCCAGGCAAGAGAGGGGATTGTCCTGCTCTGCACTGGGGTGGCCTCAAGTGCTGGGGGCAGTTTTAGGCACCAAAACATAAAAAAGACATTAAGCTATTAGGAAACATCCAAATGACAGCCAGGAGGTTGATGAAAGGTCAGGAGGGGAGGCCCTCTGAGGAGTGGCTGAGGTGGTTTGTGTGTTCAGATGGGAGGAGACTGAGGAGAGACCTCCTGGTAGTCTTCACCATCCTAACAAGGGGAAGAAGAGGGTCAGACACCTCTCTGTGGTAACCAGTGACAGGACCTGAAGGAATGGCCTGAACTTGTGTCAAGAGAGATTTTGGCTCATTAATAGGAAAAAGGTCTTCATCCAGGGGATGGCTGGGCACTGCAACAGGCTCCCCAGGGAAGTGGTCACAGCATCAAGCCAAATAGAGTCCAAGATGTGTTTGGACAATGTTCTTAGGAACCCAGTGTGACCCTTGAGGTGTTCTGTGCAGAGCCAGGAGTTGGACTTGATGATCCTGATGTGTCCCTTCCAACTCAGCTTATTCCATGAGACTTCCTATCTCTCTCAGTCTAAAAAAATCCCAGCCAAACTGTTACTCTCTCTCATCTAATGCAGTTTTCAGGCGTTTTGGGCAGGGATAGCTAAGAGTCAGCTTCTCACCTCTGGAGGGCCGCTGACAAACAGAGGTGTCCTGCTGTACACGAACAGCGCTGCGTTGACTTCTTTCTCGCTGTCGCCACCATGGTCTCCAGTTTCTGTCATGCCGTGGTCTCCAGCCACCAGAAGAAGAGTGTCATTCCCCAGATGATCCACCAAGGACCTGTCACCAAGATAAGGAAGGTCAAGGGCCCCACTAGCCTGGGTGGAAGAGGATATCTCCCCCCCAGCAAGCCTGCCTGCACCAGAGAGGTGAAGCCCACAAAAGGATATGACCAAAACTAAATGCTGATGCAGAATTGTAACAAGCCAGGGATCAAGGTGTTTTAAATTGTTGATTTAAACCCAAACTGAAAATTCAAAGCCCTGAGAGACAGTGGATCAATCTTGCTTGGGTCCCCAGTGAACAGTGCCTTCAGGGATCTTGACAAAATACATTTCAAAAGAAAGGTTCCTGACATAACCAAAATTTTAGGCTGCTTCTATTTGGGTCATGTATCATGGTATGTGAGCTATCTCCCACTTCAAAGGAAAAAAGCAGGGATTAGTCCCTGAAGGATGCAGTAGGTATGACACAGTGTATCTCAGGTACAGGAGGAAGTTACCAACTCCTTCCAGCAGCAGAACTTAAAGCAGCCCTAAGAACCAAAATCCCTGCAGCATTTTGGGCTGAGACACATCTGCATGACTGAAATTTCTGGATCCCGTCCTGCCCTCTGACCCAAAGGTGCAGCTCTCTCATGGTTCTGTGTGGTAAATGCAGCAGCACTCATTCCCTAGTCAGAGTCCTCTGTCTGCTTCTCAAATGTTTGCCAGGCCTCAGTGGGACAATCTCCATGTTAAAGACTGAAAGAGCGAGGCCCAGCTACGCTCCAGCTGCACTATCAGCTCAGGGTTTGGTAGAGAACCAAGACCTGAAGGCAGCCTTACTTATGAAACCAGACCTCTCAACACTCACCACTATGCAAACAATACTGCCCATAGCTGGGGCTCCAGCCGCTGCTGGCCAAAGCTGTTTTGCATGTTAACAGGCTCAGTAAACACTCCCTGCTGCCCTCTGCATCTGGGAAGATCCCACCAGTATGGCTGAAGGAAGAGGCCGTCTAGGAGCCTCTCAGCAGCACGCTAATCACCTGAGCATCTCATTCATCTGGGTGAGCTTCTTCGCCATCTCGGGATGGTCGGGCCCGTGTTTGTGCCCGCAGTGGTCCACGCCAAGGAAGTGAGCAATCAGCACATCCCACTCACCACTGTCCACTGCAGAACAAAAGCAAACTTATCACGCACCGGCCTGGAATTCTAAGCCTAGATCCTCCTGCCAGAATTCCCTGGTTGCCTCTGGATATTGCCGTTTCCTTCCCCCCCCCAGCCCCGCCACTGTCACTGCCAGCTCTCGAGGAAATTGGTGCAGGTTTTAAGTGAGGCATACTCTTGGCCAGAGGTTCCTGGGTGCACTGGCATGGGGGGCTTGGCAAACATTCCAGGATCCCTGTTTTTTTCTCTTCATTCCTCAGGAGGGGAACAGTACAATGACACCCAAGTCACCCTGAACTTACCTCAAACTGCCACACACTGAGCTAAAACAAAGGTATGCTCAGAGAAAGGAGAACCCAGAACTCCCATCCTCCCCTAGAAATATTTTAGGTTGGAGCCATCAATGTGCCACTCTGCATCCCACCCAGGACATGGGCATGACACACCAACACACTCCCTAGTTAGGAAGTTACCCTGGTCTTTCCCCTCTGCTTCAGGGCCTTGACACATGAAAACCAAAATATCTGAAGTTAAATTATGAACTGCAGCTCTCACACAAGGCACAAAAAACTTGCCTGTGAAAGGCCACTGCACCCCTGATTTGCTTAGATTCATACACAGAAAAATGAAAGAGCATTTCCCTTGGTCCCAGGACCTCAGGGAGGTGGAAATCACCTAAAATTCACAAACCAATTTCATGCTTCATCTTCTTCCCACGACTAGAAAGCACTAATGCTTTGCTGAGAGCAGTGCTGTGTCTCAGCCTCCTAACTTGTGTTTTCCCCAGAGCACTGTGTGCCTGCCTAGGCAGCTGCATGTCAAAGTTAAGCTGCTCCTCTGTCTCCATCCACTGTATTTTGTAAGACAGATGTAGAAGTCTAACCTCATCCCAAAAAGCTCAATTCTATCCCAGACAGAGGAAAAGTATCTACAGAAATGGTCTGTGGGCTCCAAGAACTGGCCTGTCTGTGGAAAACCAGCTGGAGCACTGTAATCCTTGGGCAGCAGTGTGTAACTACCCAGTGCTGCTTTGCATCAGAAAAAATTCCTTCAGCCCTACTTTGAATTTGCAGTACAACTCCCACACTATGCCAAGGTTTATCCATGCTCTGGTGAAGGAGCTACTTACCAGTTGGATAGAGATGCTGCAGAATCCCATCATCCACAGTGTGAAGATCCTTCACATTAAAAGAAGGGAAGAAATACGAGCGGAAAAACTTCTTGGGGAAGAGTCCTTCCCACGTGTCATCACCCATGAAGACCACTCTCCTTCCTGAGCCAGAGAGAAAGGAGCCAATGAGAGATGGAGCCCACCTGAGTTGTGCTGTTACCACAACAATCCTGGGCAGACTCAGGTCAGGAGTCTGCAGCAATGGCACTTCTCCAACCCACTCTCAAAACTAAAATTTTCACTTAAAAAAAGGCCACCTTCTGTAAATTACTTTGAATACAGGGAGGGACCAGCCCACAAGTATCTCTAAGCCCCACACTATGCGTGCCCCCCACACTAAACCCAGTGCATAAGCTCAGGGCTTATTGTTGACCTGACGTGTGACCCCTGCAGAAAGACTCCTGGGCCATGACAACACGGGGGGGTGCACGGGCTGCAGAAGCAGACAAAGCCTCACACAAGGCCTGTGACCCCACTGCAAAACTCAAGGCAGCAGGAGATGGAGTAGAAGATGTGAGTCCTGAGCTCTGGCTTTTAATGACAATGGTGATGGTGTTCCAGACATGGAAAAGGGAAGGATAAAGCACTGATGCTTCCCTCTGCCCTTGCTCTCCTTGCCCTGTGGGCCATGAGCCACCAATGTTTTCATAGTAGGAGTAGGACCCATTTTCTCTGAGACTGCTTCTCTGGCACAGGACCTAGGGGTGCATTTCGCCTCAGATGATTTACTGCATGTGCCCAGCTTGCTCACACAAAGTCATGTTGCCTTAGCCCATTCTGAACCTTGGGAGAACCTTGTTCTCTCTGGAGAACAAACCACTGTGGCCTGTCCTCTTCCCTCTACTGCATTATCCCACCACAACAAGCCCTTTACAGCTGCACTAAGCACCCCCCAGCACTCACAAATTACAACAAAAACGGGGTGTGGTTGCTGCCTCACGGCTGCAGGCAGCTGTCCAGGCGGGCTGGCTGCCCGAGGGATACAGGCACAGCACACCTGGCACCACCTGGCACACCTGGCTCCTCCCTGTCACGTGCCTCACACCACAAGGAGGACTGCTCTTGGCTTCCTACAGGTGCTCCTGGGGGTGACCTTGGGACAAACACCATCAGTGCAGCAGCCACTTTCGCCTGCTTTCTCGTCATCTCTGAAGATGATGAAGATGAAGCCATAGTCTCAGCTACTTTTCCCTCCCAAGCCAAGCTGGGGATGCCCTGCCTGCATGACAACCCTGCCTTAGGTAACTGCCACTAAGCAGGGCAGAAGAATCAGCTCACAGGGTGGATCTGTTGTAAGCAGAGCCCTTTCCAGGGAGAAAGTAATCAAGGTTTTGAACACAGGTTAAACTGAGCAGGGGTTTGTGTGTGCCCTGTCCCAGTGGGCTGCTGCCCTGCCCACACGGAGTTACAGAATGTTAAGAGGTTGGAAGGGACCTTAAAGATCATCCAGGGCAAAGCCCCTTCCCATAGGCAGGCACGCTTCCCACTAGATCAGGCTGCTCAAGGCTTTATTCAGCCTGGCATTAAACACTGCCAGGGATGGGGCTTCCACAACCTCCTTGGGGATCCTGTAGCAGTGTCTCGCCACCCTCACAGTGAAGAATTTTTTCTTAATATCTAATTTAAAACTTCTCTATCAATTTGTACCCACTGCTCCTCATTCTATCACTAGAGTTCCTGACAAAAAATTAATTTCATCTCCTCCCTAGGCCCTCTTCAAGGTGCTTTAAGGCTGCTACGAGGTCTCTACACAACATTCTCTTCTCCAGGCTAAGCAGCCGTAGTCACAGAATCATCAAGGTTGAAAGAGCCCTTCAAAACGATCCCATCCAATCATCCACCCACCACTATAAACCCTAAACCACGCCACCCAGCATGAGATCCAGAAGCCTCTTAGGCACTTTCAGGGATGGTGACTTCACCATCTCCCCGGGCAACCTACTCCTATGCCCACGAAAAAAGTTTTGTTATATCCAGCCTGAAACTCCCCAGCCTGAGCTAAAGGCACCTGGGCTAAACTCACCGTTCTGCACCAGCTGTGCCAGCAGGTTGTCCTCCTGGATGGCGTAGGAGGCGAAGTTGCTGCCCACGTCGATGAAGGTGGGCAGCGAGCCGGTGGTGAGGCCCTTGATGCGCTGCATGGTGGCCGTGGGGGGGTCGGCTCGGAAGCGGTAGAGCCGGGCATGGCGGGGCTGGGAGGTGGCCAGCTGGTGCAGGACTCCCAGCTTGTTCTCGTAGGGCAGCGGGCTGGCCTTGGCGGGGTCGAAGCGGGCAAACTCAAAATGGAGGGCGTCGATGATGACGAGCACGGCCTTGGAGAAGCGCTGGGGAGCCCAGCAGGAGCCCGGCGGGAGGCTCTGCCGCTCCCACGGCGGAGGCACCAGTGGGTCAGAGCAGGAGCTGCTGCTGGCAAGCTCGATCCGGGTGAGCAGGAAGCCGCTCATGAAGAGCCCGATACCGGCAAAAAAGAGAAAGCAAACCCAGGCCAGGAAAAGCACCACTGGCCACCGCTGCATCCTAGAGGGAAGCACATGCAGGCTCAGCCCCAGCGGCTCTGCCTGGGCAGGCAACACTCCCGGCAGC
>VWZN01001183.1:3340-63771 GCA_013396955.1 Regulus satrapa
ATTTGTTTAGGTACTTCCAATTCCCAGTTAGAACTTTAGGCATTTGCATCACACAAAATCAATAGGTTTATCCTCCACTCCCAGTTTAAGATGTTGCAAGTTTACTGAGCTTCTGAAATGATAAGTCCAATCCTCTTAGCTTTACTAACATAAAATTGCAGAAACCCTTCATCTGGCAACATAAGGCCTTCCCAAACACTGAAACAACTATTTCTCCATAATTCCAGTATCTCAAATACATGATAAAAACTAACAAAAGCCACACCTTTGCTCCTACTGGGCAATCAACCCAGTATCCCTGCTGTGTACAATAACACTTCTTTTTTCAACACACTGTCCATCTTCCTCATATTCAGCTGAATGAAGCCTAAAGACTATTGACTCTCTAGCTCTATGTGCCTCATGAAGCCTAATGAGCATCACTGAGGAACACAAAACACTTTACTGTACCAATGTCTTGGCAGCTGAAATTTTTCTGGTGGCTTTTCATGGTTTGCAACTCTTAAGTCTCAGCAATATTGCGCTGGGTGGAGGTTGGCTAGACATCAGAAGAGCCCTACTTTTAGGCAAACCGCCTCAAATGATATAAGCAATGACCTCAAATGACTCTTCAAAAGAAAACTGCTGTGCTTCCTAAGTGAATTTGTGTCATATGCTCTTCCTATTGATTTTCTATTAAGATTTATATATACTGCTTTTGCTTTGTGAAAGCATCTCCAGCTGCTACTGAACTACAAATAAAAAAGAGTAAGTGCAAATTTTTTTCCCTCACCATCAAATGCAAATGAAGGTGGACTAGACAATGGCAACTAGTTTCCAGTAATCATGGAAAACAATAATAAATGGAAGGAATCCAAGTAGGATATTTATTTATACACAAAAATGTATCTACCCCTTTTCAAGATTGACCAGAAGACTGTATTTCTCAAAAGAGCACAAAGGACTCTTCAGAGATCACATTTGCCCCAGAATGTTTATTTCTCTAATTTTCTAAATAATGATTTCTTCTATCTTCCAGGTGCTACTTTTCTCCAGATAGATTTTCACAAAGTTGTTTTTGGTGAATCCACATAACAGTCATAAATTGTTCTCTTCTTCCTTTTTGTTAGTGTACCATTTTTTACTCAGAGTTTACTGTATTCATTCAAGTTTCTATGAATCAAAATACCTCCAGAAAGCTACAGCTTTTGAATAATCACCAAACTAATCTGATTCCCTGAAATACTCAAGCACGCT
This sequence comes from Regulus satrapa, assembly GCA_013396955.1. Classification (NCBI taxonomy): domain Eukaryota; kingdom Metazoa; phylum Chordata; class Aves; order Passeriformes; family Regulidae; genus Regulus; species Regulus satrapa. The sequence continues at coordinate 4,577 of VWZN01001183.1, forward strand.
TCCTGAGATCAACTTGAAGTAAAGTGTGAATAGACTATTTTGTGAGTGAAACTATATTTTAACTTGTTTTGACATTTTAATCAAAAGAACCTAATTTCTCCTCCTGCATTTCCCAAGCTAAAATGATATATTCAAAGGAAGTGGAACTTCTGATCCCTCGTGCATTAATAATTGTACAGTAAGAAAATTTTGGGCTCTGACATCTAGTGTTTTCAGAAGCTAACAAAACAGCAAAATATCTGTCATATTTTGAACTGTGACAGAAACTAAGGTACAGAACAATTTATAATTCATGAGTCGCATCTGACAGTTGTTATTCAAAAGTCCAGTTTTCTAAATTAACAACACAGGTATGTGAAGAAAAAACACTATGTAACTAAAGGCATAATTTGTTATAAGAGATGACTGTCAGACAAAAAGCCAATGATCGCAGCAACAAAACCAATGATCACAGCAGACTAACATATCTTTGTTACAAACCTAAAGGTTTTCATTTCCCATAGTACTTTCTACACTGGGATCCCCAAACTCCTTCAAGTATCCCAAAATCTCTAGTATGAGGCACTACTGATTTACTTTTACATATATGGGAACTGAGCCACCAGCAGCTAATGCACCTTGCCCATAGCCTCTAAATCCTTTACACACAGGACTACTTTTGCCCCTACTTCTAATATCCTACAGCACATTACATTATAAACTCATAGACTTTGAAAACCTTTAAAGAGAATCCAAAATTTCAAGTTATAATTAATCAATGAATTTCTGCTAGCTTTGAAAATTATGCTACTTGTGATGTGTAACGCTGGCAGTCTGTGGCTAACTGGAATGTCACTAACCTCTCCCTACACACCATCCCACAGCCATTTTCATTTTGATACCTAACAAAAGGGTAGGAACCTTACCCTCCAGAGCAAAATACACAAACTATTCTCCCATTAGTTAAGTAATTTTTGCCCACAACCTGCTTCCTACATGCAGTCTTATAAATGTTGAATCCCATCGAGTGAGAAAAATATGAATTTTCCCAATAATTTGGTTATTCCTAGGTAGTTAATACTAGCTTTTGAATTGCCAAGGCTGGTGGGAGTGAAAAAGTTGTTTCCTAACAAAATCTATTGGACAATGCAACATGTAAGGAGAAAAATAACTTCAGTACCCATAGCTCATAACATACTTACACAAAAGCCAAGCTGAATCTAGGAGAAAAGAATGATAATAAATACTACACCATAGGAAAGAGCAACATTACCATGCTTTGAAAAATGTATTAATAATGTAAGCAAAATTTCCTTATACTGTGTGTAGCAAAGCATAGCAACTAACCAGTGCTTCTAAGTATATTAATATTTCCCTGGCTAGAAATCTGTGCTGATAAGAAATGAAATCCCCTCACTCTGTAACATAAAATTCATTCATGCCCCCCACTCTGCATCCCAAACAGTGGTATTTCAAAACAGCTCTGGCATCTACTTTCCTATCTCAAAAAGAAAAATGTTATTTCAGAAAATTTTAAATGCTTGGAAGTGTACGGATTTTCTCTGTAAGAAGAAAATTCTCCTTTTCCCTTGTTTGAAACATTAAGTCAGGATGGCTTTCAAGCTGGCATATCAATTATGATGGGTTGATGGCTACATTACATTGCACTGCAGCAAAGCAGGAAGCATTCATCTTGGAAAACTGAGAGAGTAACACAGACACAAAGACAGATACACACACACACATTCCTCTCCCTCTTTCCACCTTTGCTGCAAATTCTGAAAAAAAAAAAAAAAAAAAAAAGTAATGTAATTGTCTCATTCACAATGATAATTTAGCTGAAACCCTGCTAAACATTCACCTAAAACTGGACACATGCACCGTTCTTCAGTAAGGCAGTTGTGGGAAGAAAGCATGCAAGCTGTTTCTCACCTGTAATATGGTAGCTAACCTGCCGATTGACATCAGATGTGTCTTCATCCCAGGTGCTAAGAACAGCCACAACTTCCCCTGGAGGGTCACTCTCTTTCACTGACCCTCTGTACACTTCGTGCTCAAAGACGGGTGCATTATCATTTATATCTGTCACAGTAACAGAGACCAAGGTGGTTGAGGACAAGGACAAAGCTTCCCCCAGATCTGAGGCCACCACTGCAAAGGTGAAAGCAGAATCCTTTTCATGGTCCAGATCCTTCAGTGTACTGATCCAGCCACTGTTGCTATCAATGGTGAATGCTTCTGTGATCTTCTGCAGCTCTGATTCCACCGCAAGTGTGTACGTGACCTGCCCATTCGCACTTGAGTCTGCATCAACTGCTTTGACTTGTATAAGTTTTGTTCCTATAGGCATCCCTTCCATTATTATAGCATCATAGCTAGCTGTTTCAAAGACAGGCTTGTTGTCATTTACATCCAACACCTTCACCTCCACATCCACAGTCAGCACAATGTCTACTTTGTCTAACTGAATTGTAGCTGCAACTTTGAAGTGAAAGGCGGGATTTATTTCATGGTCAAGTCTCTTATCCAATTTAATGAGCCCTGTCTCTTTCTCTATGATGAAAACCCCGTCTTTGTTGTTTTCAGGTAGCTCACCATTAACTGTGCTATACAAAGCATCCTGATTAGGCAAAACATGCAGAATGTCAATAGTACTGCCTATGAGGGTGTCTTCTGCCACAGTGAAAGAATACTGGGGTTGAGAAAAAGAAGGCAAAATGGTTTCTGGTGGTAAAACATGGATGTAGACAGGAATGAGGGAATGCTTTACAGGAATGCCACCATCAACTGCTTTGACAAAGAATGACAGAACAGTGTTTTTCAGCTGGTTAAAGCTGCCCTTGGTTACCATCCATCCATTATCTGGATCTATTTCAAGCAGATCAGCTACTGAAACAGAGGCTTCACTATACAGAGAATAGGTAATTCTGGAATTGGCTCCATCATCTGGATCTATGGCTTGCACTTGGGTCACCAAGTAACCTTTCCCAACATCTGCTTTGACACTTGCTCTGTATTCAACCGTCATAAACTCGGGAGCATTGTCATTCTCATCCACCACGATCACTCTCACAGTGCAAAACGTTGTCCTACCACCTCCATCTAGGGCTCTCAAGAATATATCGACATCACTTTCCAGTGTGTTCTCACGGTCTAACCTCTCAGTTGTCAGAATCTGCCCATTTGCATCAATCAAAAATCGGTCCTTGGCGAAGTCATTTATTATGGAGTAACTGATCTGGCCATATACGCCTGAATCCCCATCTGTTGCCTTCACATGGATTACCTTTGTTCCAGGAGCAGCATTTTCTCTAACCTCTGCAACATAAATGCTCTGTGAAAACACAGGGCTGTAGAGGTTGGCCCCAAGGATCTGTATGTGCACCTGAGCCGTGCTGGTGAACAGCCCATCTGACACAGAGACATTTAGGCTGTACATGGGCTCCATCCTCTGCTTGCGATGGTTGGAAAGGGTGATAACACCACTCTTGCTGTCCATAATGAAACTGGTCCGATCATTTCCTGATAGGATGCTGTACTCCAGTCTGTCAAAATCAGAGCTGTCGGCATCAGAAGCTTGGACACAAGTCACAAAATGACCCCGAGGTGCCAGTTCACTCACATATGATTCATATATTAACTGGTTAAAAACTGGAGGGTTGTCATTCATATCTGTTATTGAGATACTAACAAGAACCTCACTGCTCAGAGGTGGGAACCCATTATCAGTTGCTCTGACTTTCAAGCTGCACTGCTGTATGAGCTCATGATCCAGCATCCGGGCTGTCAAAATCAGGCCACTGCTGCTGTCTATATGAAAATAGTCAGTGCTGTTAAAGGTGTCCTGGACTATCTGATACTGTACAATCTTGTTATTGTCAGAGTCAGCATCAGTAGCAACAACCTGCAGTACAGGAGTCCCAATCAAAGAAGCTTCAGACAGAGTAGCATTATAAGCTGACTGATCAAAAACTGGAGGATTATCATTAACATCATTAACAATCAAGTCCACAGTTACTTCAGCACGAGCACCGGTGAGAGCATCGCTGGCTCGCACCATCAGCTTGAAAAGAGAATTTATTTCGTAGTCCAGTGGGCTGATGACACTCAGAACTCCAGTATCAAAGTCGATATTAAACTGGTTGTAGGGATCTCCATCAACAATGATATAAATGATACCCTGTCCTTCTGGACTGGTTGCATTTACACTTAAAATCGGCATGTGCATTTCTACATCTTCGTTCACAGAAGCTGTATAGAAGGGCTTGTCAAACACAGGCATTGCTTTATTAACAATAGTAATGGGGAGCTCTACCGATGCAGACAATGATGGGTTACCACCATCTTTGGCAAGAATGACAGCCAAGTACTCTATATTAGACAAATCAGAATTGAAGGCTTCTTTTAAAGTGACACTACCAGATCCTCTATCAATTTCAAAATGTCCATAGTCCTCCTTCAGCAGGTATGACACCTCACCATTGTCACCCTTGTCTTTATCAATAGCTGTCACTCGATATATCAGGGTACCAGGTTCAGCATCGACCTGCACAGCAGCATAGTATGGAAGGCCTACAAACACTGGGGCATTGTCATTTATGTCCTCAATGTAAACTCTCACCACAACTCGAGCGACACGGAGGTGATCTAGCTCACGGCTTGCTTCCACCACCAACTCATACAGCTCCTGTTCCTCTCGGTCAAAAGGGATGCCAGTAGTCTGAATGACTCCTGAGGTGGATTTGATTTTGAATTTGTTTCCTGGGTTTAATATGCTGTATTTCAAAGGCTCGTTGAGGCGGTTGCCTACAGCATTCACTACAGCAATCTTTGTGATATTGGTGCTGTTTTCTGAGATAGAAGTGGAATAAAAATTTTGTGTGAAATGGAGTCCACTATCCATAGCTTCTTTTACCATTATTGTCACCATAGCAGTGCTATAAAATTTCCCATCAGATACTCTTACTATTAGCATATAATGGTCTTTGGAAAGACTGTTGTTTTTAATGGTGAGTACCCCTGTGCTAGAGTCAATTAAAAAATGGTCCATACTGCCTTCAATTATACTAAATGTTAGTTCTGGAGGGATCTCTGAATCTGGGTCTGAAGCTCTGACTTTGAGAACCTCAACACCAATATATGTGGGCAGGAGCAAGACTGTCTCAAATACGGCCTGGCTGAAGACTGGTGGGTTATCATTGACATCAGTTACCTCAATGGTCACTTCAACTGGGCTCTCTGCTGTAAGCTGGGGATTCCCACTGTCTCTAACATGAACATGGAAATGGAAGTGGGCTATCGTTTCATGATCTAAATTTGCAATTGTTCTGATTGCACCTGTGCTGGAATCCACCGTGAAATACTTTTTTGCAGTTGATTCAACAATCTGGTAGACAAGCAAAGCATTCTGGTTGCTGTCAGCATCAGTGGCACGTATCACAAGCGGACTGTTATTTGCACTCCGGACCACGCTGTTCACAGGAGCAGCTTCGCTTATGCTGCCCGAGTACTGAGAGAAGAGAAAAACTGGTGGATTATCATTTTCATCAACAATCTGAACGTTCACAGTGGCATTTGATGCCATGCCTGCCATATTTGTTGCCTGTACGATGAGCTGATAGGAGGAAGCACGTTCATAATCAAGGGCCTTCTGACTGGTGATCACTCCAGAATATGGGTTTATGGTGAAGACGCCATCAACATTGCCATCTTTAACCTCATAAACCAATGTGGACTGACTGATTGCAGAGAGAGAAATGACAGAAGTACCAATATCCACATTTTCATTAACTTCTGCTTGGTATTCTTTTAGAGTGAACTTAGGGTGGGAGTTATCTGCCATCGTCACAGATATCCTCACAATTGCTGTTGCAGACAGTGCTGGAGAACCTTGATCAGCCACTTTGACTGACAAAACAAACTGTCCCATTGTGGTTAAGTCTGGCTCCTTGAGTAATGTAATGATGCCTAAAACTGGTTCAATTTTGAATGTGTTTCCCGTGTTTCCTAAAATAAAAATATTGGAATGAGATTAGGAATGAAATACAACTCACTTGATGATAACTTAAACCAGGAGCAACAAGATGCATTTTTAAAGGCAGTTGCTTTAAAAAAAAACAAAACCCAAAAAATCCCAACAAAAAAGTATTCTAACAGCCCTTCCAGCCTTTCTTTCTGCTAATTAGGGAGCTCAGTAGATGATATAGGTATTCAAAGCATTGGATACTCAGGTGTTGTTACCCCTATCTTGAATCTCAGTACCAGTGAGCAAGAGCTGCATGTACATTTCTCTTACTGAAGTAAGGAAAAGCATCCCTAAACTACAGAAATTAGTCAAATACATGTACACCTAAGGCAAAGAAATGAGATCAGAGGCTAACAAGCCAATTACATGACTAATGGATAACAACTCAGGCTCCTAATTGAATGGGATATTAAGAAACCATACAGGAGATTACAGCAGTTCAAGACTCAAAGAACTGAATATAAAAAGGTTAAAGTGGCATTTAGAAAAAAAAAAGACAGAGCAAATAGCATAGAAAAGAGATTCAAGTGTCTTGTGGCATGAAGGTTTATCAGATGATCTCTGAGGAGGATAAATCCAGATGAATGAGATTTAGCAGAAAATGTCACTAAATGCTTGTTACAACATGAAAGCACGGATATCACTGACTACATAAAGGTGAGAACAGGGGGTCCTTTTTTTAGGGGGGGTTTATTTTATTCTGGTTCTTTTGCCAATCTCTTCTTCAGCAAGACAGATTCAAAATTATCTGTATGTATTTTTACCTTGTAATTAGAGATCACCTTTAATTGGCAATCCTTATTTTGCTGTTTGAGTATTGACATATAGAATGCTGCATATATGGCATATATAAGTATACAGACTCTTTTTCTAAATTTGATTCTAAATGCAAACAGCCTATACTGAGTTACAGTGATACCAATCACTCTACCATGTTCTCTCTAAGTAATTCACATTTTAAAATCTAGAACTGTTTCAAATATACAGTCAAGCATCCATTCAAGGCTGGGACAGAAATATATCTCAGGTGATACACAAGAGAGGATTTTTAGTAGTGATTGTTACAGGTGCTGTGCACAGAGGAATAAATATGTAAGTTGTAGCTGGAACATCAAATACATGCAATCCTAAATGAAGTGAGGTAATGTGAACTATTTTTAAGATATGATTCACTATCTGTTGTAAATTCTGGAGGCTAATTTAAGATACATACTACTCTTTGTAGTTCAATACTGGGACTGGTTTTCTATTTCTATCCTTCCCTTCAGATCAGTAAAGTTTATTCTACTAGCTAAACCAAAAACTGTGCTATTCACCCAGGAGGTGAGGTTCTTCCAGAGCTACAAATTCTCCTAAAAATCTTGGTATCTGTCACATTTACACACACTACAAATGCTGCTGCTGTTATTTTGTCAGTGCTTGCTAATACAAATAGTTTTGAACCGCTGGCCAGAACTGGTTCTTCTCCTTTAGGAATTTCTTAAGAAATTACACAAAATCTACTTTTTTTACCACTTGTTCTCTTCAGAGCAATGTAAGATGAGGTAATTCCCCTGAATCAAAGGGCTGTGTACAATCTAAATTCTGCAGTTAAAATCAATATCCTCTACCACACATTTTATGGGTCATAGAAACTACAGCAGCAGAATACTGAATTTTGATGCATCTGAGATTGGGACATCTGTGGATAATGAAACTGGAGGAGTGTGAGCCTTACAGTAAATGGAAGTTGGAGGTCTGACATTGCAGAGAAAGCTCATGATGAAACAGAAACAGGCAGTAATGAAAAATAGAGTCTCTAGAAATCATCTAATAGATAAAGCATCTTTTCTAATAATAATATTTTTTCTGTCTGCATCATGTATGATTCTATTACCAGTGTAATGGGAACTATACTCCTTACATTGTGGTGGCACCTCTAGATGATTTGGAACACATAATAGTAATAAGGTGTCAAAAAAAGCTGGGAATAGTATTGAAAAACATTGCCCCAGGAACCTGATCTAGTCTGCTCAGAATTTGCTCCATAAGGCACAGTGGGCATGTGTAAGATTGCCCTTAATTTAAGTTAAAGGCCACTGGAGAATACTGAGGAATAATTGCTAAGACCAAACGCAGTGCATAAAGGAAATATTTGGTTTGGAGAGTTAACATCTTCCTCATTCTAAGTTCAACATTCTAAGTCTTTTTCAGTTGCAAAAGACTTCACCATCTGGTTTGTTGAAGGTAATCTCTTTCCACAGAGCATACAAGATAATGACAGAAAAAATGTTTCTTGGGTCTTCTCTAAGCTTCAAGTCATATCATCTTAATTTAAGGTGTGAACTTTGATTATATGAAGAAAAATCATTATGAGATGGTGTAGATACTATTGTTTAATTAGATATTTGTCATTTAGCCTGTTCTTAATTGACATAAGCTATCGTAGCTAGTAACAAGGCTTTATAATAATATAGGGATAAATAATAATCCAGTAGGATCAGAGCCTAATGCTGAGAAAGGCTTGTGATCTGCCTAATATGGGTACAGTCTGAAGTACCTGTGACTTTGTGGTAATATAAGTTTCAAGTTTTTCTAGTATTACAGTGGAAAGATTCATATTATTAATAAACCCCCCTAAGTAGAAATTAAACGTTACAGAATTCTAAGGTTACAAATTTCCAATTATTTCTCTCTTTTTCTAGGCACCCTCCTCTTATGTATCTGTCAATGGTTTATCTCCTAGATAATTCCTAACATCAGATTCACGTGACCTAGAGAAACTTGAATTTGCTTGCCAGAGATAATAGAAACGTTTTACTATTGTGCTGTTGTACCAGTAGAAGAATGCTTTTGCTGGTACAGATTACATGCTGAATGTAAATATTCAGAGTTTAATAGCAAAAGCAATTTTCATCATGTCCTCTCTTAGTTTCAAGAGATCTTGTGCCATTAAAATGCTGAGGCAGAACTTTTAACATAGCCCTGTTCTTAGTCTCTGTGCTCCTCTGGTCCAAATACTGGCAAAGATATCAGGACATACCAGCTGTTGTGGCACTTTTAAATGGAGGATCCACTTTACACTAGTCTGAAACCAGAACTCTGAAAAGAAATCCCTGGCTGTAGTTTAGAATAACTATCTTCTGTGATGGCTTTGACCCAATGACTTAGAGGTAACAGGCTCTGTAGCCATCTGGTGAAAATGAATCAGTCACAGAATAACAGAATGGCTGGGCTGAAAAGGGACCACTGGAGGGCATCTGGTCCAACCTTCCTGCTAAAGCAGGTTCACCTACAGCAGGTTGCACAGGATCCCGTGGGGTTCTGAACATTTCCAGAGAAGGAGACTCTATAACCTCTCTTGGGTGACCTGTTCCAGAATGAATTGTTCTGACAGGTTTTGGATATAGTAGCTTCTAAATAAAATAAAAAACCCTAAACAACAAAGCACGACAAGGTGTCTCCTTTGCCCATCTGCACAGGAGAAAGTAGACCAAAGAAGCTGAGTTGTATGTCAAGACAGATCAGCATCACATCGCTGTTCTGTGTCTGGCATGATCCATGATAATTCATTTTTGGCCTCTGTCCTAACCTGCTTCAATACTATAGATAAGCTCTGCATTTTCTCCTTTGTCTTTGTCCAGAGCCGTGACCTGCAACACTGCTGATCCAACTGCTGCCGATTCAAACACCGAGGCTTCGTACAAAGGGCTGGTGAAGTAGGGACTGTGGTCATTGGAGTCTTCCACATTTATGATGACTCTGGCCAGGTTTCTTCTATAAGGGAATTCTTGATCTCGGACCTATAGAACAAGTGCATAACACACAATTTGACAGTCATCTAGTAAAACTTCACAAACAATACTCATCTGAGTGTGAATTCTACTTTCAGTTCTATTTAATACAAAAACATCCGCTAGTCCCAAACAACAGTCTGAAATACATCCACATGCAAGATGGCAGATACTAAAAATCAAAGAAACAGGAAAGAGCTTAGTGACTTTTTTTTTCACTTGTGCAAAAATGCATTGCAATAAACCATAATGACATGAATTTTTTGAAGTTGCAACCACATGAGAGCTTAAATTTGGGTTGAGGTTTGCATGAAATTCCTTCTTTTTAAATACTTTCTTTATAGTCATGCCTTTATCTTGTCATTACTTTCTTTACAACATACAGGCATGTCACTCTAGTGCTTGTAGCTGCCCATGGACTACTTGATGATTATATATATATAGATGATCATACCAAAGTAAACAGAGCAGGAATCACTTTATGAAGTGCTGGTAACTGCTAACAGAGGTGAATATTACCACACCTGTCTCAACCCCATCCAAAATACCTCAGCCCTGCTTCTCTTATAATCCTGCCACCCCAATCTTCCCAACATTTTGGTTTTTCTTAAACAGAGGAAAAGATATGTTGTATCAGGTGGAGATCAAAACCAAGCACCAGGGAATTACCTCTCTTGGCCATGTGTTTCTGTGATTCAGTTTATAGTTATTTCTTAGTCTACTTCCCGAAGGACTTGCAAGATTTTACTCTGTGTGCTGAGACCACACAGCTGCTCCGCTGCTCCTTGCTGCATCCCACAGCAGCTTTTTGCTTCCTAGGGTGTCCTGTCAAACCAATCTCTGTACCTAACACACCATGAGAAGTTCCTTAGAAGGCCTCTGCTGTCTTAAATTGTGGACTACAATGTTTAAACTAACCCAGTTTTGGGGTTCTGGGTTTTTTTGTTGTTTGTTGGTTTTTTAATTAAAAAAAATTATGTCTATGATATACAACCTCCACTTGAAAACAGATATATTCTGTAGTCTAGGCACACCAAGCAAAAAATTGGTAATGAACATTTTTCTGCATACCCAAATATATTTGGAATTATAGATAAAAGAAAGCTATTTTGTCTATCAACAGTTTATGCACTGAAGTAAGTCTGTAAAATGAGCTATAAATGAGGCTTGTATTCAGAAAGGCTATAGCATTCCCAACAGCAAGAAAGCAGTTATCTCCCTGTGAATAACTTCTCAAATAACTTTCAGCCTCACTTCAGAAACTCTGAAAATTACCTTACAGAAGAGGACCAGATGCCAAAAGATTAAATAATTTCCTGCTTGCTCTCCCTCGAGATAGAGAAACATATCACATTCCATACAATGAATTCACAATAAAGTTCCCCAAAAAGCCTAAATAAAAACTGTGAAGTAAATACATGACAGGGCAGGCAAGATTACATTAATGGCTACTTATTACACTGTGTCCTTTGCTCAAGTGAAGATTACTCTATGTATGTACCTGAAGCAGCCAAGACTTTGGCCAAGGGAATATTGCACTCTTACCATGACATTAAGGATGTGCTTATCTTGAGCTTCATGGTCTAATCTCTCAGCCGTATAGAGAACCCCGGTGCTGGGATCAATTCTGAATTTTCTCATGCTGACTGTATCGATGCTGCTGTGAATGGTGTAGCTCAGCTTATGCTTTTCGTCTCTGTCTATAGCTTCAATCTGCAGAATTTCAGTATCAGGGAGGATGTCCTCTGAAATGGTGACATCGTAACTTGGCTGAGAGAATTCTGGGCCGTTATCATTGTTATCCAACACTTTGATAAGAACCTACAGTTAATATAAAAAAGAAATTCAAAGTTATTGAAGCCTAGTCAGACTACTGAATAAGCACCTAGAGAAATGCAATTTACTTTGAATGGCGGTAGATGTTATGCTGCTGCATAATGGGACTGAGAAACATTATTTAATATTTAAATGCTTACTTTTCAGATCGAAAGAAATAGAAAGGATTTGACTTTGGAAGTAAAATGTTCCTAACTCTAAGACGTACTCAGAGCCCGATAAAGAAGCCCATATTTTCAGTATCTATAGAACAGAAAATATTTCTACAATGGTGATAAGGAAGGGTTTTTTCTTTTCTTGTAACTGCCTTGGTTACAAGTGACTTCTAGAACTCTTATGTAATTTCCTTTCCCCTTCAATATTAATAAGGCTATAAAATAATCCTTTCCATGTTGCTTGGATCTCTGTTTTATACCATCAAGATTCAGCTGAATCCTGTCATTTTTGCCCAGTATTTTGCACTGGGGCTTACTGGCAACGTCAAATTGTGACAGCAGTGGAGACTTCAAGCTGCTGCAACACCTCAGATTGCTTTTAAACCATTTGAGGTGGGCACAGGAAACACAACCTCACTATGACACAAGCACACCCCACACAGATCAATACGTACCACCAAGGACAGCTGAGCTCAGGGCACTGGTGACAGAGAAGGTTGTTGTTATATCCTTGCTCTTCCTTTGCCAGTGATGGCTGTCTTTATTGACAACTACTTCACTTTCCCCTCCAAAACCTATTTGTTTCCTTTCTGTTGCAGTTTATTAATGGCAGAACACTAAAAATGTGAATGAATTCTGTGCTCTTTGCCTCATATCTGTCTTTAAAACGTCAGTGTTGATCCTTATGGAAACTTGGAAAGAGGGAGGATAGGCCAGAGTGCTGCTCTTGCTGCCTATTACACCAATTTCAATATATGAAAAACTGACAAATAATAGCAATACTACTTTCCAAGCTTTGCCTTTCACAAGTTACTTTATGCATGTGTCACTCTGATGACATTTTGTGGGTTTTGCCATTGGAGAAGTCACTCCCTGGGGAAAATGTGCTTTCCGGATTTTGTATGCCATAGATTGCTGTGGGCAATGTGGCAGCAAAACCCTTGACAAACTGTAATACTGAAAGCTGAAATCTGAAGAGTTGATTCTTTTCAGTGCAAGAAACAAAAAGTATCTTTTGCAGAATATGCCTGTGGAAGCACACATCTAATTTTACCGTAAGAAAAACAGAACAATCTTTTTTATAAAAAGACTTTGAAATAAGAAATAGTCCAATTAATTACTTGGGAAAGGCCATGCACAGGAGTCTTTGGTCAGACTAGGAGACCTGACCCATAAATCATATTTTCTTTGTTGCTTGGCTCTTTTTAAAGCAAGTGTTTTATTATTTTGCTTGATCAAGCCCTGTTCACCCATACTTTCTTAACAGAAGAAAAATAGAGCTATACTTTTACTGCAATATTGCACAAACAGATGTTGGCCTCAGAGAGAAATGAAACTTTAGATATGTGAAAGAGTTTGCAGAATACATTACCAGAAGGAACATGAGCAGTTGTAAGAAGCAGTTGTAATGAACTAGCTTGGGAACTGTTCAAAAGACAGCTGAAATAAAATGCTCTGTAAGTTAAATGGCATAAGACTTGCATTCCATGCAATTTCATTTTCACCAGATTATGGCACGCCAGAGTGAAGCCCATATTAAGTTATGCTTCAGTCTTGGACAAGTAGCAATAAAATTGGGTAGAAATACACATTTCTAGAACTATAATAATGATGAAGAGTCACTTAGCTTTTTATACTTTTGTTGTTGCTGTAATATATCAAAGCATGTTTATGATCTGACTGAGGGAAAAAAACCCACCCAAATCTATGTCTTAAAAATATGTGAAGAAACTAGTTGTAACATATGAAAGAAAGTCTGAGGAGAATATAAAGACATGAACTCTAATATAATGGGACAAATAGCCAGCGCTGAAAAACTTTTTTTAGAGTAAGGAAGAGACAGAGAAGCAATAGGAGTTGGGGATAATCAGTGTTTAATACTTATAGATATTTTCTTGAGCAGTTTTGATACTCTCAGTCCTTGACAGGTACCACTATAACATGACTGGATTATTTTACTGCCACACTGTTAAAACAGATGATGTATTTTTCTTTTAATTCATGACAAAAACTTTGTCATATATCATTTTAGACAGTCGAACAGAGAAGTAAAAACTTTTGAAATTGATTGAAAACACCAAGATGGTTTGACTCTGCTGACACTAGTACAGCATAGCGTAACTTGAACATGTAAGCTTCCATGTGAGGGACAGGCTTGTATCTGTAAATTCATTTTTAAAAGTGCTATGTGTAAGCTGAAGCTGTTCTGGAAGACTAACAAAAAACCAAACCAAACCAAAACAAAAAAAGTACAGAAACACACCACTGTGTCTTAAAAGTACTGCTACAGAAGCGACATGCTACTTTTTTGCATGGTATGTAATCACCCCAGACCAGTCATTCACTTCCTGTAATATCTAATGCATTTTGGGAACACTGGAAAATTGAGAAAGCAGAAGAGGGCATAAAGGTTTATCCATCACAACGCTCGCATTATGACTGTCCAAGCCACAGCTCCATGATTTTTGCCTTCACTAGACTGCACAAACTGAACAGGGTGGCATTGGATCAGCATTAGAGACCAAGGATAACCCCTGAGACTAGGAAATTACAGCATGGATTCACAGAGCAGCATTTCTTCCCAATAAAAAAGGTGTAAATTCTTGCCCTGAAAAACATACAGACGTGACTGTGGTAGGGGAGTGCAAGGCATGGAGGGGGGAAAGATAAAAACACTGAGGCCCTCATTCACTGTGATCATCAAACTTACAGGGAGCTATGCACTTAAAATTGCTTTGATCATTGCAAAAAACCCCCTTATTTTTCCTTCTTTTTCTTTTCTCTCCTTCACATCTACTCTGAGCCCAATCAAGTGCCTGTTTAAGTGGCAGGCATCTTCCTCCCTAGAGATGCCAGTATTTTAATGATTTGTCAAGTGATCCACATTGAAATACACATTATTTATTACATACTTTGCACTTCAACAGCCACTTCCATCTGGAGATGGAAGGTGGAGTGTTAGAGATGCTAATGAATAAAGAAGTCATTATTGATTCACAATTTCTTCTATTTAAGCCGTTAAGAGTATTTCTAATTTTTGTCAGCTGTCCCTCAAAATCCCCGAGAGTCAAATGTAATTTTAACATTCCTCTCCTTTAATAGACGGGAGTGTATTTTCCTTGCAACAAAAGAAAGTTAGGTTATATATGGGAATACTGATTATACAGGGCTCTGTTAAACCTATAAATGGAACTCTTTAATGTTCTTAAAAATTGAGCTATCTTGGGAACTACTTGAAACAAAACCAGGTAAAAGAAAATGGAGTTTTAGTCCCATTTTCAATATATATTAGTCCCTTAGTTCTTACAACATTTCTGATGAGCAAATGACTATTATCTCCATATTTTTCCCAG
The DNA here is from genome assembly GCA_013396955.1 of Regulus satrapa. NCBI lineage: Eukaryota > Metazoa > Chordata > Aves > Passeriformes > Regulidae > Regulus > Regulus satrapa. The sequence goes on from VWZN01001183.1 coordinate 19,698, forward strand.
GAAAACAATGCCTTCCAGCAAGGTTACTAAAATCATAGGTGAAGTGCAGTGGTAAAACTGAGGAAGGTGTCTTAGGTTTCTTTTTGAGCCACGCCCCTTTTATTAGGTCACCTTAAAATGCCATTCTTTCTATGCAGATTTCCAGCTCCAGCAGGGTAACATCTAGTACGATGTTACTTAAAAAGAAAGAAATGAAAATGTGACACTGACATGAACAGCAGGCTAATAGAAAACCTGATCCTACAAGCATACATGAAGTTGAGTAAACTGAGTGCCACCAGATTGTTAATATGAGGAAAGTTTCTCAAATTCATTTAACATCTGCCAACAAGATTTTAGACATAAAATCTTGATACTATTGGCAAATTTCCCACTGACTCCAAAAGGGTCAGCAAAAGGGTCTTATGCTTTAGCCAGCTGGTAGCACATCTTTCACCTCAAATCAAGTGTTACACTACTGAAGTGACTCAAAAACTCCCAGTGTCTGTGTAATTTAATATTTTCTACATATTTATTCACAAATGGAAGATATTGCAAGAATGAGCTGTTTGGCATAAATACCCTTTTTTAGTGCATTAGGTGACAGGGGCGTTAAGCTGTGACAATACCCACTGTGTAGAATCAAAGCCAGGCTTTAAAAGTTTCCCAACACATCTCCAAAAGGTGAGGAATGGATATATTTGCTATTTGTTGGCTGCTAAATAGGGATTCCTCTTTGCTGACAACTGTTCAAGATTACTGACTGAACTACTTTTCATTGACAAACATTAGCTGCAAGTCTTTTTTTTCCACGCTCATAAAGCCAACATGCAGCAAACCAGTCTCTGCCTGGTTCTTCTTGAAAGCCTGTATCTTTTCCAGTGTATTGTGGGATTCAGAAAGGCAGGCTTGCCTCCTTCTGTGTCCATTGTGTGAAGCCTAATTTATAGTCTGGACAAGCACATCACCATAAAAGATTTGCTTCTCCCTGCTCACTTCCTATTTCCCACAGTTCAAGCAAGTTTCAAATAAAGGAATAACAGGCCTCCAAGACTGCAAATTAGGCAAAGTAACACTCAGAGCATTAGCAAAGACTTTGTACTCAAAATGGTAAGTGAAAGGCCTAGAGAAATACAATCAAATCAAAGCAGGACAAAACCTAATGCAGGAAGTCTCTCCAAAGCTGTTTTTAATGTTACCCATAACAAATACCTTTGATTTAGGCACAGACATATTTGAGTGAAAACTGGGTAAATGCCAGCAGCTGCTTTACAGACATTTAAAGTTGGAAGAATCTGCTTGGCTAATTGCTTGGTCTGGGCATCGTGTTGTAGTACAACCTATTAAGTGCCTGAATTATTTAAACTCAGGTTACACTTCTCTACAGGTTTTGAACCCTATTTTGATTCAATACTGCTTACAATAGTGCTACCACATAGTTTTATTTTCTACCTCATGACAAGTTTCTTCTTCCTCCAAATCTCAACTTTAACATAAAAATTCAGTTCCCCTACCAACCTCAGTGGCCAGTTATTTACACTTTACTGTGTTCTTTGTTATGTTAAAATTGAAAGAAAAATCTTTGCTTCACAGGCAAGGCAGTGCTGAGATTACTGGATGTGATAGTAAAAAAAAATAAATCAAGGATTGGACTGGTTACAGTTTGGAAGCAATGTTCAACAGAGCAAAAGCAAAAATTTGAATTGAATCCCCATGTCTCTTTTTCTGTCCTATAACAATCCACAGCCGAGAACTGCTTCTGGCAGGCTCTTATGTCTTATGTACATTTTGCCCATGGTCCTTTAAGAAGAGCTTTTCACCATTCATTAAAGAGAACCACCCTCACTCAGGGTGACTCATCAGCCCCTCTTAAGAAAATGTAAAGAAAAGGTGATCTCTGAAAGGTGACACAGAAACTCAGAGTTAAAAGCCAATCCTCAGCACAAGAATAAATTAAATTCCAAAACCTTCTGCAAAGAGAGACAGAAGGGCAATGAGCAGTAACTTCTGTCTGCTCTTCCAGTCTGGTTGGCTCCAGCATGAAGGTATTGTAAGCTAACATGTATTGATCTGCCAAAACTTTTCAGAGGGAATTGCATGTTACCCTCTGAGTGCCCACTCACTGGGAAATAGCCAGGTGGTTTTGTAATAAGTAAAATGGAAGTACTTTTTGCCTCCTAGCTTGGAAGCAGCAGCCTTCATGCTCTAATACATCTTTTCTATAGCAGTTACAAGGATGAGAAAGAAGAATATAGCAAAATAAGGAGTAAAACCATCTTTTTCACACCATCACTCCAGAGGCAGTTCTTGGAAAAATATAATTATGTGCTAGAACAACATTCTCAACAAAAGCAAAGCATTATAATAACTTAAATGATAGCTCAATGATTCCGCCCTGTACTCTGCTTTTGTGGGTATTTTAGCAAAACTCAAGAGTATGCACTACAAATAAGTAAATAAATGTTATTCTATCCCTCTGTTGTGCCTGTATGTAAAAAATCTAAGTTGTTCAGGAAAAAAAGGGGTTTGGGATAAAGCTGACTCATGACCAGGAGAATTTCTAACATTTCAGAATCAGAACTGTGGCAAGAGTAGGCATTTAGATGCCATTAAGATGACTCCTTGTGGGGAGAGACCTCTCACTCTGCACAAGAGCCTCTTGCAGCCCAAAGGGGGGTGACTGCTGTGGCAGGGAGCAGTCACTGCAGAGAGCTGCTGTCCCAGCTCTCTCTCCAGCACACAGGATAGAGAAGCCCCAATCCCTCTGCAAGGCCAACAGCTTGCCTGACAGCTGCAGGAGCTGTGTTTCGTGGGAATTTAGAGCACATGTATGCCTTCAGCCTTTAATAAATGACCGCATGGCCTCAAGCAATGATGGATAAAAGAAAGGGGAAAAGCAAAAGCTTGCCCTGGCTAAGTCAGGAGACTTAGCCATTCCAGAAGTTAATCACCGTGACTGAAGTTTTATACCCACACTTCACATATATAAATCATACAAGTCAACATTTCTTCATATTTTTTCTTTTTCATCCCTTCCCGTCCCAGCTACGGCCTAGATGGTTTGGGCTTAGAAGGATGGGCAGCATGGGGAGTGGAAGCGGCTCATCAAGTCCTGGCACTTTGGCTCTCACTTTGGAACCGTTTTTTTTGATGAAAGCCTTGATCATGCCCAAAACAAGCAGGCTTTTGGTTACACAGAAAGTCTGTAACAGGTTTTTTTGGGTTTTTTTTGAGTTCTTTTTTTTTGTTTGTTTGTTTTGTTTTGTTGATGCTCCTGATGTTCTTTTTGCCTCTTTTCTCAACAGTGAACTATTATTACAACATATGCAACTTTTAAATCAAAATTATTTCCTTCCTCTCATGGTACAGTAATGAACCATGTGCACAGCAAGGCATGAAGGAAGTGAACAAACAGTTCATCGGAGTTCAAGGCATGCAGGAACATTGCTGAAGAAACTGCACCAAATCCATGCCAGGGATCATGTTACCTAAACAAGAATCTTCGGCATTTTTATGCTGTATTTTACCCCCTCTAACTGTATAATAGACAAAAGGCCAAGAAGAGATAAAAGGAAAGAAGCTGGGATGGAATAAAATCAAGAGCGTTCCATTGCACATGGTGACGATCAGCTGTTTCATAATAAAACATCATACTTTGAGGGGGCCTTTAAATTATTTTCGTGTTATTCAAGGTTATGTATGTATTTATAAAATTGCTTTCTATCTTCTTTTTCTTCTACCATAACTTCCTGAATCTGCAATTAAAAATGCAGTTGGTACTATGTACATAGAACAAAATACTTAAAATGTTTTGTCAAAACTCAGAATAAGGCCACTGAGAGCTTTCAGTAAATGATCTATTCTATGATATTTTCAAATTAAACTTATATGTTTTACATTTAAAAAATATTTTTCCAAAAGGAAATTAAGATGAGGAAGGTAACCAAAAGCTCCAAAGTGCAGCCAAAAATACAATAGGAAAGTTTTGCAAAATGGAGCAATGAGGAAGGCCATAATTCTGGCAGTTTTAAGATAACAATCACTTTTGAAATCTCTGTTCTGAAGACCAAAAGAAACACATGCTTGGATGCCCTGGCCACAATTAAATAATTAAACAGTATCCACAGAGAGAGAAGAAAGTGGAGGAGGGAAGGGTCTGCACCCACCAGTGATTATTAATGCTGTATTACTGCAATCTGAAACGATCTGACATTCCTAAATGGGTCACATCACTGTTAAAAAGAATGCTCAGGCTTCTTTTAGAATGCAACAGCTTTACTGAAATATGCTTTTACCATATGTTTTAATTAAAAATGTAGGGGGTTTATCCAGCTAGGTTTTGAGGACTGTTATATGGGTCAATTTATTAAATCAAAAGCAGCAGAAACAATAAACGCAATATCCATGAGAAGAGAAACTACTTTAATCCAGCATGTTTGAAATTCCCTAAGCTTTTTAATATTTTTTTGGCTGAAATGTTTGCAAGAAAGAAAAAAGGTCATATTAGGTATTCAACACCATCTGAAATGTGGACTAAGAGTGTAGCCAAGATTTAAAAACACAGCATAACAAAAAAACCCAAACTACTCAAGAGTTGAAGAAAATGCCTTATGGAAAGGGAACATAAAGAGGTCAGTCATTCTCTTTTGCTTGTCTACCAGAATCACTGGGAGATGATTTGAGTATTGTAAGTGCCTTCCTGGGGAGAAAATAGTGGTTTTTAAAGAGTTCCCTAACTGAGCAGAGAAAGGCATAACGGGGAACATGGGCCAGACATAATCAAGCTTAAAGGAAGGGAAGTTTTTAGAAGAGACGCAATTAATTCTGAAACTAACAGGGAAAATAGTGGATTTCCTACTACCTAACTTACTATCAAGTGATGTTTTCTTACCAAGGGTGGATTATTGGGAGAAAACTTCAGCCATTTTAGGGCTGGGTTATAAATGGGATATATAAACAGGAATTCACAGGAATTCAGGTTGAGAAACCACTCGATGATTTACCAATTTCTTAGGAAAGCTGGTGTTGGGGCTCAGTGAATACAGATTTACATTCAAAGCATTTGAGCAAAAAGGCAAGATACAACAGAAGCATCTACATGTGAACGCATATACGTAAACATAAAAAAAGTTCAGGCTTTCTTTCTGCATTATAAAGAAGGAAATGACATCACAAACCTGTTTCTTTCATTTACACTTGGGAAGTAACTCAGATATAGTATTTCAGGCCCTAAGAAATCTACAGCCCACAACTCCACCTCATATAAAAAGATTTTGTTGTTTGAAGTCTTCCTGGTGCCACCTTGACCTCAGAGTCCCTGTCCTTGTTCAATGACCCAATTCCAGACTGGTTCCCACTCAACAGATACCCAGGTTCTGTATCAGAGTCTCTCCTACAGATATGTGTCAGATCCAGCACTGCCATCAAGTTTATCTGACCCAACTTTTAAGCCTGATAAGCAAGCCTGGTTTTAAAAGGTTCAGCAGGGCTGCATCGCAGAAGACAGTGTAATCACAGGCAGTGGCACGAAAGGAGGGATTCTTTGAATTTTAAGTTTTGCCTCTGAACAATTTATTTTCTAACAACTGATCTTTTGTCCCACATTTGGGTCTTTGGAGGATGAGAGGTATAAACTCCATTTAATACAATCAATAGCAATATTCCCCAACACCATGGAAGCACTATTGTATTTTGGACCATTATGGGGCGACACAATTGTCAAATCTAGGCTTTGCTGCCTGTGATAGGGACTCCCTCAGCTGGAGGAAGCCAAATTACTTTCATGTGAGCAGGAAGAGAACAAAAGGAGAAATAATGCTTTGAAACATTCAACAGCCGATTCTTTACAGCCACATGGAAAGGCTCTGAAAAATATCCCTTCCATTAGTTATTGGTGGTCTCAAAGGATGAGGTTTCACTTGAATGGAAAAATTAATAATTTTTATAGCATATACATTCTAGTAACAAATGAATAACTTGCCAGAAAGAAAGGAATGTGATATTCTACCTGAGTTGTGGCAATGTTTGTTCCATCGGTGACCTCCACAGTCATATTATACATTGACCTCTGCTCTGCATCCAAGGGTTTTGCAATGACAATAGTGCCCACTCCCTTCTTCGCGTCGAAAGAACTATCGTAATTCCCTCCTAATTGTTGCACAAAAATACAATCAAGTTAGCCATCTCATGAAAATATCCATTGCAAGTATTCCTAAAAGTGGGCGGATCTGTTGAGTGTCATCCATCTTAATGGCCTCTCTTAGCATAACACAGTATGTCTAGTGATACTTCTTTCTTCATAACTCATTTATATTTCAAAGCACAGTTTGTATATTGAAAAGCAGATATCATTAAAATGCATTGCCAAAAAGAAAGAATTAAAATCTAGCATTATAGTCAAGGAAACTATAGCTGAATCTATAAAAAGAATCAAATGGCTAGAAGCCCCTGAGATGTGTGCCCTTGTAGTTTGAATAACGAACAAGACTAGTTATCTTTTTGTATAAAAGTAATTACAATGAGGTTTTACTCTACAAATTTTATTTTCAGGAAATTCTCACTGATACTTCTGGGTGCAAATACCATCATCTAAGTTTTTAAAAATTAAAATTATAATAAATTTTAAAAATGCAAATAGAGATTTATTAAGTTAATATCACGGACAATGATAATTACTGGCAGAAAAGGTCAAATCCTGCCAGTCTTTTAGGAATTATTCAAATAGATCTGACAGGATACACAACCAAAATTCTTTTCAATATAAAAGAAACCCCTCACAAAGTACAGTTCTAATACTAACATCCCCTTTTCCTGTCACACACTGAATGATGCAGCAGTGGGAAAACCCTCCTGAGTACTGAGTAAAACAAAGAATAGAAAAAGAAACAATCTATTAAAAAAGTAAAAGAAGGTTATAAATAATATAAACTCAAATATCATTTCAGATTGAAGAGTTACAAGATTTGTCAGCCACAGCTATTGTTTATAAATTTGAACCATTCACTATTTTCAAAAGCAAAGCACACACATGCTGCTGATAAGCTGCTTTCTTTCTCACTCATCTATAAAGTGTAATTTAGTATTAGTTGAGTCTGACATTTTTGGAGGCTAGGGATATCAAGAGGTGGGACACAACACTGCTGACAGATGAACTCTTAAGGTATATTCATAACACAGCAATTCAGTGCCAACCCAGTCCTACAGAGATGAAAAGCCTTTCAAACCCCACTGGTCACGAGACTTGCGTAACAGCTGCTGAAACCTTTTGAGATGAGGTCCACATGCAAAAAATATCCATCCTATTGACCTAGCTCTGGTGAAATATATATATAAAGAGAGATATGCAGGAATGGCTGGAAGAGTCACAAACTGGCTCTCAAAATTTTAGGGCTGAGGACAAGGTAGAGAAGAGGAGAGTCTTCCATGTTCCCCCATCTGCATGGTTTGCTAACCAGGAACTGGCATTATTCTCACAAGCAGTCATGCATTTAGTGAGAGAAGAAGGTTTTGGCATTTAAAGGAGTTGAAGATTAGGAGGAAACAGTGAAATCACTGTCCCTGAATTCCTCAACATGAAGGAACCCTCACTTCTACCTTTTGCACAGGCTATTGCAAAGAAAGGGCAAGGTGGAAGAAGCACAGTTCTGTCCATTTTTGCCTTGAAAGACATTCAGGGATAGGTAAAAGAAAATAAGGAGGAAAAATAAGAATGCAGGTGACTGCTGGAGAGGAAAAGCAGAACTGGTGAACTTCTGTCGACTAAAATGATACAAATGTAGTAATTTCAGGTGTGCCATCAGATTTCCACATATTGAATAGATGTATATACATATATAGATGAAGTTGTGGTTTTCCAGGATAGTACTGCCACTGGATCTGTTGTCATTTTTAGTGGAAACATTGCTTATTCCTTATGTGCATTCTGCAAGCTGTCCTTGATGTTTAAGCAATAGCAAGGTATTTGGACGTTGATTATATCTTTGGTACTATTAAAAAAAAAAAGTCTGGAAGAAAAAGTTTCTCTCTCCCAAGTAATGTTTTAAATTGATTTACTTAGAAAAATTGCACCATGAAAACCTCCTTTGAAGAAAAGAGCTTGAGATTCATGCAAGGAAATCTCAGCTGAAATGAAACTAGCCTTGGGACAGTAGGCACTTTACAAAGAGAATGTTTCATACTGATAACCATGAAAACAAAGTGCAAGTCTATACTTTGAGATGCTTAATAACCATCTTAATGAGCAATCAAAAATTACATGCTATCAACTGGCACACACTGATAAAAAAATCCTGCCTTTAAAACTTCCAAGAAGTAACAGGGAAGGGTTAGCAATAATGTTTTAAATGACCTTCTGCTGGCTCGGAGCTGGGTTTTCAGGGCACCACATAGTCTATTGCAAATAGACCAACTTCTTTAAGCCACTTCCATTACATGAAGTATACTCTTTCCGTAAAAGAAGAACTAAATCCATCATGTGAGTTTTTAATACATTATTCACATCTTACAAAACGGTCTAGTGACAAACAACTTAATCTTGGTTCTCAGCCTACTCCTGTAACTAACCAGGCAATGCCGTTCATTTTACAGTTTCTATTAAATGTAGTAATTTTAATGTAAAAAATGAATAATTTTCTATTAAACAAGGCACAAATTGCATCAACTACTGAAGCAAAGATGGATCAGAGAACACCCTGCTGTGAGAGTTGTGAATATAATCTATTTTGGAGTGAAACCCTGAATGATGAGTGATTTAGTCTTCTAAATTTTAACAGATATGGTCAGATGAAGAACCATGCAGATAGATGAAATTCTGGGAATACTGTCTGAGATATTTGGTCCTGCCTCTCATCTGCAGTACTAAAAGACAGTCTGCAAATGGTTTGTGCTGCTCCTTGGACACTCAAAACAGGCTCTCCTATGCTAAATGCTTCTGAAGAGGCACTAAATACTGAATAATCAGTGAATTATATAAAAATGCTATAAAAATTAAACATTAAGAGCCTTACAAATGTGTGTAAGTCTATGCAAGGCCTACTAAAAGCCTCCACCATGATAATCTTTCAAAGATGTGTTGGAGTTGCACTGAGAGGTATCATTCTTGTTGAAAAACAAACAGGGATAATCACTTTAAAACCCTTACAGCTGAGAACTCCGCTTCCTTCCAAAAATGCCCATGTAGAGGTTGGAGGGCTGAGACCCTAGGAGGTGATAGCTGAGAAGGTGTTGGTTTCTGGAGTACTGGAAGCTGTTTTCAAAAGCCTGACGCTGTGTCTGTACCAACCCTCTGGAAGTGAGCTTGTCTGCAGTGCCATAAGCTCCCACAGTATCAGTTTTAACACTTTTACTATTGTCCATTTAACGTTTCTTTGATCACAATCCTCAGATGAAAGAGGGGTAAGGATGATGGCATTTTGTTCAGCTGCTCAGTTTTATTAATGTGAATTTTCATTACTTATTCCACTTTCCAGCACTTGGCACATGCTTTCCTTTTTACTCTCTACTAAACCCTGCTTTCAGATACAAGATACATAGAAGCTGTCTTTGCTAATGTGCTTGCAATTGCATTAGAAAAGAAATATTTCAAATGAAAATAATGCATAGTGAGCTGCTCAGGCACTTTGGGAAAATCAGTGACAAAAAAAGCAAGATGATTGAACTGACAGTTTGGCTAGACAGGTTGTCCTGAGAAAGCATATTAATACTGAATAACCCTAGAGAGATGTGGATTAGCTGTTGTCTGCGGTATCATTTCAGACTAAAATGTAATGCTGATACATCTTCAGTACAGTTTAAAGACTTCCCTTAAAATAATCAGATTACACTGAAGCACTTTGAATAAGATTTTATGAAAAGTCCACATCTAATTTAAATGCTGTCTTTGGATGAGAAGACTTACCATGTTAGAATGATAAAAATTCAACCAGAAAGTAATTTTTCCTCTCTAACTGATTGTTAAGATTCCCAAAGTCACCTTGCAGATAGTTAGTCCACACTTCAGACACCTAAAGTTAAGTGAGATGATTTCAAGCCTTACTTTCTTTAGGTTGATCTTAATGCTTTTGCATAAGCCCTGGAAGCATTAAATTTTAGAACTAGTTATTTTTAAAACTAGCAATTTTTTATGTCATCTAAAACCATGCTATAGTTTATATATGATTTTCCAATTCCAACTGTTATCATTTACAGCTGTAGAAACAGCTTCTGGTATAAAAGATCTTATTAGCTGGCCCTCATTACAACTTTCTAGAACAACCTTTTTTTTCAGTTCAACAGATGGTATAGTACAGTTAAGAAAGATATCAGGAAATTGAACTGAGACACCTCTGAGCCAACAGAGTCTAAATTGTGTATTTGGTATAGAGTTGGTTACATTTTCTGTCTGAATCCAGACTGTTGCCTTCATTCTTAGCTGATTTCTTGGCTTTATAGTCACTATGAACAATTTTTCTTCTGACAAAAGTCCTGTATACTTTGGAAAGAATTAATTTTCCTTCTTAATAAAAAGATCCTAAAAACCCTCAAACCACCAAACCTTGTGAGGCTACCTAAGAGAGGTGCAATGGACAGGCCAAGGAAAACTCAAACTATCAAAAGGGATTTCTGGAGGTCGGCTGAAGAATTTGCCTAAGGCAAGACACAATCCAGATCTTGAATTCCCACAGGACGTGAGCTCTGTATCTCTGTCACTTTCTAATTTCAGTGCTGGGGTTTTTAATTTTCTAGCATATTCTTGTTATATTGCATTTTGCTGCAAGCAGTTAATTTTTTCAGTAGAGCTTTTCCTAGATATGGGTCCTTTTTGGTAAGATGTTGAGCCTCTCCATGTTCCTATCTGTTGCTGATACACACTTTAAGAAGGGATCATGCTGCTGGGAAAATAATGTTCTCCTCTGAGAGGAAAACATGTCAGCAAATCTGGAAGATTTGTTGGCAAATGAGTCCCATATGAGGACCTCCTTCCACATTTTACAGTGGGATGATCAAAAAGGCTGGGATTGAATACCACTTCAGCAATATCTGAAGACTGTAGAGAATCAGATTGGTTCAGTCTTAGATGGATCACACTGAACTCTGGAGGAAACCCCCAGTTCAAACACTGCTAAAACCTGGCAGGAGTCTTCCTTCACTGGCAGACAGCAAACACACAATGCTCCACACAAGAGGCATGATATATGGATGTCCTCACACAAGTCTCATCTGTCCCACCATGCCATGATGGACAAATGGAGAAATGAAATAGAGGAGATTATCTGTTGTAGAGAGCAGTCCTCTAAACCACATTTTCTCAGTGCAGAGAAGATTCTTACTTGTCTCGCCTCAAAAAAAGCTGACAGCAGCGAACAGTGATGACAAACTGGGCCAATTGCTACAATTCTCACATTGCTCAGGGAAGAGAATGAGAGCAAAACACAGGAAACTAATTCACCCTGAAACTCAGAGGTGAGGCTGAAGTATCTCTAGGATTTTCAGAAAAAGAAGCAAAGCCAAAATTTTATTTTGTATTCAAAGAAGATGAAATATACTTAATGACTTTCTCAAGAAACAAAAATTCAACTACCAGTTTTTTTAGATCATAACACAATAAATATTAGTAAAATGACAGGAAAATATTTATTCTTTTTTGTACTATATCATGCTAGAAGAAAGTAATGCAGACTGAATTTTAGATAAAAATTACTGTGAAGAGAGTCAAAGCCTTGAGTTTACTGCTATTTAGCTAAAAGCAAGGGGATAAAAAGCAAAAAAAGAAATCAGGAAAGTATTTTAGATAGTTCTCAGAGAAGATTATTCAAAGAAGGCTAGGGAGCTACATGTTTTTTGACATAAATGAAAACTTGCAGCACTATGCATTAAATGGAAAATTAGCTAAAATTAATATATATTAAAATTACTGGCATTTAAGCACGCTTGGTAAAAAGTTCTGATGTGTTTTCAAAGCTTGGCTGCTGTTATAAAGGCGCAGGCTGGGGGAGGAAGCAAAGATAGAGGGAGAAGTGTTTGGGAAACCAGAGAGATATTGTGCAACATGCTACTTAAGCAAAAACTAGCACCATGCAGCTTAGCTCCAGTGTTAAAGTAGTCATCCCACCATTCCCATCAGTAACAAAGAAAAAAACCAGAAAGGGCTCGATTTACCTGGTACAAATAAAGGTATCTGACTTATGTGCCAGTTCCAATTAAAAATAGTTTCTTATTAATGACTGAATAAATTGAATACAACTGATACAACTTAATGCTTACGTCTTTCACATTCTGGAATCTGCATTAATTGAGAATGGTATTGAATGCAGTCTGAAACTAGAAACCAGGTATGACATCTCAACTACTCCCTATTAAAGAAACAATCATCTGAGTATTCTGCTCCTCTCTAGTTCATCAATGCAAGATGACCCTCTGGACTCTGCAGCATTTTCCTCCCTTGAACCTGATTAACTCAAGAACTTAAACAGCTACCCAAAGCATATATAATTAAAGTGCAAAGTTAGGCAGACAGAATACTTTATTGCCAAACTATCTGCTCTCTTTTTTTTTTTTTTTTTTTGCTAGGAGGAAGTGCATGTTATGCATTAAAATAGAGATCGTCTGGAATTCCAATGCCCATTTAGTTTGAAAAGGTCATAAAGATAAAGGTCAAGCTACAAACTCTATATTAAACCATGTCTCTACATAAGCCTTCAGGGCTTTTGTTGACATTACTGTGAACTATGCAGAGAAGTACAGAATCACGAAATACCAGATGGAGCAGGATCAGGTCTGGTTTTACAGCAGCACAGAAAGCATCTCTTGCATCAGCAGTCACATACAGCTTTCCATACACAACAATTAACTTTGACAAATACCCTATGTCTTTCACTGGGCTTTTCAACAATAGATCCCAATGCTGATGATACNGGGGGGGGGGGTATGACACTGGCTAAAGGCAGCAATGGTAATCTAAATACACAGTGCTCTGTCTGTGAAACTCTCATGATGGGTTTTGTCTTTGCTCCTTACATGCTGAATGTCAGGAACAACAAGGTCTTCTGCATGCCCAGGATTGTTGACTATTCCTGTTGCAGAAATTTGTGCTTTTGGGAGTGCTATTATTTGTAACAACAGCGATATTTAATGAAAACATTCATATGGTAACAGAACCAAATGAACATCCAGAGCCACCGATTTCTCATTAAATCTAGGAAAGCTCTGTCTCAGTGACCTCTGCAGTGATGCAGCATCTTGCAACTTCAGAAGATACAGCCTATAGGGAAATCATTAGAATTGTTTAAATATTGTTTAAATAAGGAAAATCTTCTAAACCATTTGAACTTGTTTAGGCAAAAAGGCCACAGTAAATGACAGAGGATAAAATTTCCTAATGTTCTCCCTATCCTCTCTGTTTGGTAGGCAAAAAAATCAAATATCATTATAAGGTTGTTGCTTGATTGAAAGTGACTCTAATAATGAAAAAGAATGTAGTGGAAGAGCAGGGTCTTCCCTCAGGGCAGCATTTTAATGAGAGTTGGTCAAGTTGCCATGGAAAGGACCAGAAGAAGTCCAGCAAAAGGTTCAAATAGGAAAAAAATAGTCAATAAATTAAAAAAGGATGGATTTTTCCTAGGAGGAAAGGGCCAGTGAAAAAGGGAATCGAAATGTAAACATTAGCTAACAAACTGCAAGTAGCATTCTGAAGCAACCACGGAAATGGCAGGAAAACTGTAGGAAACATATTCTGTCCTCCCCCAGGGACTAGCAGGAACCCCAGAACATGGTAGTAGCTTTGGGTTTAATGTTAATATGATTGGCACATCAGAAACCACCCTACAAATTCAGAGAGGAAATGGTGCTGCTTCTGTCTTTCATCTGCATAAACTGACAATAAAAGATGGATGAAAACGACTCTGACAGACCCTTTCTCCTGGGGTCCCTGTTCTTCCGGTTGGCTAAAACCATTTGCAAATAACTAAGCTGAAATGGGAGCCAGGCTCAATCCCTGTAAATAAAGACTGCTGATGCACACTTTCTGCTAAGTCCATGGCAAAGGCTTTTGTTTCTCTAATCATTCATATAGCATTTGCTTTATAACCCCTCATTTAAATAACTACATTTTGTGCAGATGCACTGTTTTATATCCAAAGGTATGCAAATATTACGCACAAGCATCTGCAAATATTAAGAGGCACACTAATTTTCCAGGGGAAATTCTCACTTTTGAGATGCTAAATGAGTTATTTTAAATGACATTAACTGAATCAGCAGCAGAAGTGAGGAAGAAATGCTTAGCAACATTGACTCCCATTTCTCTACTTCAACCAAGTGAGACCCTCTGCTCCCTGTCATTTTGGCAGCTAATGGCATTTCCCTGTGATTTTAAGACTTCTATGGCTTCTCCTCCTTTTTACCAAGGATGCTTCTCCCTCCCTATTTTTATAAGCAATTTTATGTAAGGCAATTTTGAGGTTGAAATCATCTAACATCAAAACACATTCCTCTGTTTCAGCTTGCATTCAAGACAAACTTTTGGTGGCGCCATTTGTAACCCATATGTTGAGGCATCCCATTCTGTTTCACAGTTAAATGGATGGCACTGGACTGTGAAAAGTTTGAATTAATTATTTGTGATAAACTGTGGAAAATCCGTGAATAAAATGATAATAATTGGACACAAATACGGTAAAAGCTGTCATAGAGAGAAATGCAGCACATCCATGTGTCGCATCGCATCCTGTCACAGGCACTTATGAAAGATGTAATATAAATTATCTCAAAAAACTCGCAAAAAATAAAAGACAGCCTGGATAGCTGTATTTTAGCAAATGTGTTTGCACTAAGGGTACCTTCTGTTGAACAGTTCTGCCCACAAGCTGTCTGTAGAATATAGAACATCTCTCGAGCATGCTTGCCACCTTGAAGCAGGGCAGTCGGAAGCAGAAAAAAAGAACAGAATGCAGAAAAAAAGGTGAAGAAAGAGAGAAATGAGGGACAGCAAGTCTAAGTACCATAAATACATTTAGAAATGAGATTAGCAAAGTATGACAATAGAATTTAAATGATAGACAACATTAAGATTGCAGTAAATAACACAGTACGAAAAAAAACCAATTCAGCCATACAGCGCTTTTTTTAAGCTTAGCTAAGGAGTCATAACAAAAGCAGGATTATTATTAATATTATTATTATTATTATCGTTATCACTACATTAAAATAGCACTTTTGTTTCATCATTAGGAAATGGATTTAACTGGGGGGAAGGGGAGGTGGAGAGGCAGTTGATGGTTAGTTTTCTTGCTCTCAAAACCACACAGCCATATGCTTTGCTTCTGGGGCATCCTCGTCACACCTCTGACTCCCCACTTACCGACGACATCAAACCAGAGTGGGATGTTAGAGGGCTGCACAGAGACCACCCCGACAATCTCGGTCACTTTGTCGCTCTCCATGACAGTGAAGTTGTAAAAGGGCTCGTCAAAAGTCAGGGGCACGGGCGACGGCGCAGGCTTTTTTATCCACTCAATGTGAAGACGAGCAGTTGAAGATTTTTGGGGCCGGCCATTGTCCACTGCTTTTATCTGACAGGCACAAAAAAAGAGGGCTCAGGCAGAGCATTCCAGCATGGCAGCTCAGACCTAATCCTACATCGATGACTGCTTGGAAAAGAGCCTTTGTAATCCTATACAAAAAATCCCATGAAGAAAGAGGAAGATAGACACTTATTTCTCAGTTCTCATTTTTTTTCTTTTTTTTTTCCTTTTTTTTTGCATAATGCTTTGACTTTTCACTGAAAAAGCTAATTTTAAACAGAATTGTTTGTTTAAGAAATGCTGGCATGAGGCGTTCTACAGATGCAATGCAAACACTCCCCACACAGATCCTCCTCTCCAGAACTGACTTCCCTCTCTGATTTCATCTTGTACCCAGCTCCCTCTTGCAGCAAAGCTGGAAACTTTGCAATGACCCTGTGTAAGACCATGCATTTGCAAAACATGCTCACCCCAAGCATGTTTGACTGCTTTCAAGCAGCATCTGTGTTGCAGATTATTCCTTATATTGTCTTCCTCAGGATCTTTAATGGAATTAAATAAGTTTCAGGTAATTTCCCTCCTTCTCCATAACAAATATAATTCAAAATTTCGGCCATGTTTTCTTTTATTTCTCCTCTCTGTGTCATGTTCATTAAGAGTTGCTTTTCTTGGTGCTCATTCTCTTTATTATAAAGAAAGGTGGGTACGCTTGGTATTTGTGTGGTAGGCTTTATGGATTTAGTATACGAAAGACAAGATGAGCAGCAACAAACACTGGGCTTAAGAAAAGGCTGAATGCAGGTTGCAGAATGGGTGCTTTAGAGGATAACATCAATGTTAACCAGATGTTAGCCTTTTCTTAAGAAAAAGGTAATGTTTCTTGTTATAGAGGTCCACTGGTATAAATATGCCATTATAATACCTTTTAAAAATGGGAAATAATTTTTTTTTTTTCTGAAGTATCATGCCCTATTTCTTCCCCTGGAAATGTGTTAAGTGGGTTTGATGCTAACGCTCATCACTCTGCTCCATTCCAGGCAGGCAGGCCCTCTTTGAAAAGATGCTAAGGGTGTGATGAGCAGTTCCTAGTTTGAAAATCTTCAGTTGCTGCATTAAAAGAAGGCTCAGATCTCACATATGACTTTGAGGTCACCAAGGGAAAAGTACTCACTCACTCAAAGGCAGCTCTACTCTGATTCCTAGGTATTCCTCAACATTTTGTAATTTATTCATTTTCCAACATTATGGAGGTAATCCATTTCTTTAAGAGACATCACTTCCATATGTGAGACCATGGACCTCTGACATTTTTATTTCAGTTCCTTAACTACAACTTGTTGGCTTATTTCTGCACATGAAGAGCACACATTCCAGTTTTATATGGTTTTATATCAACTCAACCACACTTTATTCCCCCTTTCTTTCACTTTTACTATATGGTTACAGTTCTGAAAGAAGAATTTTGACTGAGATTCCTTTTAACTGAAATTACTTTCACAACACAGAGTACAGAGTACTCCTCTCTTAGAGGCAGCAACCTAACTGGTACATCAGGTACGCTCTGTAAGGGCAAATAATTGTGTCCACACAAAAAGTAAGTACCCCTTTGTAGCTCTATCTGCCTAGGCCAACATGATACAACTTTGGGAGCAGACAAGTGATTGGTTTTCACTTCTGCATATTCACGGTAATGGCTTATGCTGACAATTCGCAGGCTGACTTATCACTCAGAGACTACTTCATGACCTGCAATAGCACGAATGATCTCTCAGACTCAATTTTTTGGCAGTAGTAGTATATTTACTATATATATATATATAAAATATATTGTATTATATATAAAATATATACTATATATAGTAACATATGTACTAGATTTCTTAATTTAAGTCTTACATACAGGGGATAAACACAGTTATATATTTCTCTTTATACAGGAGGGCCTATTTCTTTAAAAAAAAAAAAAAAGTCAGTAAAATCATGGGTTTGTATGTCAGTGACAGAGTGCTTACTGTTAAGATGTCATAACTCCCCGCTGTGAACTGCTTTCTGGAAGAAACCATCCCTGTTTTGGGATCAATGAAAAACTTTCCATCTTCATTCCCATCCACAATGCTGTATGAAATTTCTGCATTAGGGCCTTCGTCTTTGTCAAAAGCAAAAGCTCTGTAGATTGGCTCCCCTCTTTTCTTACGATCCCTCTCGGGCAGCTTGATCTGATAGACTTTCTCTGGAAACTGCGGTTTGTTATCATTCTCATCCAGAACCTGGACCACCACCCAAACGGAGGATTGCCTGGGAGATGTACCCCCATCTGAGACGGTTACCTGAAAAATAGCAGGAGAAGTTATTCTCAACAGCTACAGTGGGACTTCATGAACATAAAGAAACACCTTGCCTTCCCCGAAGCTAACCTGCAGTTTACAACATCTTCTGTGTACACAATACATGATTACTATAAACATGCTCAGCGCCTAACTCAATTTGTCTACAATGGCAAATCCAGGAATCCAGAAGATTTTTTACTTCTGAGATTAATGTGGAAAAAGAAACCTGCAGACCAGGAAGCTATTTCTCAAAACATAAAATCCTTTTATCTCAAATTCTGCAACTTTATCTCAGAAGAGAGAACTGGAATTAACACATTCATCAGGGGTCCATGTATTTTTTGCATACATATTTTAAAGTTTCTTTTGTCATGGAAGAATTTGAAAGATGCATTTCTTCTTAAACCCTAAAAGAACCTCTGTCATTTTTTTCCCATTAATTATTTGGAATTTCTTAAACAACAAAAGGATTTCTGTCAGTTCTTTTCATTCATTACCCAAGATGTGACAGCTCATTAATTCCAAACCTGCTTTATAAGACGATAAGAAGCACAGAGAGGCAGGTAACAAAAAATTTCTGCTGCTTTGTGTAGAGAGTGCACTATGCTGCCAGAAACTTGTAAGAAATAAAATCTTTGAGATTAAAGTTAATTAGTAATTTAGCTGCAATTTAAACAGAATTACTATTAATTTTCAAGCTGAAGCACTATGAAAATGAAATTATTCAAGATCAACAAGCCCTCAAGAGATTTAATAATATGCCTTCAAAATGAAATCAATATGTTTCAAACTTCTCCCTCAATATTTCGATCGCATTTTTAATGAGAAAGGAATAAGGCAGAAAGTTATTTTTGTTTGCATGAAAGAAGTTCAAATTTCAATTTCAGCTACACATGGTAACATGCCAAATCCCACAGTAGCAATTTCTGATGATAGTGAGCCAAGATACTGCAAACCCTTCCCAGCTCATACTGATCACTGTACATCAATTGGTTTGCTGGTAACTTCTTGGTCTTTTATTTTTCCTTAAAAGTTTCTGTGCTTCTCTGCAAATCCTATAGTCCTGATGTCCAATCCTTAGACAAAGCCAAACTTTCTAGGAATAATACTCCTTGGCATTGTCCCATCCTTGTGTAAAGTGTAAACTTGGGGTAACCCCAGTTTAACACTGAGACCAGCAGAAAAATCGTATTTTCTATGAGAAAGGTAAAAGACATTATCCCTTTTATGTATTTAACTATGTGTTTAAAAACTGATGCAGTGGCAGGGAGCAGACTGACAGCCTCAGGGACTGAAACAGCTCATTTACAGAAAAGTGAGGAGCATGGACACGTACAGCAGCAATGTAAATTCCCCAGAACAGCCCAGAACCCACCCTCCCAACAACACATACCAGTCTCAGGCCTCTTTCTCCAAAGACTGGAGTAGAGTTTCCTGAGTGCTGAGTAGGTTTGGCAATTAGCAGTTGGAATCACCCCTTCTGTGATAGGGACAGCTGTTTGCAGAGTTCTGGATGGGGATCAGACCCATTCTGCAAAGCCATCTAAGTGACATCTGTCAGTCACCAGCACAGGGGTGTGGGAAGAAGACCCACATCATTAGCAGTGTGCTCAGCCATCCAGTTCCCACTACCAACACTTTCCAAAACAGCATTTTTAATGCTGAAAGGCTGTATACACAGAATCTGCCATTCCACATTGTGGGAACCATGCCACCAGGGACCTCAGCCCCTCCACTTCACTGATGATCCCCTCTGATTCTGTTCTACTCTGTTGCAACTCTACACTAGACCACAAGTTAACAAAGGAAAACCTTTTTGGGTTTCTCCACAGATAAAAGAATCATCGATAACAAGGCTGTATTGCATAGAAACAATCAGAGACACTAATACAAATTCAAAAAGTATCAACAAAATGCTTTAATAGGGAGTAATGTTCTTGCATGAAATAATTTTTTTTTTTTTGGTCAAGACATTTTCTTCTACCTGCTAGCAATAATCAACAAAAAAGGTGTGTGAGACAAAGGGTTTACAACCAACTATGACAATAAAATCTATTAAAACCACAGTGGTACAAACAGTCAAATAACTATGACAAAAAACCCCCATCTAAGTAAAAAAAAAAAATGCTCAAGAAGTAAAGCATCCTTCTGTCTTACCAGTACATCCTCACAGTCAGGTTACTGCTGAAATCCTGACTAGTATGGTGTTGTAGCAGCAAATATTTGCATGCATTTGTTTGTTTTGTAAGCCCAAACCTGGAGAAAATCTATTGGATAACAGAAAAGTTGCACTGAAATATTTGCTGACAGCTAACAGGAAAGAGTAATGGCAATAACACAAAAAGACAGCTAATTAATAGAAATTAATAAAGAATCCCTGAAGTTCGTCACTTCTACCTGGGCTAGAACTTTACATCCCTGGAGAGGAAAATGTTAGGTACCAGCTAAGCCTTTTTCTCTAGGTGACACTCAAAACTTTACAAAATTACAGGATGCAGCTCCACTCAAAAAGCTCTGAGTAACAGACACAGAAGCTAAAGTTCTCTCTTTACAGGCATGCAAATTAATTGAATCTCTCTCAAACCAATGATGTGATTATTTCCCTAACTGTATATCTGTACCCTGGCTGACCCCTTTTCTGTGCTACATCATCCTGACCCCAGCCTGGCTATTCAGGTTCCAGCCATAAGCAAGGTAAAAGAGCTGCAAAAATTTCCTCTGCCCCTACAGAAACAACCCACCCATGACAACACATTAAAAGAAACCAAGAAATTTCTGCCAGTTCAGAAATGTTCCCAGACAAAAACAGGGAGAACCAGAGAGGTCATTCAGCACATCACTCTGCAAATACCATTTTCATCAGGACACAGCATCACACCAGCACTCAGGGGCCCCTCTAACTGAGGCAATTTCAGTTCAAACATTACCACAGTACTTAGCCAAACCCTTGAACAGCTGGAAGTTACAGTGAAAAGTAATCAGGGAGGGGAGGGAGGTTATGATGTTCATAGGACAAAGCTAATTCACAGCTGGTATTAGTGGAAATGCAAAAGGCAGATGTGCAAGGCACAGGAGAGCTTGAAGGACAGAAGCTGTAATTTAGGACCAGTGAGGTTCTTTTGTTTAGAAACATGCAGGCAGCATGGTAGGAAAAAGAAAACAGAGAAGAAAGGTAATGCAGATGGAATGACATCTGAATGACATCTGTCACTCTGAGACAGACATCTCTCAGTCTGAGAGAGAACTGTCAAGACATGCTTGTCAAGATGTGCCATTGAAAACCCAACGAGAGGTGACTCTCTCAGTAATAAGTATGGGAAAAGGGTAAGGACAAAATCACAGCTTTCCCAGCAGAGATAAGGAACAGCTGCTTGGTCAGCATGTGCCTTCCTAAATAGTGAATATCTTCTCCTGTTTGTGTGATGAGTCTGCTTTCCAGATCCAACTGCTGCAGACAAGCTGCTGCTTGACCATGTGCAGCTGAGATGGACCAGGACAGCCACTGTCCCCTCTGCTGTGCTGGTTAGATATTGCTGCTTGTGCTGCATCAGGACAGCCTCAACAGGGCTGTCAACGACCTCCCAAAGCTGGGATACAGCCATGAAAGCAGCTGAATTTGGACTCCCCAACTAGTCAGACAAAAGGCTGGTCCATTCAGGAAAGGGGGAATATCTTAAAAGAAATGTGATTACATATTTAATAGGGCCTGAATGCAACAGACAACAAAAATATGAATTATCATATATTTTCATGGTGAAATCCTAAACATTGCTGCTGTTTTCTCAAAACCTCCAGAGAGTTCCACTACAGTTTGCTCCACAAAATGAGCACTCTCCTCTAGAAAATTGTATTTAATGCTTACGATTTTACCAAAATATGTCTACCAATACACATAAAGATACTGGTTGTCTGGGAACTTTGCTAAAGTAACAATAGTCACACCTCCTTTAAAATGTTTCCTTTAGCTGGGCGGACCAGGACAAGACCTCCTCAAATTCACTCTACTTCTATCAGATAGATAGGTATTTTTTGAGAAGAATGCACTAAACTATGTCCTTCTGCAGCATATGATAAATTCAGTGTAATAACAGAACTTTCTCTCCAAGTAAAACAATTTCCACTTCTTCTGCAGTATCTGCTTCAGTAGGTTTGGTCTATAGACATTAACATTCCTTTCCCTAGAAGACTGAGAGTTATCCATGTTTATGTTCATGTCCATAGAACAACAACCTCCACAGAAGAGGACCTTCTCCATAAAAATGAAGACTGACAATGACTGTTAACATACCACAGGTGGAATGTTAGATGTGAGAATTTCTTCTTTTTATGACTCTGGAGAAGGCATGGAGGAGACATCCACTGTGTATTGCCTAATAATCTAGTCTAATCCAGCCTAGCAGACCTCAGTAATGATGACAAAAGAATTTTTCCCTTGAGACAGTCACTCCTCCTATGAGTCAGACTGTGACGCTTCATTGGAGAAGGTGTAGTTCTTGAATCTTTCAGAATACAAATACAACTGTGAGGACCACCCTCCTGAATTAAGAGTAGTATATTGAGTCTCATTAACAAAAACTCATGACTTCCAAGGTAATTATTAACCCAGCTGGAGGGAGTAGCTAGAGGGGATGTTACTTCAACAAGTACAAGACAATTATCAGGTGTTTAATGTGAGTCATCAAGCCTTGAGAAGAACAAGTATCTTCTTCCATATCATTCTTTGGCAGGAGGAAGTACTCAGTCTACCCAATTTTTAAGTTATGAAGAACTGTCATATCAGTGTCATTAGCATTGCAAATGCCATTATTTACCTTTTGGTTTTTTTTGTGTTATAATTGCTTAATGCAAAATAAAGTGAGCTGAGATGCTTGTGCCTCATCAAAAGTGTGCAAAACGAGGTTTTCAGGTAAAAGCCTCTCATTTCCCCCAATAAGAAATGCTAATTTTGCTTCAGAAAACCTTAGAAAATAGAATCTGGTTGAGTTACTGAAGGCAGAAAAACGATCAAAAGGAGGGAGAGAGTTGAGGCATACCCCTGCTGTTAGTCACTAATGGGTTTGTTTCTTCTGCCAACGTTTAAACGAGCTGCAATACCTACTGTTAAGTCTCTGGAATTCAGCTGGAGTAGAAGTGAAAGATTATAAAGGAGAGCTCATCGAGGGATGAAAAGAACTTTAAAGTCAAATACATTGAATTACTATCTCTGGCTACTTCAGAGGGAGACTAAACTGGTGGCTAAATTCTTACAATGAAATATTTTTCTGAAATGCATGCTGTTACTGAGCTACATGCCAGATTATTGCTACAAAGTGAAGGCAGTGTAGCTCAAAGATATACAGAATAAGACAGAAAAATAAATGTACTTTTTTTTTTTAAGCTTCAAAACAAATTACAAACTATATATATAACAAATCTGGTTAGCTGTAGCAAACCAGATACCTTCTCTTTCTAATCCTTTATCTAGCAACTGTGGGAAAGAAATGAGTAGGGCTTACTTCACTTATTATAATAGGATGTGGAGTTGTCCCAAAAGATAAATTACACTTCTTATTTAACAGAGTACCAATCATATCAATATGATACATATTTTCCTTATTTCCTTTACAATGTGCTAATCCGGGAAATCTTTATTTTCAAACGTAAAAAATTAATACAGTCATTCTGGCCAGGTATGAGAAATAAATAATTTACAGTACATTTAAATAGAGATTATTACTGATATAAACACTCTAGGCGTTTGATTAGGAATGTCAATGGCTTCCAGCCACACTCAAGCTAGAAAATGATGCATAATGTTCTGTTAAATCATTTGAGAATTAATGATGACATCAGGTAATTTCAGTGCTGTATTGCCAAAAGACAGGAAGAAAGGAAGGCAGACTTTTTCATTTGGAGTTAAATGCTCCCTGTAGTATTTGCAGACCTAAATATTAGAAGAGTGTGCTGAGGAAAGCCTTAGAGACTTAAAATCTTAACTTTTGTCAGACTCAGAGTACTGAGACCAGTAGATGGAAACCAAAGGAAATGGTAGAATGAAACATCAGAATGGGTGACTTATAAGTCCGAAACCGCTACTACTTCTAGTACATTTATCCTTAGTAGTATCCTTCTAGTACACTTTATCCATAAGTGTCACACTTTATTCTACAAGCTTTTTGGAAACAGAAACAGTAAACAAGTGTCTGTAAAGAAACTAAAGACATATTTCAGATTTAGTAGCAAAAAACCAAAGAATCTGCATAGCTCTTGACAGTGACACTCTAAAAGAAAAATAGCAATTTTCTACAGTCATTGTTTTTAAAGTTCATTACAGTTTGGAGATCCTGGCGGCCTTTGTGCATCCGGCTTTATTTACTGTGTTCTTCAATCAACACATGCTAAGGGCAGAACCGACCATTAGTCCATTAGATTCCCAGGAAAACAGAGCAGCCTGATATGTGTCAAAGGAAACTCCTTCAGGCCATCTCAAAAGCACCTTCCCCTTCCTTTCCTGGAGTAACAAGAAAACTATAATACTTAGGAATGTCAGGCTCATTTAAATTTCTTTTGATGAGCTATAGATTAAACTTAGTCCAGAAGTGACTCTAACTCATTAATTTTCCAGAAGTCCAGAAGCACCTCTTACTTCCACCAGTGGAATTCAAAACAGAAAAGCTTTACATCTACTGCCTAACTGTAGTATACAATCACATAAGACTCAGCAGAAATCTTCTAGTAAGGAAAAGCATTGCTCAACTAGGACTTTTTCTGACCTTCTGGGTGGTAACAGCAGCTTGAAACTGCACGGATCATATCCCATGTTGAGCAGTTTGTAAAGTTTGCAACAAGAAGATTGGAAAATTTGAGATGATCACAGTAAGAACAACCTCAACCTCAGTCTCCAAATAACTATTGTAAAGACCTTTGGAGTACATTATGAAGCTTCCTCTCTTTGCTCATGAGGCTACAGTAATGAGCCTTGCTAAATATATAATGAAGAAAGAATTGAAAAGCATGAGAATACACTCCAAACTGTCCCCTGATAATACCTGTCAAATAGATTTACCCACCTTCAGACTGACACCTTCCAAACAAGATCAAGTATGATATGCAGTTGCTTAAAAATAATTTTTTAGGCATATGAAACCTCTTGAGGAACAACCTATCACTATACAGAAGTATGACTACCATCATAGCCCCTAAACGAGAAAGAAGATAAAAGTTGTCTATTGATCTTCACAGTAAACTTTGAAGAAGGTGTTTAGCTCCTGCTGAAAGTGAAGATTAAAATCTGAGAGTTTTGTGAACAGAAAATGCATAGTCAAATGTGAGAATATTTCACTTCAAGCAGATTTAAATAACATAAAGCTTGCAAATCAAGATATGCATGCAGTTTAATGTTAGTAGTACTCTCTATGTCAATTTTAATCAGATTCATACCTCAATATCTACTTCAGCCATTTGTGGAGTTTGCTTTTCTTGTGATAAGAAATACCTATGATTAAATATTGATAAGTTCCCCTCTATCAGATCTACCTCTACAGATAATGCCCTTCTCCAAAAATCTTATCTTAGCACTCAGGAAATACAGTAGCTTTCAGTTTTTGTGCTTCAAAAGAGGTATGCATAAACCTGTAAGCTCACCACACTGCTGTTTTCTCTGAGATTCAATTACTCTTCATCTTCTATCCGCAGAAGATACTTGATTCTCATCTTCATTATAAGCAGGAACCAAACACTTTCTTCAGTTTCCCCAAAATGATGAAGATTCTTACACATCTCCAAACTTCAATTTTTTACATACTAGACTAGTCAAGATGTGTAATCATGTAAGAAAAACACTCTGGCTATTAATAAAGACACAATATGTTATCCACGCTTCCAAGATATTTTCCTAGTATTAATAATTTATATTATGTTTTAACAATCAACAGACATGCCCTGCTCAAAAAATATGTGCTGATTTATTGCCAAAATTTAATCAAGCCATAGCACTAGTCATCATGGAGTTAACTAATCAACAGTATTTACTTTACATGCTTGTGGGTCCCCAGATATCAAAACTGATGAGGAATTAACTCCCAACTCTTTTAGCAGAAACTCTCAGGCTCAGAGCAGGTGTGTGGCAATAGCTCTCCATCTACCTGGCAGTAAGTCAGCAGCATTGCCTTATGCCAACGACGTACAAGCTGCTGAAGGTCCTCTAAGAAAAGGCATGGTGGGAAAGAGCTTGCTCTGTACACCCTTAAAAATATTGTGGCAGAAGGTTCTGTTGTAACAAAGCAATAACTTCAACTAAAACTTTCAGTCTTCGACAGGAATACTCTTTTGGGCTAAACTATAATACAAAAATCTGCTTCTAAACAATTTTTGTCATGCTGACATTCACTGCCTTCTGATGTGGGATGAAACATCCTGAGGTGAGGCGCTATTATTGTCAGTTTTAAAACAATATTGCTGTTACTGAGGAGGTATAATGTTTATTTGGCCAGCAATGAGATGAAAGATACACACTTACAAGTAGTTCCTTAGATTTATTTACTTTATAGGTACACTGCATCCAAATTCTGTACTGTTATATAAAGCAGAACCAGGGATTTTCAGAAGAAAGGCAAAAGTTTCTTTTTTTGTTTACCCTGAAGCAGCACTTGGGTGTGCTAACAGGGGATGACACCACTTTGTCTCTGGCCAAAAAGCGGATTAAGACCCATCCAGCCCTATCTCCAGCTCCTCCTCCAGACATTCTTGCCTGTCATACATTTGCAGCCAGCTCCACCCACCAATAAACTATTTGTGCATCTGTGCTACAAACAGGGCTATGGAAATAATCCGGGTTTAGAAGGAATCCCTCCAAAAGGCAGACAGCTGTCAGCATTGGCAACGAGAGAGCAGTCAGGCTGGGGCAAGTTTACTAAGATGTTTGGTCACTGACGAAGCATGAATCATACAGCTACAATTTTGGTGAATAATTCCTCAATTTTACTACAGATAGACACTTAGAGTCCATTCCCCAAACCCCTTACCCAGAAAAAATCTTTATCTTTGAACTCATCACTTACCAACAAGCCTTTGATCAAAACCAAAGCAGGCAAAACCAAAACCATTAATATTAACAACCCATCTAAATACTGAAAATATCCCATTTTCATCTTACACTGTTTTTCCATAAAAGCAAGAAATGAATGCTCTCCATTAGCACACACAGACAAAGACAGTTTTACAGCTGAAAGACTGACAAGTAGCCTCTGACATTTAAAGGCAATTTAGTATTTTTGCAGTAAAACATGAAGCATCCACAGTTTTATGTTCTAAATAAAGCACATCAGTTAGAAAACTGATGAATAAAAAAGTGATTTTGCAGCTGGGTAGAAAGTATATAAATCAGACTTTTAAGCAATACAGGCTTTTCTCAATTTTTGAATATCCTTTAGAAATATTTTAAATATGCAAAAAGCAAAAATGTATGGTTTAGGCCTCACAAATTTATCTGTGCTTACTGAATAGTCACCCAGGAAGATTGCAGTGACTGTTTTCATTAATCAAAAAGGAAAAAAAAAGATATGATTTTTTTTGGTGATATTCAAGTTATTTGATAGTCCTTTCTTTGGTTATCAAGGAGGTGCCAAATAAAATTTTAATCAACTTAGAGGACAATATCATAGCAATTATTCATGCATATTTGAATAAAGTAATTTTTGGAGTCATATGAGGATTCCATCCTAAAATATCTTACAAAATGGTATAAAAACTCTCAGAAAGTCAGTATGAAAAGTAATTAAAATAAGGTAAAGGATATAAGCATGAATAAGAAGCCTGGTTGTTGGGGTTCTTCCCAAGGCAGATTTTTTGAATGACAATATCTTCCTATTTTTGTCAGACCAGGTTAAAGTAAATCACATCAATAGTTGCTTTGATTTTAGTAATAAAAAGTTCTACTTGACTTCTTGATGCCTACTTCACAACTTTCTGTTACAAATCAATTTTGGACAGATAACATGCATTAATTGGGCCATATTTAATCACACTTTCATCTAACAGGCTACATAGACAAGCCTAATTATCTCAACCTCTGCCTGTCTTTGATTTTTCTACGTCCTGTAAATATCTACTACCCAATTTAGCATGGGGTCAATTTTACAAGCTGGTTGAGAATCAATCAGCATGGGGAAAAAAATGAAGATTCCAATTTTGAAGTAAAACTCACACTGATAACCTTTTTTACTTTTTCCATGTTGATTTTCCTGCTTGAGAAACTTGACCTGGAAAATGGGCTCAGGTGTTGCACCCAGTAGGAAGATGTCAAACTGAAGTTCAGGTAACTGTTCTGGTGATAATGGATGAGAGCTACCATCCCCTTCCCTGTTGGGTGCAGTGGGGCTCTGTGTTTCACCAGACACAGTACAAACCTTGCTCCTTCTCACTAGACAAGACTGACACAAGCTAAGTGTACCTTTAGGGACAGGTTCCCTGTAATCCTCTTTTTCACGAAGGTGGTTTAGCTCTTTTCTCAGCTCTGCTGAATCTCCAAAAATCACCACAAACACCTGAGAATGGCCTCCCCAGCCATGCCACGGACAGTGGAATACACAGACACTGCACAACTGGAGACACACAGAGCAAATGTAAAGACAAATATGACCTTAATGAACCGATCTTATATTGTCTGAGCAGCCAAATAATTACAGACACCTCCTTGGTGTGGAAGTGCTGGCCAGCTGTGAAACCCTCAGACTTGGAAATCAATGGGAATTCTCCCATTGACTTTGGTGTGAACGGGGTGGCATCCTGAGCTCAACAATCTAATTTCAGCAGTTTTAATTCTCACTGAGCTTTTGCCCAGCTCTGGGCTTCAGTTGCTTGAGTACCCGAAAGCTGTGAGCCTTCAGCTAAAGGGTAGGGAGGGTGTGCACCACTGCAGCATCACCACTGTCTGCCTAAAACTGACTGGGAATAATCTTATTTAGTGCCCAGGCAAATCTGGGATTTTCTGTTTGCTTTAAAGAAACAGCAATTTCACATGCAATTATTTTCCTCAGGACAATTCTTCTTCCTTTTGGTTCAATCTGTTACACACATAGCCAGTGATCCTGTGAACAGCGATGTACACGAATAATTTTCAAAATGTGTCAAGACCATACTGCCAACATAAATAAGTAGGCGTGTGTATAGGAACAAAATCATTTTGGGGTAGCGATACAACAGGAAAAGCTGTCCCCCAGTTTTAATATCCCAAAGTGTAGAAAAGAAAAAATCCTGTTCTAAAACCTTAATTTCCCAGAGTAACACTTGGAACACATTAAAATGTTCAGGTTATTAATATTAATTATCAATTAATACTATTATAATGAATTAATTGCATAGTGCCTGGAGTCCTGGAAAGGGATCTTTATGTGTCAGAATAATAATAAGATTGTATTCCACTCCTGCAGTGCGGGAGGAATTTTTTAAAAATCACAACTTTTAAAATATTCTTAGCACTTTGATTCTTCTGCAGAATTAGTCTTTAACATGCATTTGTGTTTTGTAGCCACAGGATGGCATTCACTGCTGTGCAAAGGGTCAATAAAATGTAAAGTGTGAATAGAGCTTAGGAAGCATACTTTTATCTGTGGAAAGGAGATATTTAATCAAGAATGATTAATATAAATTTACTGCTTTCTACTGATGACAGCCCTTGACTCAAGAATGTAATACAGAAATCTTCACATGCATAGCCCTTAAGGTTCATGTTCTTATTGCATGGGCACCATGGCCCTCAACAGATAGATATCTTGCCTGACTCCAGTAAGCTGTGACACTCTAAAAATACAGAGCAGCAATTTCAGCCTGGGATACTAGCAACTGCATAAAACACCTCAGTTTCACTTCCATGGTTTACAGAGTCAAAGTCACTCTTCATTGGATTTATATGGTCTCATAATTTACTGTTTATTTTCCCATTAGGGCAGTGTATGGGGTAGGTGTTGACACATAGCATACCAACGGGAGGACAGCTGGACCGAACAAATGGCCAAGGTGACCGATAATTGGACTGCAAATGTCAAAGAGTGGGGTTGAAAAGACAGGTATATTAACCCACACATACATTTCCCAGTTGTGAAATGAAAGTTAAGAGCAGGGACAATCAGGTACTAGTAGCTACGATTTATAGAGCTGGGTCTGAAGTCAGTGGGAAGCAGCACCCAATTAACGGCAGAAGAGGAGTCTAAAGCGACTGGTGAAACAACTGGATTTAGAGTGATGAGCAGGAATGTCAGATGGAGAGACAGCCAAGTAATGCTATTAACCTTTGTGAGATTGCCTCCCTGATAATGTGGTCTGGGGGACAATAAAACACTACATGAGACAATATGCCCAATTTGGTAGGGCAGGACTGATATATGGGAGAATGCAGCGAATTTCCCTGGAATCATTTCATGGGCCTCCAATTAGCCGTCACTAGGTGAAGGGAGTGAAAGAAGGAAGTAGAAAGGGTCTCTCTAATGACTTGCTTTGTTGGTTTGCAGCAGAAAAGATTGGAAAAGTAAAGTTTTAGGAGCTGCTTTGCTTTTGAGACTGTTAAAGGGGCAGGGTACTCTCTTGAAAATAGCCGTGAGAAAGTTCCTGATTTATGAGAGATCTTGAACAGCACAAGTTACATCCTGTCAAGACCAGTGCAGGAGGCATGATCCCTTGGCACAGGCAAATCAGATGTGCATGCCAGCCCCATGCACTAATCCCCATGGTCTATGCTGGGTCACTACTGCAGATGTTCACTCAGCATGTGGAGCCCTGGTTGACGCTACCTAGAGATGCTGCCACTGCTCCCTTGGAGAAATTCCATGCAGAATGTAAACAAACTTGATCTCCAAAAGTGCATCCAGTTTTAGAAACGGAGTATTAGGAGCACATCTAATCCACAGATTAGTGATATGACAAAATATGAAAAACTGATTTACAGGCTTCATGAGGCAGTTTGTCAGACAAGTGATGTTCAAGTGCAGTTCCTGTTTTGGTACATAAGTCTGGTGAATGTGTTCTCAATAACCTCCAGAAAGCAGAACACAAATGTGCAATTTATTCAGCTATTACATTTTAGGCATTCAAGGCCTAGTTGAGTGTATTGCACTCCAGAGAAACCAGGGGTGTGTCTGAAGTTAGGAACACACGAGGTAGCTCTCAGCTCTAGCTTGGAAGAAAGGGAAGGGACACCAAATTAGCTCTGCAAAAACCAAATGAGCTGAACAACAGCCCACAGCTCGGATTTGGGTAACATGCTTTGTCAGGAAGCAGGATAAATGACTGCCTCATGCTGAGAACTGTATTGCAGTAGTATGGATTTCTTCTGGGACCTGAGCAGCTTACTGGAACTTGGGCATCCTGTCACCACTATGATCCATCATCAGGCACCCTCCCAGGGCTGCAGAAATAACACATCTTCTGTAGACTTCAGACTACTTTTTATTAAAAAAGCCACAGCTTTCAATTGATACTTTCACACTGAGAGTTGGATATTATGAGGATTGAATGCCTTCAAGAAGAATTGAAGGCATTCGAGGAAAGTACTATTTTGCTTTTTAAATGTCATTCCCCGCCTGAGGTGCTGCAGAGAAGACTGTGCTCAGGCAGTATTTAGTGCCTGGCAACAAAAATTGTGAAAGATCCTTAACTGTACATATACTTGGTAAATGCCAGTGGAAAAGACATACCAGGCTTTAGTATTCAATGCAATACCACAAACATACACCCAAAGCTACACAGAGAGAGTTTCTGGCGGTCCATTTGAACAACATGGTTTTGGTGAGGAGGATAAGGAGTAAACGCAAATTAAATCCATGTGTCATTTAATATTTTGATTCCTTCTGCTACAAATTATGGTCTGTTGAAGCCAAGCTAACACACATCCCTCACTGCCTTCTTTCCCTCTCAGTCAACAGAAATCATGCCATTTTGCCATAGATAAAATATATGGTCTAAAATTAATGATTTTGCAGAAATTTTCAAAGTGTTTTTTAAACTGTGGTCAAATGTTAGGGTTTTTAAAAAGTGTGACAATGTAAAAAATATGTGTTTATTTTCTCCTTGGTTTTTTTTTTTTTCAATAAAGTCCTTAAAACAACCATCTGAGGGTTAATAACACTTCTTTTAGTTTATGCAAACCCTAATAACTATCTGGAAGGATAGTGGAAGAAAACAAGATACTATGAGAAAACCAGATATATTTAAGATTGTGGAAGAAAATATTATATTATTTACTGGTATTTGGATTAAAGATAACATGCTAGGTTCTCAGGAAAGTCAAAGCCATGAACTGACAGACTACTATTAGCAATATTTGTATTTTTTACTTTTCCAAGGAATGTGAGAAAAAATAACTTATTATTTTGATTCTGACATTTTTGCTTTCAAATGCTCATGTTAATCCTCGCTTTTGAGTATTTAGAATATTCCTTGCCAAAGAAAGTATTAATTTTTGCCAAACCATAAAATGTACTTTAGGACTGCTATGATAACATTCTCAATGTCTCTGTATCATGAGAGATTAGCAAACAACAATAATACATTTGAGAATGATGAGATTAATCTGTTTCTTGACAACTGAAATTTGTTAGGCTGTGAAAAGAAAATTACTGGTTTTGAGGGCCGATTTCTTTGCACTTGATGCTTCAGGGCCTTTGTACTTTTCTATTTAAATCATATCTTCATAGAAAGAAAAATAATTGTTTGGTCTCTGATTACTATCAAGCTGAAGTCAGATAAGAAAAACATTAGGATTCTTATGTTCTATGATAATGTATTTAGGGAGGAAAAAGGTGTCAATTATGCTTAGTAAACTGATTCTCAACCTGATTAGAGGTTTTATTATCTCTAGGTATCTAGTAAATATCTTAATTTGTGTCATGTTACAAATTATGCTGAGAACTCCAATCTTATTTCAGCTTGAGTGCATTTCACTCAACTATGCACTTTTGCCATAACAAATTATTTTTAAAATGAAAAAAAGAAAA
Organism: Regulus satrapa; assembly: GCA_013396955.1. Classification (NCBI taxonomy): domain Eukaryota; kingdom Metazoa; phylum Chordata; class Aves; order Passeriformes; family Regulidae; genus Regulus; species Regulus satrapa. The sequence goes on from VWZN01001183.1 coordinate 52,467, forward strand.
AAAAAAGGCAAATTTTTTTCAAACTACTATGATTTTGCTTGACATTTTCCTATCCTGTCCAGTATTTCTTTCTTGATCAATATGAATGTTTACAGATTAATAACATGGAGGGACACCGTGGTGATGTGGGAAAGATCTGGAAGATCAGAAAAAGAGGGAGAATACATTATATTGAAGGACATTACAGCCTACAGAGAGAAGACTGTGAGATTTGATGAGGCTCAAAGAAAATGTTGTGCATACACTGTGTACTGGGAAAAAATTCACATCAAGTACACAGACTGGTGGAGGCAGTTTTGCAGAATGCTGAGCTTTTAATGTATCAACTGTACCAGAAATTATAAGCCCCTGAATAAGAAAAGCACTAAGAAGGGAAAGAGAAAAAAAAAAAAGAATTAAAACCAAAACATCAATCAGAGGACAGAGCACTGACAAAATGCACATATGTTAAACCCACCCAAAGGCCACTTATGACAACAGAATTGGAGAGTTAGTACTGGGATCCCTACACAGGGAATTGCAGTGTGGTTTGATTTGGTGCATACAAATGGTGGTGGCAAGTGAAGTTGCTGTGAAAAAAATCCCAGAATCAACTTTTTTAGCATTTACAAGCCTGAATTTGGAACAGGTGAGAAAAGATAACCCTGGGAGAAAGAACAAATGGATGCAAATCTTGTTAAAGGGCACTTTTCTAAATGATGGATTAATTAAAAGGCATACTAGGATCTCCTATGCCCAGCAAGGATTTTAGTACAGATGCAAGGCATTCCTAGTGGAGGAAGAAGATGCTCTCCTGCCCTAAATTCAACTCTCAGCTTGGTCTTAGCTGTGAAGACAGGAAAATAAGACCTCTGCAAAATGTGTGTGTGCATGCATGTTTGTGTGCTCAAATATCGCAGATATAAATTAGCAGTGTGGTAGCTGATGGGTTTTACACATGCTACAAAAAACATGATAAAGTGCTAAAGCAGACATGTTTCACATAACACAAAGGCTCTATATATCTAAAATAGATTCAAATCATGTGCAAGATTTCCTGTGGCTTCTGCAGAAGATTAAAACATTGGCACATTCATATAAAAATGTGAAGATTTAGCAAAGCAGTGCACCCTGCACAATGACTCTTTGTTTCACCAAGCGTGGAGCCTGGCAAAAGAGACATCCTGAAAGAGTATATGCAACCAATTTGGGCCTGGTAGGTGGGCTTCAGCCCTTTAAAAAAGGGACCTATAGATCTTAAGAAACATACAATGAAGAAAAAACCTGTTAGCCCTGAGCTAATCTATGAGCTAATCCCTCAGTGAGAAAGCAACATTAAACCAAACTTCTAAATCCTGACTGAAAAGAAAAGCTTGATATAGATTAACCACAGAATTTTCCTGCACAAGCTTAGCATGAGAAATGATTCATAAAACAAGAAGGAAGACCATTGATACATCCCTCTCTGTTTTCAGCAGCATTTAACACATGGGTGCAGACCTAATTTTTGAAGCATGTAATAAAACTTGATGTTTTAGTAATAGTTTTCCAACCATTTGCATTGATCTAATGCTCTGCTATCTCACAGTTCTGCAAAGAGAAGAGAGAGGTATTGAGTATATTTTAAATTGCTTTTCTCTCATGTGTTCACTTACCCATTTCCAACACACCTGGAGAAATGCAGCCATGGGCCCCAATGTCTAATTATTTTATCCTTGGATTAATAGGGATAAATTTAGGAAAATCATTGCTACTGAAGCCAGACTAAGCACACCACTCAGGATAAGCAAAGGAATTGAACTATTGCCAGCATTATTCTTTCCCCTCTCCACAGTGACATCACATGTCTTAATATACTGCTAGTTAATCATAAGGTAACTTTCTGCACCAGTCCATGATGCTGAGTCCAGTGCAATTTTAATTAGGTCCAGAGGGTCAAGGAAGTGCTGACACACCCCTAGGCTCCCAGGAGATGCTCAGAACCCTGCAGGGTGGCTGACTGCAGGCTGGATTTCCTTCCTGGCACAATTGCATCTTTTCTGTTATGCCTTTAAAGGATCTGGGAAATGCCTGATAAGGTAGCATTAGATAGTCTAGAGACTTAGTATCTCCTTCCATGCTGAGGTGCTTAGAGGCAAGAACTGCTGCTAGAATGCTGTGTGTCTACCAGGAAAATCCTACAAGAGGCATTTGATGCCCAGCATGAAAAAGTCAACAGAGCTGCCCTTTGAGGATATTAATTTCTTCATTTCATGACCCAATGGTTCAGGTCAGTGATTCATGAAATCTGTAAAACAACCTCCCTCCCTCCGCAAATGTCAGATTTATGCAAATTATTCCTTGATGAAAGCAAAACTCTAGGCTATCAGAAATGTCTTTTTTCTAATCAGACACCACCACCATGGCAGACAGCAGTGTGTGAACTAAAGCATCAGCCCTGGATGACTCTGATCTTGCCATGCTCTGCAGAACATGAACCTGAATGAGTACCTGCAAAATCATCTGTATCGTGATACTGAGCCAGGTTTTCATCTAAATAGGTAATCAGTTTTTTATCCTGGATCATAATACCAATTGTTCCCTGCCCAATTCTAGCAGATTCACTGTCCAATGAAACATGATTTAGTAAAAATATATATTTGGGGCAGTATTCCACTGTAGATGGTGTATCTCTCATCACATGTTAATGAATTGGGGAAAATATTTTTCATGAGCTGAGGAGGGAATAAATAATATATGAGCTGCGCTGTCTTACTTTAATACCAAATAAATTAACACAAACATACATTACACTTATAGAAGGTCTGTAAGTTATCTAGCTCATTCCTGTAGTTGTCAAGCATTCCTAATAAAACCCCAGTTTCCATACTGAGATATGAAGAGCTTTTTACTTAGGAAGCTCATTAAAGATAAAAAAGAGGACTGCTTTTCTTCACTGCTATTGGTATCCTGAATCAATAAAATAGATTAACCAAACAAGTGCCAGAATTTTTTTATGCTGGACTAAAATCCTGCCAATGTAAGAACTCCCATATAGTATCAGATTAGCTGGATGGCCTAAATACTCTCCCAGAGAGGCCAGAATCAGGTACTCTGACATAAATGATGCACTGATGGAACTGTCAGAAGCTTATTTGTCCTTGACATCATCCTGGTGCTAGTATGTTCAAAATAATTTTCAAAGAATCAAACGAATAATGAGAAAATTAAAAGAATGAGATTATTATCTAAAAAAATAAAGACTGAAATCAGCCATTGGCATAAGGCAAAAAAGTAAACATAGCATCCTCAGGGTTGACTTAAAAGTCTACGAATTTTATGCAAATGTCACAGACATTCTTCGCACACCCAGTCTCTCAAGGATATTGGTATTTCATTGAGTAACTGAAACAAGCTGAGGGTCACTCCTACTATTTGATATATACAAACCCATTCTTGCCCTTTCCCTTTGCTATATATATCTTGTGTCATCAGAATTGTGGGCATATTTTCCAATGGCTACCTGAGTTTAACATGGAGTACTAAGGACTTTAAACACACAATTTTAGTTTTTTTCAATCCAAGCTTAATTTGCCCCATTATTATAAATTTATAAGGAGATTTTTTCTTGTTTATTAAGAAAACAGAATTAAGATTCCTCGTGCATGAAGAAAAGTGTTATTAAGTTCAGTTTTCCCAATGGTTAGGCTCTGTTACTTATGTTACTTTTTAAAGCATTATCTAAAATAATGGGACATTTGGGAGCTATTGAAATTTGTAACAATAAAAGAAAGTAATCTGTAATAACACGATGCCTTAATTATTTTGCTGTTTAAAATTCCTCTTCATATCTCTTGCACAGAGGCCACTCACTTAACAGTGGAATTAATAATATTTTTGGTGATGTGCTTGATAATTTTTCATCTTACCACATCACATCAGTTAAAGACAACAGCCTAGATAAGGAGACCACTTGTCATTGCAGGCAGATGAATCACACCAGGACTCTTCCCATATTTTGCTATGTAAGGCTTTCTTACCAAATATACATGAGAAGCAGTGTGCAATGTCATGTAAATGTGCCTCTGAAGGACAGTTTTAACCTCCAGTCACCTCCTGCCCTTGGAAAGTTGCTGCCTATTTCTGAAAACAGCAGCAGAAGGGCACAGGGTGCAGGAAGGAAACTTGCATCATGAGATGAAAGAGCTATTTCCTGCCTCCTAAGCCTAGACCTCATGTCTCTGCTACATCTACCACCACTCTGGCCAGGTGGATTTCCCCTCTGCCGACAAACCCATGGAGAAGTAATATGAGATGAACATGTTTTTTATTTTCTTTAGAACAATTTGTTTTCCTCCTCTTCTTTCCTCCCCACTTTCTTTCTCTTCTTTTTCCCTTTCGTTTTTCCTTTTCTTTTATTCCCTTAACTTTGAAGTTGACATTAAAGTTCAGTGTAACCATTTGAAGATGACATGGATACATCTTTCATTGTCCTTTCAGAAAGCTGCCTCTGTAAACAAACTGTACAACTAGAAATACTTTCAGGTGTCTCAGAAATAATTAAAATATTTCTCTTATTTCCAGCAAGCATAACCAGCAATACTTTTCGAACTCAAGCTGGAAAGGAGAGGCTGTTTACCTATTTTTTAAACTTCCCTTGCATTTTCTGATAGCCTTCAGTGTTAAAAAGGGAAAGGCATGTGCCTTTGGAGCCATTTAAACCTCAGACAAAATGTTCAATCAGACACAGTGCCTCATTTTTACACTATCACCAGCATGTCACTGAGAAAAAATGCAGCTTTCTCTGCCAAATGTGGGCAATGCTAAAGAACCATGAAACAAATGCTTACACAGACTTGTAATCCAGGATTTAAGCAATCAATGTGCTGTAGAGCACTATTCAGCTACATAAACCCAATGAACTTCAGCTTTTGTACTTCTCCTGTAAAAATATACATGAGCATATTGCCACACAGCTGCCTATATTCTTCAGAAAATGTTTCAGTTTCTCACAAAGGACCACTGACTTCAGGCATCACCACTAGCAAAGGCTACAGCCCAAATGAGCAAGCTCAACAACAAAAAAACTTTAAATTTGTTAAGTTCTTGTGTGGGAGATGCTTGAGCAGAAGAGGAGGATGGTGCAGAACACAGGCTGGTCCAATTCTGAGCCACCAGTGTGGTGTTTGTGGGAAAAACTGAGAGGCAGTGCTATTTAAATGCCACTTAGCACATTTTTAAACTCATCCTCCCCTGCAAACAGTGGCAGCAACTTCCCCAGCAATATTCTGGAACAAATTCCAAGTGGAATAAAATTATAATCTCTCTATCAACATTCCTCTCACATTTGCAACTCCCCATTAAATGAGTGAAAATCCGAATTCTTTTTAGAAGACTCCAATTACAGCAGATTATCATGTTTCCCTCTAATTTTTGCATATAAATACATGCCATGTAACACAGTTTATTGTACCCTTAGCATACCTACAGTAAATAGAAACCAATGTGTTTCATTCAGCCCATGTATTTTGACACTCACATCAGATTTAGCAATTTGTCTTCATTACAAGCCCTTGCACTGTTACTGCCATCCTTCTCAGTGCTGCGCTCTAGCTTCACAGCAGGAAGATTGATGAAGCTTATGTATACAGATTTGTGACAAAAACAGGGCACTTGAGAGGCACTGTTACCATTTTGATAACACTAAGTGGGCTAAAAATTAGCTGCACTAAGCCAATACTCTGCTCCTACTTCCCTTCAATTAGGGTATATGACTTGGACCTTGAAGGGCTAAGGCTGCTGTAACACTATTTTTAAACCTATTGACTTCAGTTGCTTTGTCACTTCTGAAGAGATTTAAAGTTCTGACCATACTCATTAACAGCTACTTTTATTCTTTAGAGACACTTTTAATAGACAGGTTTTTCACCATGATAAATGTTAAAAGATATTTTCTGAATGAATCTACGGGGCTAAATTTAAACGGCTACTTTAGTGTTTTAGATGAACAGGCACCATGGATACAATTTTCAAAACTGGCTAAATGTCTCAAGAGACCACACCACATGTGGGCTCATCAGGGAGAGACTAAACAGCCTCAGCACTTTAAAAGCAGCAACTTATTATATGCCATTATCAAGAGGATGGAGAGGTCATCTCTCGCTACAGACAATTCATCCCCTCAATCATGAAGTTTCAAAGACTGTTGCTAGAATTGCATGCTGAACTCTGTAAACCTTCTGGCTCATTCTTGACACAACAATTCCCAATAAGCTGAACTGCTCAGTGGTGGGTGCATTTTGCAGAGGCAGTCTGTGTTAGAAGCATGAGTAACAAAGCCTCTGCAAGCGAGTTTTCAGAAAGTGCTCAGGGTGAGAAAACGTGCTCCGATCCATTTTCTGGGCTGGATGTGCAAGTCAATGAAGTGTAGCCTGGGTTCAACAATCTTCCCCTATCGAGTTGCCCATGTACACTGGAAAGCAGACCAGGAAATATTCATGCCCTGGACATCTCAAGCTGACACCACACAAGGGTGCAGATCTTGCATGAAATGGCTTAATTTTTATGCTTATTATGGGACCTTCACCACTCCTGCAGCTGTTCGAATAAAATCACACAGCCAAATCACTAGAGTTTGTAAAACTATCAACCAGCATTAGGAGGTATCTGCCAAATCAGAAGAAAAAAACCAGCCAGACTGTTTCTGTTAAGGTTTTTTTTTAAAATTCTCTAACTTAAATACCACCTCTAGCTTTTTCTTTTCAGTAAATTAGCAAAATGTGAGAATGTTAAGTGTTAATGCAGAAATTATTAGAAGACAACATGTCTTGAAGAAGGAGGAAGTAAAAAAAAGTAGAGGATGATGTATTCAATTATGGAAGGACAATAAAGCAAAATCACCTGAAACTTGCACTTCACTTGCAAATACATTACTATTCTCATTCACTCGCAAAGCAAGCAGGATTACCTTTCCTCCTTCAGACTGTTATTTAAATACTTCATCCAAACTACAAAATATTTGAGAAAGTCTGTGAAATACAACAAATGCTTTTGTCTTGCTTCATGTGAAAAAGGAATGTAATAAAGTGGTCATTTTCCTCCCATTTCAGGCAGAACCATTCCATTAATAAGAATTCACTAAAGCAAGAGACCATCCTGTATAAAATCCAGCTCATCCAATTTAAACCTTAGCACCAAAATTCTACCTGATAACAAGCTCTGAATACAAGTTGCAGCTTTACAAGGCATTAAAAATGTGTCAGAAAAAAATTAGGTCCTCAACTTGGAAGCTTCAAAAAAGAAAAGCACTGACAATGCCATATACAATGAAAAACCTGGGAGAAGCAATTCTTTTCCTACTCCCTCCTTCTGAAATGCCAAAACAAACAAACAAACAATAAAAAAAATCCCCAAAGCAAACAGAAAATCTCAATTATTATAAAGGGGAGGCAATTTCTGACTTCTTCATGCATCTTTTGGCTCAGGGTCTAGACATGTTTCTGCACACACTTTGGAACATATGCTTTGGTAAGTGTAACTCCTGCGACAGCAGCCTGAGGTACCATTAAAAAAATCCATGTTGACACAGGGTCATACATCTAAATAAGACAATTAAAGGACAAATGAAGAAGAAATGTACATCGTACCTGGGCCTCAGTACTTACTTTGCAACAGAATTCTCATGCAACTTATATGGCAAGTCACTTAGATTCACCTTTCCTAAGCATGGAAGCCTTAAAAGTACACATCCAGTCCTTGCTGATAATTCATATTTTCTCTGGTATAGACAGAGGCAGGCAGCTCCAGAAGAACAACTCTAAGCCATCACAAACGGTGGTCTGGACATGAGCACTGGCACTACACACAACTACAGTGACTAGCATCTGCTGTCTTTTATCACTTCATTTTCCTAACAGCTTTGGTGAAAGGGGAGGAAGTACTGTTAATAAGGAAATATGCTAAGTAAATACTGGCAGGTACTTACAGGGTATAGAGTCTCTGTCAAAGACAGGCTTAATAAAATAAAATTTAAAATAATTAAAAAGTTGTATCTAGGAAAAAGGTCTCTTAGTGGCTCACACAGATACTGGGGAGCAAGGGTTGCTAGGTCAAGTACTAATCAGAGCTTTTCAAAGGGAGCCAAGTTTGCGCTCCTTTACACCAGACAGACTCCTGAAAGAAGGCTATGAAATAAAGCCGGAAGGGAAACACTGTACTACTGGGAAACCACGGCTGTCTCGGCAATTAAGGCCTCCCCAGGGGGTTAATTACGCAGAGACAGACAGGCATTTTAGAAAACGTTTCTCAGTGTGCCACAAGAACAAGCACAGCTTGCCCAGCCTGGCTCTGGAGCGCAGCCCGTGTGCGGATGTGCAGCAGGAGTGCGCCTCTCCGGAGGCAGTGATGGGCAGCGCCTCAGCAGCAGCTCCAAGAGGCAGTCTGACCACCCAGGCTCTGTCTCCACCAGAGTCCAATTCCATTTCCCACTCATGCTCCCAGGTGGGCTTTAAAATGTGGTCTTATCTGCACTTCTGCAGGACACCCTGCTCCTGTGTTTCTCTTCTCCGTGTCTGCCCTCCACTCCCCATTCACAAGCCTTGGAGCAGAGTAAGACAAAATTACTGCATTTTTGGCAGTTAAAAAAAAAAAAAAAATCCTAACATCTTGCAGATTGTTATTTTATTTCAAGCAAGATACAATTCAGGGGAAAGAAAAGATTAACTTGTATTGATGACTAAAGCTAAATTCCTATAAGTAAATAATTTGTTTTCTTTTTGCAATTAATAGTAGCACTCCCCCATCTGTATGGGAATCCTTTGGAAAATGTGCATTTGCCATGTTTCACTAAGATCTCTGAGGCAAATACAAAAATCAAAGAATTACAGAATTGCGGAATCACAGGGTTGCTACTGGAAGGGATCTCTGGAGCTCATCTAGTCCAACCCCTGCTAAAGCAGGTTCATCTACAGCTGTCTGTGCAGGATCACATCCAGGCAGGTTTTGAGTATTTCCAGAGAGAGAAGCTCCACAACCTTCTCTGTGCAAACTGTTCTATTGCTCACAGAACAACACCTGTTCTATCCTCACATAAAAGAAGTTTTTTCATTCAGATGGAACTTCCTATGTTTCCCTTTGTGCTAGCTTGTGGTCACCAGGATTACTTGGTCCTTCTCAGCAAAACAAAGGAGACTTACAGACCCAAGATTCTCATCAACAGACACATTTGAAAATCAATGCCCCTTTCATTCCATTTGTGATCTTCTCTGACAGTATATACCGGAAAGCTTGAAGTTAATGGAATACATGATTATGTTACTAACTTCACGACTTAAAAAAGGAAAAATATTTGTATTTCCCTCCATTTATTTATGACATAGAATGTGTAAGAATCTACAGTGAATTATCAAGAAAAAACCCAACTCAAACTTGTATAGTGATAATCAACCCTTCTCTCCCATGTTCTGCATTATAATGTGGGATTTCTAGCAAATAAGAAACCTAATGAATATGTGTAGATATATTTTACTACAGATAGTGATTATTATAGTGATATATTATAATCAGATAGTGATTGTATTGGGATCTGTTGTGTCCAGATGTTTTTCAGCTTCCATGGATTTGAGGAACATTTCCTAAAATACACAGTAGGGATGATTGATTATGTGGGACAGTACTGTTCTTCTTGCTTGTACCAAAAGGAATCTAGAATTCCTTACCCCACAAATGGACAAAAGAAGAGACTCAAGGAACTTTTACCCAAAGGAAAAAAACCCACAGCACGGTGTACAGCAATGTGAAAGAAAACACATGTGGCAAAACCAGTATTTTACAAGTATGTCACTCTATATCCAATGCATGTGAGCTCCTTATAAAGAGAAACATTCATCACAAGGGCCAAGGGAATGGCGGTTTGGATACTCTTTTTTAGAAGGCAATTTTTAACCCAAAAATTGTTGTTAACAGTCCCAATAAGCGAAAGCTAAAAAAAAAAAATGATTCTGATAAAGCAGTGACTGTGAAAAAGTTCGAAGTTTGCTTTCATCCAAATTATCAATTTTTGCATTACAACCAAGATGCAAAATTTGAACTGGTTTAACTTGAGAGACTAAAAATCTTGTAAGGGTTGAGGTCATTCAACATATTTAAAAAAAAATATACTGCTCTGGATATTCTGAATTTAAGAGCTGCAATAAAATACTTAATTGAAGTAGATTGGAGGAAAAAAACAGGTGTTTGATTTTTGTTAAAATTTTTTATTGTGCTTGCAAATTGCAAAATGTTTTATTTCTTCTGTATAATCAGGGAATTCCCAGATTTGTGTGCATGTGTTATAAATGAAAAGAAAGGAGAATACCACTCTTCTGAAACAGAAAGAAGTGATTTTAAATGACAGAAATCAGCTAATCTCTTAACATATATTTTCCGCTTAAACTTACCTCTAAAAAATGTTCTGCTTGCTGCTCCCGGTCCAATTTTCTTGATGTTGTGGTAATCAGACCTGTGAAAAAAGAGTGACACTTGATTGTCAATAGCCATTGAAAAATGTATATCTTTATCAACCTGAATACAAATTTTTAAAATACTCAAAGAGAAAAAAATCTACTTGAAGCTAAATCAGACACAGATCTCTTGACATTTGTCAAGCATTTTCTTAGTCCAACCATTATCACTTACTGACCAGCAATGAATCTTAAAAGAAAAATGCTGTGAGAAAAGTAAGAGAGAAACAGTTAACTGTGTGTCTACAGTTAACATGCTACATTTATCACAATGAATAAAAATACTCACTAAAGAATCACTATTTATCTTATGATTAAGAGTTTCAATGAATCATTTTCATTTGACTGAAATTCTTCTGTAAAAAACCTCATTAAAGATTTCAGAGTTCTCAAACAATTAATGGGAGAGGATGCTGATTACTTCCACACCAAGAATACTTGACAAAGAAGGTTATTTCTGTAATAGCTACTTTTATACATAATGATTTCCAAATGTAATAATTCTAATGCATTAAAGGTTTTGTACTACAATTTCATCAATTTTTTCCACGCTCAGACGGAGTCTTTAAAATAAAGTACCTTTTTACATCAGAATGATCAAGATTTTTTTTTTTAAAGTGATAACACAAATAACTAAACTCTTGTGAGATTTATACCACAGAAAGAAAAGGAAATTGTATGTTGCACTTCCAAAGTTTCCTCAAGAAAAGTGATGCATACCTTCTAGTAACATAGTCTATTTTTTTATTTTGTTCTTACTAGAGATTTAAAAGGCAGATTTGGGTTTTCCCCCATATAAAACATTTATTTGGATAGTAAAATGCATTAGGTGCTTTTTTTTTTTTTTT